>VZTJ01004374.1:174-26529 GCA_013397795.1 Orthonyx spaldingii | reverse complement strand
GGAAGTTTTAAGAGGGAAGGAAAGAAAAAAAAAAAAAAAAAAAAAAAAAGAAATGTGGTCAGGGAGAAACAAAGCCTGAAATGTGTCATACTATCTGGCTTCTCGTGGCTACCCCAGTCCAAACACTTCTGAGAACATGAAACCACAATGCCATAATGAAAATTCTTTCGTACACATAGTTATTGAACGCAATCAGCATCTGGTAGGAGAGAAAAGAAAGAAGTCCAAATACACAGCTCCCATCCTGACAAACTGTCAGCTGGCATAATCAATCAGCAGCTTATGTTTTTACATATGATTTTGGTCGGAAGTCAAAAGGAAAACAGAGCTTCCGTGGAAGAGAGAATTAAAAAAAAAAACAAAAAAAAAAAACAAAACCAAAACAGTTGTTTCATTTTATCCAGCCCTTATTTACTCTAACCCCACTTCTCCAAAGTCCTTTCAAGACAGCACCATTTTCCAAAATACAGAGAATATGACTTTATGCCTCAGGCTAAGTATTAGGTAAGCAGTGCTAGTCCTACTTCATAGATGGGCAAACTGAGGCAGAGGAAACCAAGCCAAAGAACAAACAAAACTGTCTGTAACAAGTCAAGAGCCACCTCAATCCTTTGGGTTCAACAACTTCTGCATCCTTCCTCCCATTTTAAACAACACCACGTCCAAGATCCTTATCAGCCGAATGATGTTCCTTACAGGACAGTCTTAGGATATGCACTACATCCCTATAATACACACATTCCATATGACCCATGCTCTCCAAACCAAGAGTGACTCCTATGTCAGCATCTAAGATCCCGCAGTCACCTCGTTAAACAAACAATGACCATATAATTAAGCATGAACCCAACATTCCTCTGCAACGTGCACACATCTCAAGACACCAAAAGGCCCTCAATTCCTCTTGTTTGCACTTCAAGGTTTTGTTTCAGGGTTTTTTTTCTTAACAAATAAAAGCTATTTTATAATTTTTAAAAGTCTTAAGCAATTCCAAAGCAGAGCAGCTGACAGGCCAGCTTTTGGGGACTTAAAAAAGAATGATCCACATGGGGAAAAAAGGAAACACACACACTCTCACAGAGTGGGTCACTGGGCAATCCAGACACATTCTCAAAGGCAGACATTGTGGGAGATGAAGTTACTAGGCAGGAAAAACAGTTGCTAAGTCTGAATATTTGGTTATTCTCAGAGCAGGGATTACAAGAGGAAGTGTTGACAATGTAAGAGTAGCTACCATGAAGTCCCCAGAGCTTTTTAGTTGTCCCTACTGATCCCACAGTGAGGGGAGGGGTGAGTGACGGGCCTTGCCCACAGTGACAGTGCCAGAAATGAGCTCGTGTGACACTCACAGCATGTTACACATTGTCATTTTTAATACAGATTCTTCCAGGCTCTCCAGAAGGACCTATGTACACACAGACCCTCTAAGTGACACTGGTACACCTCAATGTCACAGCTCACAGTGAATTGTACTGCTGCTTTTGCCATTACCACATGTCTCCACCTAAAAAGAGGAATAAAACACCTTTCTGCCAGCACCACTGTGTCCTAGGCCTTTTAAACAACTTGGAGCTCAATCCCTTTGATCCTCTCAAAGCAGGCTTTCTTAGCTTGTTTTCACCAAGGCTAAATGGACTTTCAGGACAAGACAGGAACAGAGTCTACCAGCCTTCCCAAAAAGGCTGATGGATCTGTCTTCATTACAATGAAGTGCTACTCATTCAGAGTCCCAAGCACAGAAGTGAAATTGTTTGAAAATATTTTTAATAGCTCAGATTTAAAAGATATCAAAATGAAATCATGCCTTCCAAAATTAATATGCTTTGAAGTATAGATTACTGAAAATGAAGACTAACTCTTCTCTCTCTGTTTATTAAATAAAGTCCTGCAGAATCCCTTTTGCTACTGCAGTGAGCTTTCTGGTGTACCAGAAGTAAGGAATTACTAAGATGTCCTAAATTTTACATTATCAGCAGCAGGTTATTTCACCCTAGGTTTAACAGCCTCTAGAAATGTCACAAAATGACTGCCTGACTTCAACAGCCCAACTCGGAGACCCACCACCTTGGGATGGGTTCCCTTCTCCCATGTTATTTGCTACCAGCATCGCAAGAGTTGAGCAGAGCACTATGACAATGAGAGGGAAGCAAGGGGATGCCCAGAAAGGCAGGAACAGTCACAAAGGGATTCAAATAGGAATGCTGCCTCTTTATTCACTGCTTTTAAATTTTGCAGAAAGGGCCTTGAATGAGTAACATAAGGAAAGATGATTTTTTTTTTTTTTTTTCTGAAATGAGACAGAACACATGGATCTGGGTTAGGTTTGCTGGAACCCACTGAAGAACACAAAAAACAGAGTCAAATATATTCATTGTTCAACCTCTCTGTCCTAGCAAAGCAATTCCTTCGTGAGATTGTTCACTTATATCTTTTGTGGCATTTTACAGCTGCCTAGTGCACACATTTTGGGTATTACACCAGTAAACAAGCAGTGACAGCTTCTTAGGCCATTATTGTACAGCATCCTCGTCCTCTGGAATATGTCAGTCCTTCTGCCTGCACAACATGGTGTTTAATTTTCTCTTAAAATACTGAAAGCTGTAGCTGGAAAACCTCTGAATAAGCACACATTAAATACATCCCACAAAGCAGTCACAGGACTGAGAATGACCACGAGGAAGTGATCAGTCCCTACTATGTGTTCTTGAAAAAATACTAAGAAATAATTAAAGAAAAAGACTTGCCTCCTCCTTTGCATTTTGACAAATCTTAAAAATCCGAAGAAGTTTGGGGGAAAAATAATTTTAAAAGCCCCTTCACATCTTGTAGCAGTCAAAAAAAAAAAAAAATAAATAAACCAACAAAACATTGCCTTCAATTTATATATATTTCCTTCTCAATGCGAAAGATCAATAGTTTTAAGAAAAATACTACACCTTCTTTCTGCTCCATATGTTTCTCTTATTGGTTCATTTACACTGGGCTGTCCTCGTACAAGCAGTTAGTACATCTTTTTGTCATTTTAGCCTTCCCCAGCCATTAGTGCTAACCACTGAGACGGTGCAGGTCTCCTCTGCCATCCTGCCTCAGCACTGCATCTCTTTCTCCAGCCCTCCTCCCTTTGACTAATGTTCACCAACACTCATACATCATTCCCAAATTGGTCCAAATGAATTAAACACAGCTCTGCTTAACATTACGAGATTTAAATGGATTTTCTCTCTGCAGGTCTGCCCCATAATTGGGTTTATCCATCTTGTTGAAGTACAGTTTACACTTGCTAACATCACGCCAATTCAAGCTACATTTTCTGCTCCAGTGGCAGGAGTGAAGCAGATTTGTCATCGGATCATAACAGGTAATTCAAACAACAATTAGTTTGATGACGGCCCGTATGTCAATGTCTGGTCCCAGTCAGCTCTGCTCGCACCCGCTGCTCTCTGTGTGCTAAGATGAATTGTGCCCACAATTCTTCAATTTCAATCGACAAATACTTACCGGAAAAAAGCTGGATTGACACCGAACCTCCCATCTCCCAGCCAGCGCCCCGGGGGGAGAAGCCCTGGGCAGAGCAGGATGGTGCAAGCTCCTCTGCCCTCCAGCTCCACCACAGCTCCTCGCAATTGCTGAAGGACAGGGGCTTCACCACACTTGTCCAGGGCAGCAGCAGCACTCTGGAAATACCTTTCACCTGCACACACAAGCCTCGCCACACTCAAACCCTGCAGCCTAAGACAGGTGCAAGCCACCCTGACTTTGCAGCCCTGCAGACTCAAGCAGAGAGGCAAGTCTAAACAAAGGCTAAAATGAGAGTATTTTCTCATGGCTGCCACAACCACAGCCCACAACTGCCCCAGGGGCAATTGTAAAAAGCTGGGCATCACTGAAGATGGAGCCCTGAGCTTCTCAAGTTGGGCAGTCAGCACAAGAAAGCTTTAGCTCCAGATTTCCATGTGTTGGCAGAGAGAGGGCAGAATACCCATGAGTCCCAGTTTTTAGTGAAATACTTCAACTCCCATAATAACATTCAAAATATTTGCAAGCAAAGTCACAAGTTCTGGGTTTGAAAATACCATGCATTTCTTGGAGGGCTGATTTTGCCAGTAAGACAAGACATCATTTGCCTCTCCAAACCTGTTCAAGAAAGCTTGTTTCAGATTAAAAGAAAAATTCTTTTCTGTGGGCCAAATAAATCAAATAACACATTCGTGTTTTTCAGGTCCCTTCATAAACATGGGGTTATCTCTGACACAGCATTGACAATTTCAAACAGCCATGTACATCCATATCTATAGTATTAACTACAAATGTGATCAATCCCTTGGCTACTTTTCCTCTTATTCTTTCTGGTTTAGAGAAAGAGAAAGCAAGTGATTTTCCACAATATCATTTTGTCTGCAATTATATACTAACACACAGTACTAGTTGCTGTACAGCATTTAAATGAAAAATCCAGCTAGTTGGATGAAAACGTAGGAACACTTTTAATAATTAGAAAAAGATCTCTACTTAAAGAAACCAACATTTAGATAGCAGTCTTGGTTTAAAAATTTAAAAGTGCTTAATGAACAACAAAAACATCAGTGACTAAAGATTTTCAAAGCCAATACCAGCACACCATAAAAATCTCTTTAACCTAAACACTGTAAAAGAAGATGATTAAGTTCAGATCAAAAAGTAGTTAAAGCAATGGTATATAAAATATTCTCCTTCTGGAAGTGGCAAGGGGAAATTCTGTACAGATAGAAAGCAGATATAGTAAAACCTTACGGAAACCTGGAAAACATCATTCTGTGTCTCTACACTAAACTTTAAGTCAGATGCAAATCAAAGCCCTGAAAAAAATTACAGTGTTTCGTGTCTCTGGTTCACATTTTCTGTTCTAATGCCATCACTGCCTCCCAAAAAAAATTATAAGCCCTTCTTTCATTTTCAGCTTTTTTTATTATTCTGATGCAAGGCTTATAGAAGGAGACAAATCAGACTCACCATGGCCTGATGCTCAGCTGAGGAAAATCATGAGAGGGCCACCAGGGGTTTTTTGTAGAGGGGTTTTTTCCCTTTGGTTTTTTTATGGTTTGTTTTTTTTTAAGCAGACTTACAACAGCTCACAAAAATCTTTGGTCAACATACATTTAGCAATTCTACATTTGTTTTTTACATCACGCTGGTATTTCAGGATTCTGAATTCTGAACACCGGGAACAGCTCCAAGTGTCTCGGCTCACTTCTGAAAGTACAGTTGGCATCAGTCCCACAGGTCATTCCCTTGGAGGGCTTCCCAACATCTCAGGAGCACCCAGTCGAAAACTCCAAAACCACACACAGCCATCAATTCCCACACAAAGCCCATTATCTGGTGATTTGTGCCTGTCACGCTCTGAAGGAAGAAACCCCAACATCCCAAACACTTAACGTGTAGAAAGAGGTCACAACATCTTCACCACATTCCCAGCACTTGACCCCAGCATTGGGCAGGGAAGTGGTGGCAGCAGACAAGGCTCTGGCAAGAAATCAGGACCCAGTTTTGCAACTTTTACTCCTGCCCCACTGAAGGCTGGGGGTATAGGGTAATGTCCCCAGACCAGACCCTTATCACCTTTATCCACAAGGCAACAAAGCCACTCATATCCCTGAGCAAAGCAGGCACTTACTGCATGATGGAGGGGGCAGCAATCTTAACAGGGTGTTTATTTTTGCCAGGCTGGCATGGGAATAAGGCACAGGTGTGCACGTGAGAGAAGGGCAGGGGTCACAGAGAGAAAAAGTAATAATGACTTCCAGGTTTCAGAATGGCCTGGCACTCCAGAGCCAGCAGATTCCAACTCTTCCAGCTATTCACAGCCAGGAAATACCCTCTCTCTCAGTCATCGCTCAAAATAATAAATATTTATTTATAAATTGCACGGAGCCTGTTACCCTAGCATGGGTCTGAACAGAACAGAAATAAGGGGAATGCAACGCCTTAATTGTCACAATACCTGCAAAGGCAAACAACAACCACAAGTTCCACACACACAAGCTCAGACAGTACCTGGAAGCAGCACCAGCATCTAAGAAATTATGAAGACAACTGGAAAATTTCTCAGTGTTTTAGACCTATTCTCTCTTCCAAAACAGGAAGATCTTTCCCAGGTCAGAATCCCTCAAAAGAGGAGACTTCCTACTCCATCACCAAGTAGGCTCAGCTCCAGCCATGGAGCACAGGTGTCAGGCCCACATCCTGGCATAAAAGGACATGGGTGCTGATGGTGCCTTGGATGTAGCGCTGGGTACAGCACAGCCAAAAGTCTACGCAGGGAGCAGGAACTGAGTGGAGCACCTAAAAAGTGGCTATTTTTTTTTTTAATTTAATAAGTCTCAGCTATCACCAGCAGCCAGAGAAAAGCCTCGAAGCCAAGCAGAATAACACATCCTCAGGCTTTTGTATCCCAGCTTGTCCTGACGGCTTCCGTTGCAAATCAGTTGTCGTAGCTGGAGACTGGACTTGAGACGCTGATTAAACAAAGCTCACTCTGCTCCTGTCTGACGTAGCGCTCCCTCGTCCAGCACCTCATTAACGGGCTCATGGACATCCATCCACTGTGACTGCTAACTCCACTGCCTGGTGAAGGGCATGCACCATGCTGGCAAGAGGCCGGATCTGAAAAAAATCCAGCTTTTCCAAGCAGTTGAAGCCCTGTCCCAGAGCAGCACGGATCACTGTGCTGGAACCACTCTCCTGTGGCGGATGAGGTCAGGCAGCTGGCACGGGGAGCCAGGCTGAGGTCAGGCTGCTTGGAAAGAGCAGAGGGTACTGGACCAGCCAAAGGGCCATCACAGCTTTTAAGGTTTGCTGATCTGTCCCAGCAAAATCAACAAACCAGCCTTGCAGTGCAGAGGGACTCGATTCAGAGACACACAGTGCATCCATATCCCTGTGCAAACAGCCTTGGCCAAGAGCCAGCCAAAGAGACCCAGCAGTCAAAGTAGGTCCTGCTTTCAGGGGAGAGCAGAACACCAGAGACAAAGGCTGGTATACAATGGCCCTCTTTAAAATAATAATTGAAAAAAAAAAAAAATCCATAGGAAAACTCTCATCGGCTTCATCAAGGCCAGGATGTGACCCAAGCTTGTGGAGCTGCCCTGAGGGAAGGCAATTAGCCTCACTCAAGGGATGCCAAAAAATTTAGCAGAGCATTGATAATCACCCTGAAATGTTCTCTACTAGCAAAGCATAATGTGTTTATCATTTATTTCTCAATTAAGTGGTGCTTAAATTGACTAGGGAGTGGATTTCTATTGTATATTGATTAGCCAATAAAAATACATTCTAAAGCAAGTTGGACTAGAGACAAGGAACATCCATCCCTGTCCCTCTGCCAAGCAAGGTGTCTTCTTGGACAGGCTGCCCTACCTTCTCTGCACCTCTCCCAGCAGTTCAGCTCTTGTGCAGAAAGCTTTTACACAATGAATGAATTCCTAAGGCTACTTGTAAAATTACTAGGCGCAGCCTTGTTAAACATTCATTTGGAGCTAAGACAATACATTAAAAATCACAACGTAAGTGAGTGCCAAGTGCAGTGCTACCATCAAAGCTAAATAAACAGAACAGTCCATCAACAGCTTATTCCCCCAGCTTACCCCACACCATCCATCTGCACTCACTGACTCCCACAGATCAATAGCAAGGCTCATTGATTATAACTGGAACAGGACCATCACACCCTTTTCCTTCCAGGTCAAAAGGCACAATGACTACAAGCCATTAAGCACTTTGTGGCATCACTCAATGACTGTATTTATGCCATGTACATAGTTATGATTATTGCGTGGAATAATGTTCATTTCTTTCAGCAACAATCTGACAAACTATATTTATGCTGCACCTTTGGCCTCCTTGCTTGAACTCTGCTCAGCAACATCTCTCAGCTGGGACTACTTCTAACACACAAACCCTCCAAACTGCTTTCAAACTACCAGTGTTTCTTGGATGTTGTTTTGTTTCAATCTACTACAAAAGGGCATTTTCTCACTCTCCCTTCTTGCACCCTCCTCCTCTTCTCCTCTTGCCCCTCAAGCTGTTGGCCAAAGAAAACAAAGGATTTTAAGTTACATTTTTTGCGTGCCCTCTGTGAGCACTGCAAGTCTGAAGCATTACAAAGGTTGGCCCAAGAAGCTGCATTTCACCACCCAGCTGGGGAAGATGCCACTCAAACCCCAGCAAAGCACACAAGAAGCCTCACCACTACCTGCAGTCCCTCAGGAGCTTCCAGGGGGCCTGGCTGACCACCTTGGAATGTCCTTCTATAAAAGCAGCCTTAACTGCAGATATTCCCATATTGCAGCCACACGACAGCTTCCCTATCATTCCAGGGTTGCCATGTTTTTGATGCACAGCCAGCAACAGAAATATTAATGCTACTTTTGTATTTTAGAGAAAGAAAAAAGGCATAAAAGGCATAGACACATACTTACATTTTCAAAATATATATATATGCATGCACACACACACACATATAAACCCCTTTGCTGTAAACAAAAAGGCTGGTTTGTCTGAAGGTGTTATAAATGCTCTTCAGAGCTCATTTAGTCTGGGCTGCATAATCTCATCAATGAATTTGCCACTTGCAAATATTCCAAATTTATGCCAATAAAGTCTTCTCAGGAACCAGACAGCCTATATATATATCCACATATTTATATAATCCATGCATGGAGCCATTAACATCCATTCATGGTTTGTTATTCTTGTGAGAGATCAGCAGGGGAAAAAAGGGAAAGTCCAAACCCTGTCTTCTCAGAAAGAACACTGTGCATTCACCAAGTTGGAAAAGTGGAAGCTCACTCCCCATCCATGAGATGGGGCAGCTCCACACCACTTCTCATTTCAAAACTGAAAGCATGACAGAGACAAGAATGTCAAGGAGAAGGGAGATAAATGTAGGAACTGATGTCGTGTCATGCTCTCATAAAAGGTCTGGATACACCTACAGAGCCTTCCTTATGACTGTCATATAAACATTACACTGGGACTGTGTACAGGAGATTAAACTGGAGGAGAGGGAAGCTTCACATGTGTCATTCTACCAAAGGTTATTTTAGGATCAGCTTAGAAGCTGAGTAGTGGGTGGCAGCTGATTATATTACCAGAGGCATATCTAAATATCATGGGCCCATCAGGATCTCTCATAAAGGGTTGTGGCTGCACTGGAACTTGAGCCTGCAGAGCAGTCCCCTTCCCCAGGGCTGTGACAACCCTCCCTGGGCATGAGCTTCCCTCAGAGCAGGACGCCGACACAGCCCAAGCACTTTGGCTTAAAGGCCACATTTATTCAAGGGATACTGTCAAGAACACACCTGAGACTTGAGCAGGGTTTTCCCAGCCAGGAGCACTCTGCTGCCCTATGAACTCTGGTGAACCACCAAGAGCACAGAATATTTGGGCACCTCCAAGCAGACAGTCCTACATGGCCAAGTCATCACCAAGCTGTACTATCCCACAAGCCAGCACTAAGCCACAGTTTACTTGCTTCTGGCTATGACAAGTCCCAGCAGTCAATTACCTCTGGAGTTCCAGCTGTCAGTGGATCACATCTTGATGGTAACTGCAGCTGAAGGAGGGCTTTGGAGGAGCATAGCCCAGCTTACCACAAATCCAGAAAAATGTGTGTAGTGGACTAATCTCTGCTTATATAAGAAGTGTCTCTGTTCTCCTACATAAGCACCCACCTTCACAACCTTGAGTCAGAAACCAATGCTACCTAGTCACAGTCATGCCCATGGCTTGAGATGGCCAAGCAATGCTGCCAGTCCTGTCTTCAAATGGCCTAATTTCAGATGATTTAGAAGAAACCACACAACTTATTCATACAGACAGTGACCACTGAGCACAGCACCTAATGGCAGTGCTTTTTCTCACACAAAGACAGGCAGGCCCTCCCCTAAAAAAATCTTCTAAAATGGCTAGAAAATAATCACATACTTGATTCTCATATGTTGCCATGACCTTCAAGTTTGCAGAAAAAAAAAATCAATAAATACTTAAAAATATATGTGTGTGTTTACATATATTAAATATGCATGTATATATAGCAGCATTAAAATAATATTATATATATTGATGTTATATAGATTATAGATGTTGATGTTATATAGATATTAATATACTATTTTAATATATAACAGATCTTAATAGTTTCCTATCAATCTCTTCCAGATTTCCACACTAAACCCCTGGTTCATAATTAGCTTTATTTAAATATTTTCAATTATAGCATAGTTTTGTAGTACTACTTGTATAAAATCTGCAAACATTTATTGAAGCTTTTAAAGGGAGGTTTATGTTAAAAATGAACCATTACCCTGAAAAGTAGCTAATTGTATCTTCATAAATTTGTAGCTGTTAAGTCATCCAAAACACTACACAAAAGTCAGCTTCATTTTAGTAAAGATTTAGTTCCTCTCCCATTTCTAACTGTTCCAAGATTTTAAGTGCCTATGACGACATTGTTGTGCTCATTTGGTTAAAACCAAGTATTTCTACTGCACTTCTTGGATGAACCACTCTGACAGGCTTTCCAGGCCCAGAATTATAGATTAAATCTGAAATCTGGGACTTGGTTTGGGTGGGCAGTGCTCCTTCAAGTTGTAAAAGCACTGAAATAACACCACATATTAACAGCTCCTCTGGCTTTGTCATCTAACAGGACATCCCCTGGCTTTTTTCAGCACAGGAGGACCATTCATCACAGGGCCACAGTCCCCTGGTTTTCCCCTGAACACAAGTTAGAATCAGCTGATACTGGACCTGAGTCTTTGTCCAGACCAGAGAGAATCAGATGCCACCCAGTGCCCACCATGCCTGTTCAAGCATTCCCAGTAAAGGGACAAATCTTACTACTGGAGCAGAAAAAAGTTTAGTTGCTCACAAGGGGCCTCCAGTGAACCCCACCATGACCCCACCTAGCTGCTACCCAACAAGCTAAACACAACACACACTGCAGTGACTGTAGGTAAGGTGGAACAGGCTGAACGACACAAATTTCCAAGGCAGGTACATAATGCTACTAACAAAGTAACAAAGAAACAGGGGCTGACAGCAGAAACGAATACAATCTACATTGGTAAACACTGAGGAAAAGCAAACCAACACCAGTTTCATCTTCTGTTGATTCACTGTATACACATTCATGCAAAAAGAGATCGTTAAATTATTTTTTGTTAATTAATTTCCTTCCTCTACTTTGATAGTAAGTCTTTGACTTGTTTCAGGAAAATCCACACAACTGCAAAGGCAAAGAATCATCATAACCCCTAATTTACATTACCTGCCAGAAATAAGATCACCTCAACAGTTTGCAATTCAGAGGTTAATCTACTTAAAGTTTTAGGACAAATCGCTACTCATTATCCTACTGCAACTACACTCTTTGGCAGGAGAAGGTCACACCACCCACCAAAGAGAAAAATATGTATCTCTAGCTGTTCAAACCATGGCACCTCATTGAAGGACTGTTTTTAGTCACCTTCCAGACAGCCTCAAATCAGTGAGAAACATTTCTTTACGTCACTTAAAATTAGCCCTTAATAAAGAACTCTGTTTCCCCAGTATAAGCCAGGTTGCCTGATACTGTTTGGAAGATAACTCGTCCTCCTCCGAGCAGAGGTACAACCACAACTTCTTTGGTGCATAACCAAGACAGGGAACTACTGATTTCTCTCTTGATCAAACAGTCCCACACCTGAGCCTCCCATTGTGCTACTCGGCTGAGTTATTACTCATTGAAAAAGAACAGCAAGTAACTTCTGAACCATTTCACAGGCAACAGCCTTTTTCTCCCCTCCTACATGAACTGAAAGGCCAAATACCAAACCTATTTGTAGTCGTCAGGATTAGTTCTAACAGGAGAATCACTGAGAGGATAAACTGATCTGAACATTTATCTAATCGCTAACCATTACTCCTACTTACTAGTTTATTGTACCCCAAATGCACAGAATACTTAAGATAATAGAGAAAGTTTGATCTGTGCCTGGAGGAACTCCTGTGAGTAGGAAAGAAACTGAAATAAGATGAAACTGTAAGAGAAACCAATCTCACTTTGCAACCTTGTGATAGCAGGGACATGGATCTTGGCTTTCACTCTGCAAGAACCTCTTTTAGCCTTTACTGGAACTACCCTAAAGAAAGCTAACCCTCTGTTAGATATCCAGGAAGTTACACAAAATTGTAAATCTCTGCATCAACGTAACAGAATACCAAAAGGAGATGTCCTACAGACTCTAGCACTTCATGCTCCTGGCCGTACTGATGTTCTTGCCATCTCTGGAGGTTACTCTGGAGGCATGAGACAGAAGGCCACCTTTGGAAACTACACACACCTTCAGCTTCAGAGGAAAGGAATCTTGGGAGTCAGACATCACAACTGCTTTGACTGTGCTCCTACCAAACCCAGCACAGCCACGTGAACATCCACCTAATGCAATTGCTGATTGTATCAGTGCGTTGCAATTGGGGTTGGTGATTGCTGGCACCACAAACCACCACAGTGTCCCAGCACCTCGGCTCCATGCAAACATTCAGGCTGAGATGTGATCGCTCTGAAGGCAATCAGTGTGCAAGATCATTACCAACCACCTCGTGCAGCTATACCTTGAACAGTGACTCCATGAAAGTGGTATGAGGGTGAGGTAGGGAGGAAAGAGGAGTGTAGCATTTATTTCCTTTTAACTTTCCATTTCATACGTGTTCAGTGCCGTGTCTGAACATGTTCAGAAATTTATTCCCCTCCCCATTTACCCTTCCTCCAAATCTTTGTCCTACAAATTTTATCTGGGATCAGAAAATTAAGCTGAATTCGTTTCTCTTTCTTATGCACACAGAGTAATAAAAAGACTTTGCAATCCAAATTCTGCACTTGTGTACACCTGCGTTAACCCCATTGTCCTCAAATTATTCCCTTAACAATGGCTGTGGGTTTGTACAGGTGTAGAACAAGCCCTGTAATTGGAATTTAACAAACAATTCAAACAGCAGAGAAAAAAAAAGAAGAAAAAAAAAAAAGCGAGACTTCAGCTCACTCCTTGTGGCATTAGCTAACGTGTTCAAGGAGCAGGAAAAAAAACCCAAAAAACACAAACAAATTTCAAAGGTATTTAGGCATGTTCAGATGCTGGCAGGCAACTCAGGAAGTTTCTGATACCCATTTTCTACTTAAGATCCACAAACCAGAGCAATAGCACAGAGTGCAGATGAAGAAGTTGCTTCTAATTTGCACCATTTTTTCAGTATTCTCTTTAGCCTCCTTCCTGCTTCACCAAGTATTTTGCTTCCAAAATAAACTTCATAAGCTTCCTCATGGGAATCACAATCTAGGCCATGATCCTACAAGCCCAAAAGCACAGACCCAGCTGGGCTAAAGACAATTCCTCAGAAGGCTGGTATGGAGGCAAGCCCAGAGCATGTGCAGGACTGGGGCTTTGCACCACCAGCTCCCGGGAAGGGAAGCACCTTCAAACCACTTCTCCACTAAGAAAAAACACTAACAGCAGGCAGAGAAGCAAAATGGGGCCAGGCAGAAAAGCAGTACTGAGGAAATGCCACACAATAGGAAGAGGACATTGGCTGCCCCGTGTTGCCACCTCAACTAAACTCGACAACTGCTCTTCCAGGCTGAGCTAGATTTTACATAGCTATAAAATCAAATAAAAGGTTTCTGTTGCTGTCATGAGCTCTGGTTTGCCACCACCACTCAAATCAGTTTCCTTCAGCCCTCTTTCTCCATGCACCAAGCCATAGCCAGGACATGGACTGTAGATGTGGTTAGGCTTTGCTGTGATGGATAATTTGGTCATAACAGTCTAATGGGAAATGCTATCCAGTAGCCAAACTAATGAGACCGGTGACTTCATACGGTCAGCAATTACTCCTCAGTGATGCAGAATTACTACAGGGAACTCAACACTGAAGAGATGCCCACTACTGACAAATTACCAAACCAAGAAATTAATTACCAGCTGAGAAAATAATGGACAAGCGATAAGACTGAGAAAGCCACGTTCAAGAGAGGTCCATCATTTGCAACAAGTACATTCTCACCAACAATTAGTCCTGGTACAATTAGTACAAGAGGACACTGGTACTCTTTCAGGATGGTAGACATCACAATCGGTCTGCAAACCATCAACGGTTGAGACAAAATAGCATCATCTAAAAATGGAGACATTGTTCAACCTGACCACGGCATTGTCCAGCACACAAACCCCACTCTATGCTCCAACACTGCATAAGCAATTCAGCATTACTTCCAGGAAAATCGACGTCTCCCAACTCCTCTTTGCAGCTCCAATACTTCTCCATGATCAGAAAGCCCTCCTACATTCACACATCATGCTCACAGACAAGGCAACTGAACTAGTGGAGCTCATGCTGCTGAACATTAACAGGCATTTTTGCAATGCAAACTCCAAGACAAGTAATTTTTCCATAGCTTTTTCATGTTAGGGCACAACCACGTGAAAAAAAAAATAAGTCTCCTTTTTGCTAAAACATAAGAAGATCTAGCCAAATTAATCATCATCATCAAGTGGAAAATAATTGAGGGGGATGAAGCGAAAAAAAATCAAACTGCACAAGAACTGTAGATGACCTCTGAGCTACAATTCTCACAGCCATGACTATTTGCTTTAATAATGTATCCATAATCAGCTACAAGACCTTCCTTTACCCTCTGGTCCATCCACACCTTAGGAACTCAGTGCAGCTGCTGGCTGATCCCAGGTCTCCAGAAGAGAAGAGGGCAGGAGACACACAGCACTCACAGGGTGACAACACAACACCTGACCAGCCATGGCACAGGTCTTCAAGGCAATGTGATACAGAGAAACACAAGACAAGGTGAAGACATCTGCCTAAATGGCTCCTCTCTCTGCATTCAGATGTAGAGGTGAATGAAGGAGAGAAATGCAACACTGACTAAATGATTAAGTAAATTAGCCAAGGTTGCTAGCACCAAACCTTAACGAAGCAGAGATCCTACATTATTTTGGGGAGAACAAATAAAAGGCAATCACAATACCTAAACAGCTACTTAAATGGAATTTAAATTACCGACATTACACCCAGGATGACTACTTAAGAAACTCATGGAGCTCAGTATTTTCTTTTCTTTAGAAGTAAAAGCGTACAGGAAATTCAGCAGTCACATTTGCTTCCTCAGGCAAGAACACCCACACTGCTCACTCACTCACTCATTCCCATTTTTCTGTGTGCAGTGTCTGAGCAAAAGGAGTCCAGACCAAGTCCTCCAGACGCTCCTGCATCGTGCACAAAAACAATCCTGATTTTTACAGTTTGATTTGGCTTGTTCACAAGACTCAGTCTCATGTAATCCACGGGCCTGATCCTTCTCCTAATAAGAGTAATGGCAAATCTCCAGCTGATTCAGTAGTTCTGGACAGACCTTGCAGTAACAAGAGGATAAACTTTAAGGGCCCAAGCCTTATCCATTCACTTTTCTTGCTTCCACAAGTAATCCTTTTAAAAATAATGGGACTGCTCCTAAGAGTCAAACATGCAGGACTGAGTAAGAGCAGAAACCGACTGAGAAATACTTGGGGTTCCCTCTCCACCAGAGCACAAGTACATTTCCCCAAGCATCCTCTTATTCTGGTAAATCAAATGACACCACAAAAAAAAATTAATAAATAAAAACAAAATGCCTGAAAATGCCACTGGAGGCAGGAAGAAGAAACCTAAGTCCTTCTTCTTTTAAAACAAGGACAACCAAATGATGAGTAGATGAAAATGTGGCCACACACACACACACTCCTTCATATACACATACATACACAGAGGCAGTTCATCAGAAGTGAATCAGAGAGAGAAAGATGAATTTGAACCCTTTATCCCCTGTCCTTTATAAAGGCTGCCACTCAGTAAACGGAGATTGCTCTAATTACTGTGACAATTCTGCACCCCGTTCAAACAACTTTTGTGTTCTGGACAGGTTTCTCTGCGAGTTTGAAATTCTTGGCCTGAGAACCACTCTTGTCTAAAAGAGGTTTCTCGTTGCAAACTCAGAATGCAACACTAACAAGTTGTCCCTCTTTTCAGCTCCTTTCATTCTCCTCTTTCCCAATTGCCTGATTCAGGGCTTAATGGAAACTTGTCAAGGCTTTTCTTCCCACAAACCCTGTAGAGCCCCAAGGCAATCTGTGCACAGAGCAACCACAGGAATCTCATATTGTCAATTAAAATTGAATAGACACCTGATAACCAAGTATACGTTCAAGAATAATATACATCACATGCATATACACAGATGTACCTATGTACCCAGTCCAATAACCACATTTGGGCACACCAGCAGCCCAGCAACTCACCACTTCCCATTTACAACCACCCAGTGACACCCAGGTTCTAGTTTTCACTTTTTCATTCCATATTTATTAAATTAAATTTCACATTTATGAAATTAAAAACAAAGAACTTTCAAGTACCGTAGTCGAGCAACAGAATACAACGGAAAATAAACTAACTACATCTACCAAGCACTTGGCCTTTAATAACCCTGGGGATTGTAAAGATATTTAGCTGCTATCCAGATAAAATAAGCTCTGTGAATATTCTTTACACAGTGGTTTTGTGACCAATGCAGTACTTATGTTTGTGACTAGCTCCTGTAAGTACCTTTTTTTATTTTAATTGACACAGACATGATTCAAGCTACATTTTATAGTGTAGTTCAAGAATTAAGAAAAATCCCATAGGAGAATGTAACAGGGATTGAAGTAAACTGAGACATTTGGTTAATAATAAAAATCTCAATTTGACTTCCAGACAATTATAATCTATAACTCCTCTGAAAGGGAGAAAACCTTCTTGTAAATGGCCCATAGAAAACAAAGACAGAAACACTGACTGCCATCTTATTCTTCTCATGTGTTCATTCAAGGTCATACCTTCCCTTGGATTCTTTAATATTGGCAAACATTTATAATAGAGCAGTTTCAACAGCTGTCTGTTCAGCCTGGGTGTAGATCAATGCAACATCTATATGCCAACTTCCAGACCTTGCCTATGTCAGAGTAGTGGTCCCGGTTTTATAAATCTCTTAAATCTAATTAAACCAATGCAAACCTCTTACTGTGTATGATCCCAAACCAGTTCACTCATTTAACCAAGTTAAAATTATTCAGGCTATGGTTTAAAGCAGTTCCAAGAGAACCTTTATTAAATATTAGCATCAGTTAAAAACAGAAATCAATGTAGTGGCTTTTCTCCAGAACAGAAAAGCCTATAGTCTCAGACTTCTCCAGATCATTACACAAGGAGTCACTGACTCCAGTCGGAGTTCGGATGTGCTCCGAGAGGAACGTCCCCACCTTTTCTTGCTCTATTTCTCCCTGTTTTAAAATAGGACAATTTGTTTCTATTGTATCAACATCCAAAAATCTCTCATATTCCTCAGAAAGTCCCTTTTCAGTATTTTCAGATTGGTAAACTCTATTACTTCCCACACCCTCCTTTTGGATTGTTTTTTTTTTTGGTTTTTTTTTTTTGGTGTCTCAGCTGCATCACCACCACTAGTGAATTAAGCAGCAGAGAATGACTTTGTTGTATGCAGCATCTTTCACACCACAGATATTTTGGAAGGACCTACAAAGCCATGAGACAGGCACAAGTCGAGCACATTTATATATTCATACTTGGTAACCATAGGCATGCAATGGTACTTCCCATGGAGCCTAGGGCACTAAAACCTGTTCTGCCAAGAGGGGAGAACAGTTAGGCAGGACTAACTGTGTCAGTAGGAATAACAGAATGGTTGACACCAGCAAGAGTCCCTGCTGAATTCAGCCCCACTCCCTAGCTGAATACCTGCAGGAGTTTGGTATCCAAAATATCTGACCCCAAAAAGAAACTGCCCTCCCATCTTTTTCCTTCCCTTTTTCCTCTCTTCACCAAACAGCAAAGGCATTTCAAACAACACAAATCCATTCTCCACTCAAAGCCTACTTGGCTCCTGTAATTTCTATCCTTTTCCTGTCATCATTTCTTCTTTGCTGAAGCCAGCAGCATATGAGTCAGAGAACAATCATTAACTTTTACAACTTCCATACAAATCCACCTACTCACATTGGAAAAGCAGAATTGACATGCAACACAGCCTCGGACCAAACCCTAATCCTGCCAGGATGCTCCACACTTCTGTGGGAAAGTCGGATACTGCAGAAGCAGGAGCTCATTCAAGAAGGCACCATTGGAAATGCAACTTTACTTTTCCCCCCCGACCAAGAGTGAAGGACTATGAAGAAGCAGCAATACATCAATATCATATTCAGTTGAGTTGGGCTTTCTCAATACTTCATCCACTTTTAAAGAACTTGGCCATTGGTCCAAGACACACGGGGCCTGATGCAAAGCCCTTCGTTATTAATAGAAGCCTTTTTTCCACTGACTTCAATGGATCTTGGACCAAGCCCAAGGAAGACAAGATTTCACAGCAGTGAGAGTGACACACATTCTCTGCATTGAAAAAAAAAAAAAAGAAACAATACGAAGCATTTACCATGTCAATCTGTATAGCACAGGGTTTTTTGTGCTTTGCTTTTTTAAAATAGGCTCTAGGCTGTTGGATTAGTGCACCCAAAAAGTCTCTCTGAAGCTGGAAGGAATCATGGACAGATACAAACTGCTATGGTGAGATATATAACAATCCCAGTACCTCCCTCAACTAGGATGTAGAGGCATCCTCTACCACAACATTTCTTGTAAGTTGCTGCAGCCACACTTTTAAGTGTCCCAACACTATAAACTCCTCCAGCAACAGCTACAGAATTACCCATGATGAATTAATTTATATTAATATGGCTATCACGCGCAGTTCCATATGAAACCCATTCTTCTGGGACATTAATAAAAACCTCACGAAGTGAAGTAACATGGTACCCCTACACTTAAAGATATTTAAAATAAATACATTTAGAACAAAATTGTTAATATCCTTAGTTTATCATATTTGGCACAGCAAGCAGAAACCCAGTTATCTTCTCAGTACGTATTTATAGCATCACCCATTCCCATTCATTCCGCATTTTCTTAGAGAATCTGCTGTACCCTACATCTGCAATTCATTGACTTTACAATTTACCACATGTTGAGATGGAGAGGTCTCAGCTCCATTTGAATCACTGCACAAATATGCAAGTGATTTATCGTTTTAAAACTAAAGACTGCAGAAGAACGACTCCACTTTTCCTGAACATTACTCCTTCTGGCAGACCATGAACAATTACAGCGCGTACTAATTAAGCTCTGTAAATGTGCTGTGCCCTGCTAATGCCTACCAGGCCTCAAATTTAGTTGCATGAAGCCAAACTTCAGCCAGCGACTTAACTCATTCAGCACTGCCCAGTTGCCTGAGCGTGACCCCACAAAGAATAAAGGTCGAGGGTTTAGCCAACCTAAAACAAAGGCGTCAGACTGAACAGACTTTGCCAGAAAGAATCACAGGGGGGAGATGCTGGAGGGGTGGGAAGCATCTTGGGAATGAGAGGAACATCCTTGTTGATAACCTGTTAAAAAGGTACAATACCACACCAGCTTTGCAGTGCAGTGCTGGGGGATTCGGATCTGTCCCCGGGGGCTAATAAGTCACAGCGCTCCATTGATTAGGGAAATGCATAAAACCTTCAACAAAACTGTACAGCTATTTGTGGAAGAGCCGAATTGACAGCCCCCTCTTTTTTTCTTTTTTAAAGTCAGGCTTTACATGGCTCTAGAAGAAAAACATATGGCCAAAGGAGTGCAGCTTTCCACCACACACATAACCCTGCCTTTCTCTTAAATTAGTCTCCAAGCACAACAGTCACCTACAGGGAACCTGAAATCAACTGCTGGAGAAATCAAAGCTAAAAGTAATACCTAGGCATATTTGAGTAATCACATTATCTTGTTAAAACGCACACACCCCCAGCACAGACAAGACAGCAGCACTTCAAATCTGACTGTCCACTCTAGCAAAACGTGTGTAATGGGGAGTGAGCTGAGCACAACGAGCTTTGCTGAGCGAAGCACTGTTTATTCTCGGGCCCCAGACTTTCCTGACACTTAAGAGTCAATCCCCAGATCCCAAGCTTCCCCTCCAACCATCCGTTCAAATACTGGCGTTTTCCCCCGCGCCCCCCCCCCAAGTTTCTACAATTTCTCCTCACGCTCCAAAATCCCTCCTTTGTCCTCCAATTACTCTCCAGTGGCCCCCCCTCCCCGCTCTCGCAGTGCCTCCCCCAGTTAACCCCTCCCAAAACACCACCCTGCTCACGTCCCCCCCGCTCCCCTCCACGCTGACCTACACGTCCACCCCGCATTGTCCCTTCCAGCAGGACACAGGGCTTCTCCCCTAAAAACTGCCTCTAACCTCAACATCTTCATTCATTCAGTGCATGTTTTCCCTTAACGGGGGTTTTTGCTGCTTTCTAAGAGGCCTTGTTTTACACACACAAACCAGTCTAATATATGTATTTCCAAGCACCCTCCTTTTGCATAAAACCTGAGGCAGTTTTTCCTTTCGTCCTGAGCTCAGTGGTATGTGAGAAAATTAAAGGACATTTCCAGGTGTCATCTGTCTTTAAATGTTTGCTTGTGCCAATATCTAGGAAATACTGCACAATACTGCTGAGACCTCTGTAAAGGACACAAGTTGTGCTAAACTTCTTCCCTCCTTCAGCCTGGCTGCGTCACCCACTGCCCAGCCTCTACAGCACCACAAGCGTTAATTATAAACTTCGGAGCCTACATGAAAAAAAAAACAAAAAAAACCGAAACACACAAACATAAACCAGCAGTTGGGAGGAGCAGCAGTAATATTCTTTGCTTTTAGGTGGGGAGAGAAAGGATTTCCATATCTCTCCCACACACCCCCAGCACCACACTTCATCTCTCATTGCTTATAATTAGTGAAAGAAATTTGACCCACTGCCAGTGTCTGTGGACCTTGGATATTATAAGGCCAGCGTGGCGTCAAATATCTTAACATTCATAAGTGTTATAGGCTGTAAATAAACCCCGTGGATTTATGACCCTGCAGTGCTTGCCAGCAAACGACTGTGGCACATTTCTTTCAGCAGACCTGTCGAGGTGCAAGTTTGCCTTTGGTTGTAAAATTAACCATTTCCTTCACAAATGTGCCCAATTAAAAGTCAAAGTTTTAAGGCTTACTTACATATTTGCCAGGACATGGGACTGAGGAGACGCCCAGGGAACATAGCTTTAAACTTCCCCCAAACCTCACAACTCCCTCCAAAGCAAAACTTCTTACAACAGCCCCAATGTCCAACGAAAAGTGTCTGATTTCACCAAAAAGCCCTGAAAAAAACCCAAACTGACAACCCGACTGCTGTTATATTTATATGTGCCTATAGCCAGCCCTCACTTTTGGCTGCTCTGAGGCTGGGGGGAGCAGGCGTCTCCCCCCCCCCGGGCTGTGCCTGGAGAAGGATCTCCTCCCTTCCCCCAGGATAATGTCATCTGCTTCCTGTGTAGGAGAGCATTTGCTAAATCCAGGTTGTCTCATGCTTAACTGCCAATAATCCAACTTCCACATAACTCCCAGACAGCTGGGAAAAGGTCCTTAGAGTTTTTAGTCATGGTACAGAAACACACGTCCACACAAAAAATCTGCAGCTGTCCTTTTTCTCTACACCACATTTTTTATCTGATTTTGGGGCCCACTCATGAAAGTCTTGACAAATTTAAAACATTTTTACCTACATTCTGGTTTACAAGCGCCAGTGAAAGCTGCAATATACTCCTTCCCCCCCTCCATCTTCAGCTGACAAATCAGCGCATACTTGCTTGAACAAAAAATGAAGGGGAAGAAGGGAAAAAATAAACCACACCACCCCACCCCACTCAACATCCTCAGTCCTTGTATGAATGCATTCAAAAAACCTGGAAAGGCATCTACTGTATTTTTTTTTCACTACAGATCAGCCACTGGTGCACCTATTAAAATTGTTCGATTTCCAAAGCAAATATTATTTTTAATGAAGTGCAGTCCTGCAATTATCCTGTACACTCAAGTAACAGTACTGCATTATATTGTTTTGCAAGGTCCCAGAAACATGAAACTTTTCTCTAACTGATTTTCATAGCCCCCTGAAGAGAAACTGATGGAGTAAGCAATGCAGCATTTGCTCCAGAATAAAATCTTGTCAAGGGGAAAAAAAAAGAAAAAGAAGAAAGAAAAAGAAGGAGGGGGGAAAAAAGGAAAAAACATAGAATTAAAAAAAAATCAGATTCTTTACTGAAAATAAGTCAACAAACACAGTCAGTTTGCCACTGTATACCAGCTATGCTAATGCTATAGCAGAGTGATTCAGCAATCTACCTAATTAAGCACGAGGAAAGTTTCTTTATGGAGGTTCCATTTGATTTACACCACAGGATCATCAGTTCTTATTTAACAGCTTGTTTTTACACAAGTCCAGAAACTTTATTAAAAGCATGTCCATTCATTTTTTTTTAACAAAGCGAATAATTCACTCTCTACTGAATAGCTCTGTATCATAAAGTACCAAAGTGCTGACATATTAAGTTGTATCTACATTATTAAACTAGTTGGTGGACGTTAATACTATAATCCATACTGCAGACATTAAAACTCAACCATAAAGATTAGAAAAGAATTAATATTGTCACATCGAGACTGAAACCTTAACACTCCAGCCATAAATATTTCTGAAGGAGATGAAAAACAATTAGCATAAATACCAAAGAAGGGCAAGAACACCTGTTCTTTTTCAGGGCGATAAGCATTTTATTGTTCTCTATTTAAAATGTAATGACCTGTGTAATTACAGTAATATTACATTGTATTGCAAGGGCTTGGAATGTCACACTTTGAAAAGTGTTGTCAAAACAATTGGAGGGAGGGAAAAAAAAAAGGACCACCATTAACCCTTCACACCCCAGGGTCTACAGCTTTTGTATTAGGAAGGATTACATTGTTTGATTCAGTAGATAAAGGAAAACATCAATTTTTCAAGGCAATTAATAAAAAATGTTTCTTGCTAAACATAAAAATCAAGGCGATGGGGCTGCTCTCTACCACAGCTATTCCCAA
This sequence comes from Orthonyx spaldingii, assembly GCA_013397795.1. Lineage (NCBI taxonomy): Eukaryota > Metazoa > Chordata > Aves > Passeriformes > Orthonychidae > Orthonyx > Orthonyx spaldingii. The sequence continues at coordinate 3,422 of VZTJ01004374.1, read as the reverse complement.
CTCCCAAACTTCAGGGCCAAACACAAGCTTACCCCTACAGTCTCACTCAGCCAGCCACAACTTAGGGGAAAGGAAGATGCAATAGCACCAGTAAAAATAAGAGCATTTGCCAGCAAGGTTTTCTCAAATCACACTGTGTCTATTTGCTTACCAAAAGCATTAACCAAGCTCCAAATGTAAGTTAAAAATCAATTACACCACTGCTATGTTTTCCAGCTCTGAAAGCAAAACAGTCTCCTTTAGTATTCATAATATGCAGCTACCCCAGTCCCTCTGCAAGTGCAGGGATGGAACTGGTGCTCTCACTACTATTTGGCTAGACCTCTACTTAATAACATCTATTCTCATAAGCAAGCCACAGTGTTCTATCAACAGCAAGATTAGCATGCAAAAAATCTTTGATTTTTAAAAATAAAATTATTTCTATCAATCTTGATAAAGAGTTCACAGCATTTAAAGCATTATCCTTGAGAAACGATTATTCCTCATAAGCAGATTTTATGATACTTCATAATTCTTCACATTCCTGAAGCAGTAAAGGAGAAATTGCTGCCCACAAGTTTGCTCTTGAACAGACAATTACAGGTATATTTAAAAAACACAATAATCCCACTACACCCCCAAATAAAGCAACAAAAAAAATTCCAGGAAAAAAAAACACAACAAAAAAACCACACCCACAGACTTTTAAGATTGTACAACAGCAAAAGAAAAAGAGAAACAATTTTGCTACATATCTGCATCACCTCTTTACCTTGCATGCTCTGACACTCGACAAATATGGCTCCAGGAAAAACTACATAAATAAAAATAAAATTCGTAATTATGCAGAACCATCTATACCTTTCCAACGTGTATTTAAAAATAAAATAAAATCAAACAGGAGAGAGAAAGATCTAGTTCATCTGGAATTGAAAGCTGGTACAGCAGAGAACTAGAATCCACCTAAAAATAGTGTGTGACAGACAACAGCTATCCCGCTGAATCTTTATAATATTCTGTTCTCAGGCCTAAATAAACAACTTTAATTTTTCCTGGCTATAATTAAGTGGCAGGCAAACAAACAAGCATACGGAATGTGAAAGAATAAGGTTAAGAAGATAGGAGAAGGTTGCTGGAGCCTGGATGTGGAAATAAGAATATTGCCTATTGAGTGTGGAAATATCCTTTCAGAATTCATCTGATAACACAAGCAGGCCACTTGCTATACCAACAATAAACCAACCTGTAAGCTTTTGTACAGCACCTTTAATTCACACAGACCCAACATTCCTATGGAGGCCTTTTTTAACTGTGGGGGAGCAAGGGGAGGAATGCTCCAGGAGAGCTAACTGCTGAAGGATCCTATCCCCACAAGCCAAGGGAAAAGGGATCTGGAATAAAGGTAATGAGGAAAAAAGAACTGTAGCTGTTGTAAGAAAAACGCTTTAAGAAAAAGGCAGCAGAGGTGTGCTTCCTATTAGTCTGCATTTTAACAGTGGAATGCATTGAAGGTAAAAAAACGAGGAGACGGAAAAAAAAGGAATACAAAGCTTCACAATTCGTAACAAAGTGATTTGGAACAAAGATTGTTTTGCCATCTGGATTCTGGTACTTATGGAATTTGGAATTTATCACCATCATCCATATATATGTGGGTGACCATATTCAAAAGAAAAAATATAATGCATTCAGCCCCTGAATTCCCCTCCCCATCATTACAATTGCAAACTGCAGTCACCCCTCTGCTACTGTCCCAGAAATCACCTCCTCGCCAAAAGAGCCTCACAAGCTTCCAAAATAAAACCCTGCCACAGCCCTGAATATATGCAAAGTCAGAAAAGCTTCCTCACAACTTCCTTGTCACTCTACATTTACTAATCTGTGTCTACTGACGTTTTACTAAGTGAAAACAAGACTGACCCGATGTTTAATATTTTAATGCTTTAAAACACTTGTAGATCTGATATACTGAAGTTGTCCAAGCCCTCAGTCATTAGTACGGCTTCAACATCTACCCAACAGTAGATCTATTATTGTAAATCGCTATCTCGTGTTACCACAAGGCAAAAAAAAAAGTGTATAAACACACATGGTGATGGTGGGAACACTTCAAATTCAGAAACACCCAGAAGAAACAAAACAGCAACGCTAAAGCCATCGGTAGGAGTAAGTGGTGTTTGGAAGTCCCAGTGGATTTAACCGTTCAAAATGAAATTTGTTTAAAACTCTTTAAAAAAGGAAAGAAAAGGTGACACTTGAGAAATCTGATGTCAGAGCAGAGCACACCGTGGGTGACACTAGGAGCGGGAAAACAGCTGGGACTACAAACCTTCCAGCAGACCCCAAAGTTTCCTGGAATCTGAGCTAAACCTCAGTCTAGCTGCAAGCACACGCAGACCTGCACCCCCCGCCAGTGAACCCCGAGTTAGGGGTGAAAAAAAATTTAAAAAAAAAAGGCGAAAAAACCCCAACAACAAAAAACCGGACGCTTTCAGCAAATTGTTTTCCTGCCCGCATACTTCCAAGAGGAATTTTGCTCGACTTGTCTGATTTATTTTTTGCGCTGCTGTTGTTGCTGCCGGAGCCAAGCCAGGCGAGTTGTTTCCGGACTCAGCCCTGCGCCCGGAGCGCGGCTCCCCCCGCCCGGCACCGGGACGGGGCCGCTCCCCGAGCACGGCCCCGGGCCCGGCGGGCAGGGCAGCGGCGCTCGGCCCCCGCACGCCGCGGGGCGCGGATCGGGGCGGCCGCACCGCGTCGAGCCCGGGCACAATTCGCGGCACCCGCGGCCCGAAAGGGGCACGATGAAATCGCCGCTCCCGCAGGCCGGGGCGGGCGAGGGCAGGAGAGGGTTAAGGGGGAGGAATGGGGAGGGGGGAGCCGGCCCAGCCGCCGCGGAGGAGGGCAGGAGGCGACGGATCACCCTGGCAAACGAGGAGTTTGGAGGAGCGGATCGCAGGCTCGGCCGGGAGAAATTAACCCCCCTCCCCAAGGAAGGCGAGAGGAGGGAAAAGGGGGAGGGGGAAAAATAAAATAAACCCCAAACCTAAACTTCTTGGGGTTTTCAAAATTTGTTTCCAGTTTTGCTTTGAGGCTGAAATAGACGTTGTTTGGAATTTGTTTGCTCTTTTTCCTTCCCCACCCCCCACTCCCACAGAGGAGGTTACGAGGGCTCCAAAAAAACTGCCCGCAAAACTGAAAGTAAAAAAAAAGTAACAAGAAAAAAAATAACAACGAAGAAGAAATAGACAAAAAATAAATAAAAAGGA
>VZTJ01004373.1:891156-931536 GCA_013397795.1 Orthonyx spaldingii | reverse complement strand
GGTGCGGCCGGGCCCGGGCCGGGCAGGGAGGGGTGCGCGGGCCGCGGCCTCCCCGGGGCCGGTGCCGTGTGCGGGGCGCTGCTGCCGCCCGCTGGCCGGGGAGCGGCCGGGGCGCTCGGGAAGGGCCTGGCGCGGGAAGGACGCGGCCCCCCGGGAACGCGGGGAGCGCAGCCGCGGCCGGGGCCCGGCGGCTCTCTCGTTGCCTTAACCCTCCTGTCCGGGCAGGAAAACTAAAATGAGGAGCTGGCCCGAACGGAGGTGCAGAATCAAGTGGCTGAGACTTGGTCCTGTGTGTGTGCGTGAGAGTGTTTCAGTTTAAAGCGTGTGTGTTTTGGTCCTCAGCTGAAGTGTACGATCGGCTCGCCTATCTTACAGACGGTGCCAAAAGGAAAAAGAGTTGGATGCTGACTATTGTTTCCCTTTGTTGTTGTCAACAGCTTCTGCATTTTCTACAAGAGTTCTCACAGCAAACCATTTCCAGGACACACGAAATCAAAAAACAAGTGGATGGATTGATTAGTGAAACAAAAGCTACAGACTGTCGCCTTCATAATGTCTTCAATGACTTTCTTATGTTGTCAAACACGCAGTTCATAGAGAACGTGAGTGTGTTCTAGTACAACATCAAATTTGTACTTCAAGCATTGTCATTGTGTCTTAATGTAGTGTGGAAAAGTGATTTCGCTTTTTGGCAAATCCGATGCTAATTTAGGGATGAAGTGACTTTTAATTGCGTTCTGTTAAAGGATATCCTAATTCCCTTGTGAGTGATGCACTGTCCAGTATTGGCAGGTTCTCTTTGCCTTTTCAGCAATAGCTTCCTTCTTTGCTAATACATAACCTGGAGATCAGAGTTTTGGTTTCAGTACTGTGAATGAGCTGGGATTTCTGGGATGTCTTGGTTTATCTTCACAAATTGGATGAATGTAGCATTTGTCTGCACTTACCTGTCTAAATATGAGGCATGTTATACAATGCTGTAAAATTGCCTAGTGGTGTTATTTTACTCTAAAAGCATTTGGTGTTGAAGGTGTTGGCCTGCAAGCAGGTATCCCTTAGGTGTGATAATAATGAGCATATTTTCTGGTTGATGTTGCCACTTTATAGATATCTCTATTTTGAAAAATAAAGCTGGACTTGAGAGCCTGCTGCAGCTTGTATCACTAGAAGCATGTGTCTAAATAAGCTAGAGAGCTTTAATAGTATTTCAGTTTTTTAGCACTGTGAGTTTTATCAGGTATTTTGTTTTGATCAGTATTATTTCAGGCCATACCTGTCTCATCATGGCATTATTACTGGAAAGATGGTGACAGAGGAAAAGATGGAAAGCTGGATTTATATTGTGGGGTTTTTTTGGTGGCAGTGAGTTTTTTCAGAGCTGCAGTGTCTTTTCTGACCTAGCTTGGCTATTCAGCATAACGATTCTGCTGAGAACAGTTTGTACTAAATGTTTTAAATCTCATGTGCTTGCAGCTGTTTGTTCCCAAATTTAAGTGCACAGAAATAGGTCTTCATGTCTTATTCTCAGTTTAGTTAGTGAGAGATCTGTCTCTTCCCACGGGATAACTGCTCCTGTGTTTGAGATTTGGGTTCAGGTTTTCAGGTTCCAGGGAGGTGTTTTTTTCCCGTTTGTCTCCTTGTAGCTGGTCCTACAAAAGAGTGCTAAAAGAGCTGGGTGTGTGGGATCCTCAGAACAAACTGAAGGTTGAGGGATGTTGTGAACCCTCTCTGTAGATATGGAGGGAAAGCTACTAAATGACAGGAAAGTAGACAGCCTCTAAGTAAACTATAGGTTGCACTCTGAAGGTGTCTAGAATAGCTTTATGTTGGGAGGGTTAAAACAGTGCATTTTTTAAGATGTTCAGGTTAGTTTGTTAGCAGACTTTAATTACCTCAGTTGCATTGAGAGGCTGCCTATGGTACCTTCAGTGTGATGACTTGAATGCATGAAGATGCTTGACATCATCCATGGCTTCCCTTTTTAAATGTAATGAATTAATGTGTAATGAATTATATATTAACAGTGTATTTTGTGGTGGTACCTGTGGTTTAGCCCCTGTAGTAGTACATTGTTCTTACATTAATCGATTTTGCTTGACTTTTTAGAGAGTATATGATGAAGAAGTGGAAGACCCTATTCCCAAAGCTGATGTTGGAGACAAAACAGAGCAGGTAGTTAACTGCAGCTGCCTTGAACTGTCAGCATGTTTGCAGCCATTGTCTACCTTCTCATTTTCAAACTTACTTTGTGTACATTTACAGCTCAAAACCAGACTCCTTCTTTTCACCTTGAAGTCTGTCTGTTGGATCATGTATGTCATTCAGACATAAAGTTGACAGTAACTCTGGAGACTACTAGAGTGTGTGATGATCTGTTAGGGCCTCCCCAAGCTCAGTACTGTATCCAGCAGACAAGACTTAATGCATGGATTTTTCAACTGGTTATGCATGTCTTTTCAGCAAAAGAACGGAGGCCTTGTGCCACCTTACTGGGCTCACAGGTAGTGAATTGGGGAAGCAGAATCTGACTGGAATAATTTCTAGGAATAAATACTCAGAGAGCTTTATATATGTATATACACACATATATATACATAAATTTTACAGTCTAAGTGTGTATTATACCATAAATGTTCTCCTAATAGTTTGAGAGTACAAATAAAATAATATTGTGTTGGTGTGGATGTTTAGAACATCTGTGTTTCTGGAGTGATGAAAATTAATTAAGCAAAAAAAAATTTGATAGACTGAAGGACTGATTGTCCTTCTAATACATATAGTGAAAAAGGTTTCATTGTTCTAATTTGAAGTAAACATTTTGTATGTGTGTTGCAGTAAGATTGAGTCTCGAGTAAAATGCAATGAGCACGTGTTTTTTCTGTTACTAAAGGAAAAGACGCGGGAACAGAAAGAAGCTGATCTAATCCCTAAAATTCAAGCAGCAGTGAATTATGGGTTGCAGGTTCTGGACAGTGCATTTGAACAGCTGGACATCAAAGCAGGCAACTCTGACTCTGAAGAAGAAGAAAATACTGAAAGAATGGAACTGATACTTGAGCCAAAGGTACAGAGACCTGCTTTTGCTGGGTTTGTTTTGCTTTTTTGGACTTGCTCTTTGTTTCTGTCAGAAGTATCACTGTGTTAGTGTAAAATTGATGCCTGGTACCTAGAAAGAGGATTTGATGACTGCATCTGAAGAAATGCTCTTTGCTGAGCTATTCATTGTGTGGCCTGCTTGTCTTGCAGTTAGGTTAACATTAAGATATGGCACCCTAAAGGAAGTTAGTTTAATGCAGTGAATTTGGAAGGGGAAGCCTCAATTCTGTGTGGGAGTGGGGCATACAAATTTCATGCTTTTTAGGTACAAACCATATCTTTATGGGTAGTTTTTACTGTCCAAGTAATTAAGAATCCAAGGTCCAGGATTTGGGATAAGACTCATCCTGTAAGTCTTTGCAAGGATATTCTTCTGTTAGATGGCATGTAGAAAATAAGTTGGGACTACACCAATAGAAGTAGCCACTTTCTTTGACAGTGTTAAAAGGAATAAACCTCACCTGGACCACCCAGTTGTATGTTGACTTGAAGCATCTGTTTGGTGGGACTCTAAACAAGAAGTTTATGTCTTCCTTGAGCTAAAACAAGGGGTGTTAAAGACTTCTGTCTTTGTCAACCATGTAGAGCTGTTCAGAGATGTCAGATAGACCTGATGTTGTCTCTTTGCAGGATCTCTATATTGACAGACCTTTACCTTACTTGATTGGCTCTCAGCAGTTTATGGAACAGGATGACGTTGGCCTTGGAGATCTCTCTAGTGAAGGTATGTGCTGGCATGACCTTTTATTTCTATGCAAGTAATTAGTTCAGTCCAAGACGTTTGTTTTAAATCACCACTTTGGTTATCCTGTGTAGTGTTCTTGCATGTTTAGATGCAAGCTGTAAGTAGCTGGGGAAAAAAAAATGTTCTTCATGCTATAACAACCACTTTTCCAGTACACAAAGCTGTAACTTCTCAGCTACTTGTGCTTTGTGTATTAGAAATACAATGTGTTAAAATTTCATCAGCTTTCAAAGCTTTTGCAAACCACTCTCTACCCACCTGAATTTTAGTTTTCTTCACAGAGTCTTTCAAGTTGCTTAAATGGTGACCACATTTCTCTGTCTGTCTGATCTAAACTCTTTTGTTTCCATTTAAATTAGAAGGATCAGTAGATAGCGATCGTGGAAGTGTAATTGACAGTGAAGAGAAGGATGAAGAGGTAAGTGGCAAGCACCAACTGTGTTGCACAAGCATTTCTTGAGTGTGAGACCATCAACTACCTTGCTTTTTGATGCTGGCTCTCAAGATGTTACAGCACGATGTTTGTTCCCTATGCTGGTTGTGGTAAATATACTTTCTGTTATTGTTCTTATGCAGTGGTTTCCTCTGCAGCTTTCCAGGGGAACATTTATGTGGTATTGACTCTAGCTGTTATTAAAGTAGAATACTTCAAACTGAAGTGTTTTATTCCACTCTAATTTAATTTTGTGAAGCAAATCAGATTCTTACAAAGAATTGCATTTATGGAGAACAAATCTGTTGTAACAGTTACAAAGAGTGGGATGGAGGCTGACAAGAACAAGTTTAAAGCTCTAAGTAATGCTCCTTCAGGCTTTGCCTCATAAATCTGCTGCACTGGAATATCCGTTTCTGGTATGTTTTGCCTGGGATGTCTCTGCTTTGTAACTGTGCTATAGAAGAAACCCCTTTCTCCTGAGGTGTTTGTTTTTGGTGTCTTGCTCACTTTGAGTGAAATCCCCCTTGAGTTACTCGGATGCAGTCAGGTGGAGCCTGCTGTCTTTGCTGAATTAATAACTTTCTAGTGAACGCCATTCATAAAGATAGTCAGCAGTGGGGGAACAATTTCTTGGTCAGCTCATGGTGAGGAGATCTGAATGTCCAAACTTCAGCAAGTTCAGAGTTTCTGAGCCTTAACCACTGGACAAAATAATGTGTGATACTTGTCTTTGGGTCTCTTGTGTTACAGGAATCAGATGATGAATTCGGAAATCCTAGTGAAGATGACCAAAAGACGGTATGGTTAAAACTCTGGTACATACCTGAAAGATTTTACACTTGTGACACAGTGAGGATGCAAGAAAAAGATGAGAGCTCTAGAGAATTAACTATTAGCATCTTTGTTAAGCCTGATTTTTATAACGTTTTATGGGAAGGTCCTGACCAGATGGCAACATGTTCTGAAAATGAACCTGAGTTGGGCTTAAAGACCTCCTTGCAAGTTGTCATTAGATGCAGAGTCTATGTGGGATGGCATTGCCTGATACATGTTTTCCTCATGAATTACTTGGAAGACATGAGAGTTCAAAAAATCTACCCCAAAAAAACTAGGCTTCTGTGGGTTTATTTGGCCTATAATTAAAATTCTAACCTTACTGTGCAGGAGGTAAAGAACAGTATAGTTTGGGTATGGCATGAAATCAAAGATGTGGACAGTAGTAAATGTTTAAACAGTATATCCATTTGGATAATGAATGAGAAGGGAAAAGAAACGTTGAGATAGAAGATTCAAGCCTGCTTTTAGTAATTGGTTGTAGAAGAAGAAATCTTATCCATGTTTAGATGTGTCACTGCAAAATACTTCCATGCAGGGATCCTCAAACTGAAATTATTTCATGTCAAGAGGGCAATGTTACAAAAAGCAACCCGTATTTAATCTAGGTATTGATAAAACAGCGTTGCTAAAGCACTCAGATGGTACTTTAAATCGACCTTCATAGGGTAACTTTGAATGCCTGATGTATTTTAAGATGAGCAGGTACCTTTGAGTTGTTGGTGATTTAGTTCACTTCTGCACCCTTCCCTGTGCCAGCCCCCAGCTCTCATCCAGTTCACTTCGTCTTTTTCAACCTCTTATTGACATGACTGAAACCAAGATGTGAGCATGTTCTGTCTGTCATTCTGCTGTCCACCCTCAGGATAGTGCAAGGTGATACAATTTTTTTACTAGTTGATGACAGTGTTCCTGTGTTAAGACTAAATATCAAGTCTTCAGTTTGTGTATGGCAGTGGTACACTCCTTGTGAGGGGAGCCTCTGTGTCCTCAGTTGCAGTACACAGTGACACAGCACTGGGGTGGGGTGTGCTAGAGAATGCAGCAACTTGCTTGGAGCTAAAGGCACTCCTTCCTTACCTTTCAAAAGCTGTGAAGTACCCCAAATTGACTGTAAGTTTGCATGCTTTCAGTAAGCTTGACTTGAATATTTTATCTAAGCAGATGTAGTTTTGTGTTTGTTTTGTATGTGAACAGGGTATTAATTGTTTTTTAGAGGATAGCCCAGATGAGTGATGAAGAAGATGATGATGGCTGTGATCTCTTTGACTCTGAAAAAGAGGACGATGAGGATGGAGACTTAGATGAAAGCACAAAGCCTGTGAGTAATTGTTGCCTTCCTGGAGTGGGAGATTTGACTTCCTGTATGAAAAATTTGTCCTTAGAGGGATTATAATGGTAGCTCTCAGGTACCTGGAATGGAATCCTGTAGAAAGTGCCTCTAAAAATCCTGAATGGTCTTTTGACATGACTGGTCAGGCTTTACTCCTTTAAACTTGGGGATTCTTGCACCTTAAGCAAGTATCAAAGCTGTCTTTCAAGAACATTAAGAAATGAATTGTTGCATTTTTGTGAGGTAAAGGCCTTTTGTTTCTCCTGCTTACAAAGCAAGGTGACATTAAAAATTGTGTTCATTGGGAACTAGAAATTGTGAGAGGTTTTTTTATTCTCAATGCACACCTAATCTCTGCTTTCTTAACAGAAAGCTGGATTGCTTCTTCTGAGGGCTTCAGGCAAAGTCTAGACAAGATATGGTACAAGTGAGGCTATAGAATACAGTATTTGTAATTGCAATTGCATCAGGTTGGTAACTGGGTCTTATATAAGAAATATGCTATTATTTGTCCCTGTTGCTCAGAAAAAGAAGAGGCCAACATCATTTGCAGATGAGCTGGCAGCCCGAATCAAAGGAGAAGTGCCAGTCAGACAGGACGAAGAGCGTTCGTGTACGTTACCTCCTAAGTTTTGAAAAGTATTTGTGCAGTGATGGGGGACTTGTGAAAGTGTGGGACAGGAGATTGTGAGTAACAATACATGAAGTTACACAGGTCTGTTATTTGAACATGTATGAGGTAAAAGCCTGACAAGAGGAATTGCAGACACTATTTTGTGTTCTGAGAAACTCATTTGTCATAACTCAGAGGACTGAATTGGAATTCACTGAGAGTTATAGTGGGAAACACACTGCTTTTAGATGAGACAAGTCACTCAAAACACACATTATTGGAAAGGTTTTCTCTGCAGTCTGATTCTCCCTCTGCATATTTGACCACATGTACTTTCCCGTGTTTCAAGTGTGTGGAAGCCACTGGTCACTGTGGTCTTTCTGTGAGCTCTACAGTGGAAAACACCTCAAGCAGCAGTGTTTTCATGTAGTGTGGGTTGCTAGTTTTCTTTGTGGCTTAAATATACTGCTTTCAGAAACTTTTCCTTACTACTGTTACTTGTGATATTTTAGACTAAATAATGCATTTACTTTTGTGTTGCTTTCAAAGGGAGAGACCTCTCAAGTATTTAGTCTTGCAGCAAAGCAGCAGTTGAAAATAGCTGGCTGAAGTTGAGTTTGCAAGTGCTTATGAGCCTGCTGTTGACCTGTAATATTGAGAACATGAACAGACAAGAACTGTGTATTCTTGCACAGTTCAAACACTCAAAGTAGATATCAAGTGTGTAAAACCTACCGACTTACCCTGTTCAGTTACAGGGAAATCTTCCAGTCATTGAAATACTTGTGATGGTAAGGCCAGAGCAGATAAAACTCGGGCTTTGCTGTTAGTAGCTAAATTAAGACAATAATACATCTGGAGCCATTTGAGATGCTCAGAGGGTCTGTGAAGGTGTGGAACCTGTACTGTCTGGAATGCTGTGTTGTATTCTGACATCTCAGGTGACACTAGGCTGTATGTGGACAAGTGTGTTGAACCTCTAGCACCTGACTGAATGATTCTATTACAATTTTAGGTACTAGTTTTAGAAACTGTATTTCATAGAATTGCTTAATGAGACTGATTCATATGAAAGCATAGAGGTCAGCTTGGTTTGCAATTTTTTAGGTTCTTTTTGCCATAGATTGATCTCAGACTGTAAGTAAAGGTGGACTAGTTTTTCATTGAAACTTTCTTCTTAAAGCCCTGTCATCAGAGACCAAAACAAGGAAAACCCCACAAGAGAAGAAGGAAGTTAGAGTTCCATCGGATGGTAGGATATCCTCCTCTCTTGTTTTTGAGTTGTGGGCTGGATTGTAAGACACCACTTAAGGAATTGTGGCCTCTGCTGTAGAAGTTGGGTGGGATATCAATGAGCATCTTTCAAGGCACGTGTGTAAACAAATCTAGGTTGTGATGAGACTGTAAATAAGGCTGAAAACGTGCTTAGTGAGACTTCTGCCTTTAATGTGGCCTTCTGGCGCAACTGCACAACCCAGTCTGTCTTCAGCAGCTTCTCTGTATGTGTCTGTTTGTAAGAGAGAGCGGATGAAACCAAAGCAATTTTTATTTTGGTTGTCTCTAATTCCCTTTCCTGAAACTTGATCAGTCTTACCAAAGCTCATGGGTCTTGTACTTTGTAGATGAAGATGATGACATCTTCAAGCCTCCTAAGCTGACTGATGAGGACTTCACACCGTTCAGTTCAAGGGGTGGCCTCTTCAGTGGTGGAACAGGCCTCTTTGATGATGAAGAGGTGAGAATGCCGGAGATTAGAGAAATGGAGTGTTCCCCCTATGTAAAAACAACACAAAAGATCCTCAAAAATTCCCACCTCTGGAAGACAGAGAGGGCAAATGGCATTTTGTTGCTTAGTAATATTCAAGTGTTGTGGAATAGTATAGCTTTCCAGTGGGGAAACAGAATTACATAAGTGCCATACTTAATGTTCCCCTTGGCACAACGTCCTCTCTTCTGCAGTGGTGCTGATGAGAGATGCAAGTGTGGTTCAAGCTCTATATTAGACAGGTTCTAATTCTAGGAGAGCTTAATCAGCCTCTTACTTTTAGTTGTGGTGGTAAACCAAATGCCATCCACTTTGTTTATTTTAAATCAGCTGGTTTTTATTAAAATTCCTGTGAGAATACTGAATTTTATCATTCTCTCGCTGATTGTGGGAGAAGTGTGAAGGAAAGAGAACCCTGAATGATGCCATTCACACTTTGTCTTTCATGTACCCTGTGTGGACAGTGCTGCTGCTGAGATTCTCTCTGTGCTGTTAAAAGTTTCCTGTTGCAGTTATGCTGTGTTGTTTCATCTTGTTATTGTGTAATTCCTGGGGTGCCTATTTTGGCAAGAAAAGTTCACCTTAAGTTTACTTGTGCTGTCTAGAGCTGACTTGAGGAAGAAATGACATGAAGTGTATTTCTGACCTTATTTTACCACTGCACATGTGAAAGGGTGTAGAAACCTGATGTCAGGGCTGCGTAAGATTTAAGAACTTGATAATACAGCTGGGTAAAGCAAATGATTGCCTCTGATGCAGCTGATACTGGTGACAGTCAGGGTTAGTCCAGAACAGTAGCCAAATTGTTGCCTTTGTGGGATGTTGTGTTCATTGTTGCAACTAGAACAAAAGTCAGGTGTTCCTTGGAGCCAAGGAGGCTATTAGACTAAAATTTGAAAGGAGGTCTCATGTTTCTCAAGCTTACCATGCCCAATCTACTAGAATATAGTCAACAAGCACCAAACAGGGGCATTGTGTATAGGGAAGGGGATAGTTCTGTGCAATGCTTTCCATTCTAACACAGGCTTTTTAAAAAAAATGTTCTTTCTTTTCTTTAAGTCACAGACAATAGCTTAAAACGAATATTAAGAAAAATAATCTGATAGTCCAAGCCAGCTTTGTGCTAGTGCAAATTTGGATGGAGCCATCACTGGTTACCTCTTGGTTATTACTCAGACCACTTGCCTCATCTTTGTAGACACAGGACAGCCAAGCAGGTCTGACTGTGATTGTTGCCTGCCTGCATACACCTGTTCTTGGTTTTCTGTTATCTGAAAGTTAAACATCTCAGAAGGATGACTTAGCTTCACTTAACCTTGTGCATTGGAGGAGGCCGTACTCTACCAGCAGGCAGACACAGCAGAGCAATATGCAAATAATAACTGACAGATGTGCAATTGACCACTGACACCTTAGCCACGGCCCTGCGCTCCCCTACTCTGTGAAGTGTTTTGCCTTCCTTCTACAAAGCTTTATAAAAAGACCATGCATTTTGAGTCTCCAGATAGGCAACCTCTAATACCCAATCCCCACAAGAGGGAGGCTTTCAAGAAATGAAGTGGTCAGTACTCAAAAGATCTGGAGGTTTCCTGGAAATCCAGGCTGTGATTGTTGGGGGGAGATTGGTACAGGGCACTGCAAACTGAGCACGTGAACTTCTGTGGGAGTGTCCTGCAATGCTTTTGAGCAGTAATATATTTCTCTGCACCATTATGGTATCTTAACATCCCCTTAGTAGCAGTGTAAATCATTCATTTTATCCACATGAAGTTCAGGAGTATTTTTATGCTTGTCCTGACCTGAATTCTTCCCTCAAACCTTACTGTATAAACTTCAGTAGGAAAGCTTAGAAGGGTATAATTAGGACCTAACCAGCTGTAGATTAATTAGTGTAAGTCCTTGAAGATGTGCAAATAAAAGGTCATTCCTTCTCTTCAGCAGACTAGTGATCAGTAAATTAAATTTCAGAAGAGAGCTGCTTTTCAGAATGTGTACACTCAAGTTAACACTTGAGTACCTAGGTTTAAATTTATATTTGCAGACATCCTTTTGAGAAGGAAATGGTAATTACCTCCACTGCCTTGGCTTAGAAGTGAACATTAAATATAGAAAAATCAGCATCTGTTTTTTCCTACCAAAACAAATTCACCACTTCCCCCCTTTACATTTTCATCTGTAATCAGAGTGATCTTTTTGCTGAAGCACCAAAAGGAGAAGAATCAAAAGAGAGAGAGGAGCGAGTCCCAGTAAGTGAAGGTAAGAACCAATTGTTGCCTCCTGTAGTCTTGTCTATGCTGTGATTTATTACTGCTAGCAGCTAGACTGTTTTGTTCCCAAACAAGGAAGCCTGGTGTAGCAGCTGTAGGGTGACCCAAAAGGACATCCTTTCTGCTGTTGGCAAAGCTCTCTGCATGTGCTGGGTTCCTGCTTCTCAAGTGTACTTTTCAGGATCCATTTGTGGGTTTGAGGAGAGCAAAAATTTCTTCTTGCAGATTAATTCACGTGAGTTTCCTGCTAGGTGCATATCTAGACCCTTAAGAACTCTGAGCACACATTCTGTATTGCAGCAGCTTTTACTGAAGCACTTTTTTTGATGAATTTTCAGATAAGTGTTGGGAGACTAAGCCATTTTGGTTCAAATGTATTGTATTGAAGTGGTTTTGTGTGTGTAAATGTAAACTTTTGTAAATAATGCTCTATGTAAACATGTGATGTGCTTATAAGCTTCACTGTAGTAAAGCTGTTCTTATGGAGCTTTAATGGAAGTAAAACAGACTGTTACATGTATTTGCAAAAGCCCAGAAGTTCAAGGAGAAAGTGTAAAGAATTCTGAGCTGTTGAGAAAGAAAAAGCAGCTCAGACAACTTCTTGGATTCCTATTTCTGTGGTAGAGTTCTGAAGGCTTTGACAGCATAAAACAAGTGCATCCATTTGTATTGTACTTCCTATGATTTCAGCATCCTCTACAAAGTCCTTAAAGAAAGTTCCTGCAGGTGCAGTATTTCTGTTTCCAGGTATGATTTATTCAATAGCCAATTGCTTCATGCACAAAATGCTCTTTTCTTTAAAACCTACTGCAGAGGTCTTAAAGAAAAAACCTGCCCAAATACAGCAGCACTGCATTGCTTGATCATATGCTTAGTGACAAATACAGATGCTTCCACCATGCTAAGCCTAAACTGCAGCATGCTTTATGGATAATCAAGATTCTGGAAGAGCTCTGAAGATAGGTGTCACTGATGGCAGATATTAGCAACTGTCAGCTTCAAGTGTTCTGCTCTGAACTCTTAAGAATGTGTGTCACTTCAGCTGATATTATACAGCTTAATTCTGCTGTGCATGCAGTCACAGCTTCCATCTGTACTCTGAGAAGGAAGCGCATTTTGATCTTTCACATTTGATCTTATTCCCTTGGGTTAGCAGAAGAACAGTTTAAACATCAAGTTCCTATGTTTAGACCAGTCTTGTTTTTCTGGTTTTGATTAGGAGGATCTGCATACATGGGGCAGGACCAGATCTATAACTTGGAGATAAAAATAAAAATGAATTGTACTAAGATCTCTGTTTCGTATCAGAATCCAAGCTGATCAATGAAAAGAAACATGTCACCAGTCTTTGAATTTACTGGCAAAGATTTCTGTCAGTGTGCAGGCTCTTCACTTGACTTAGGTACCTGAATTTTAAGTTCTGGCCTTTATTAAGAAAGGCCTAATTTAAGACTGGCTTCAGTTAACTGAGCCGTCAGCATGATTTTTAGAGTAGGAAGTACACAAATACAGCCGTTTTACTCCAGAGTCAAAGATATATGTCAACAATGGGATTTCTACATAATTGTAAAACTCAGTAGCAGAGTTTAAAACAGCAGATACAATGTGTGGGATTTTTTTATCCTTTGTTCTTTCTTGGAGGTACTCTTGCATAAGCAGTGAGTTTAGTCTTTAGTTGCTCCCTCTCAATAACTTGTAGACAGGCTTAAGTCACCAGAGAAAAGCCAAGATTGAGGCTCCTTTGCTATTCCAGTGGACAGTTTGTTTAGGAACTCAAGAATCATTAATAATTAACCAAATTTTGTGGCTGTATTCCTGTCAATTCTGAGGCACTCTGTAATTGTATAATACACTTTTTTTTTTAATAATAAACTGCTGCTGATTAAAATCTATGCAGTCTGCTGACTTTTAACCAAATAGCAGTTGTTCTACTTTCTGCCAAACGTCCATTGAAGTATCTCCCCACCTCCGTGACATTGCCAAGCATCTATACATGAGAAGAAAAAGACAGGTTTTGACCATTAGAAGTGTTTGCAGATGATCATGCACCTATCACTGAGGCTGGGCATTTCCACAGCAGATGTCAAAGGAACAGCTGCTCTCTTTATTAATGCTAATTAATCCCTGGCGTATCTGACATGTGCAGGGATCTCATGGCCAAACCCAACCTCGGACCACAGTACTGCTGGTGGGCTCACAGGGCAAATGCAGCTCCTGGGAAGAACTCAGTCACTGTCCTTCGCTCTCGCCAAGCACCTTACCACTTTTATTGCGCCACAGCAGTGTGGTGTACCAGTTACTAGAGTAGGATTCTGGGTTGGGAAGTCCATAGGGGCAACAATGTGGGACTACTGGGTCTTCTAGCTTCAACACAGAATCTGGCTGCTGCTCCTAGGGAAGATGAGCAGGTTTGAGGAAGAAGTGGCTGCAGTGAGAGTGAAGGGCTGTCTGTCTGTGACTTGGCTTTATCAAAATGTGTCTAAGCTAATGCTTTTGATGTGGCATTGTTGCAGGAGCACCTTAAAAGTTGCTGAGATGGAAACTATGCCTGATGTCACTTACTGTGGCACAAGTTCAGCTTCTGGGTAACTTTGGCAATGTTATTTTGATTTTTTTTCTGTCTCCATCTGACCTGCAGGAGGAAGTGATGTGTGTAGTTCCACTGTAAGTGGGGAAAAAGACAAGAAATCTGCAGCACAGGGCACAGAAAAAACTCTTAAACAACCTGGGAAAGTTGTTCTATTTGATGATGATGATGATGATGATGATGACTTCTTTGTGCAAGCAACTAAAAAACCTCCAGATTCAGGTACCTTTAAACTTTTGTGGTGAAAGATTAAACACTGTAGGTCATCAAAATTCAAACTGGTAGGAAACAATGAGTTATAAAATTCAAACCTTCATTACTGCTACTTCCGCTTGGGTTTTGAGGAGTTGTGGTTTTGGTTGGTTTGGTGCTTTGTTGTGGAGGGTTTTCTTTGTCATAGGTATTTCTTTTCATCACAGTGGTGTGGGGCTGGTTTGTTTGTACATGCTCTTCCCTGACTTTTCTCTCTTAAGAATGCTCCCTCTACCGCTAGGGCAATATCTAGACTTGAATCAGGGAATTGGTACAGACTTTATTCACCCAGCCTTGAGTCCTTGTGCCCAGCATTCCCTATTAACAGGCTCTAGGCCTGTGCTAAGCCACTACAAAACACAGCCTTTAGAGGTGCCAGCTGACTCAGCAGCATATTCTGTCACCAGTGCTTTCAGGTAAGTGGTGTTTCACTTTGAGAGCTTGTCTGGCTTTTTCTCTTAAAGATTCCTGATGGTGGTCAACGTTAAACAGTATGGTATCTTTTGAGACTCTGGTATCTTCTCTTGTTCTGTATTCCTCATTCCCTGTTTGTTTTGTCTCTTTATGTAGTCAAGTCTACAGCTGACCTATTTGATGATGATGAAGAAGGTGACTTATTCAAGGAAAAACCTGCCATTCCTTCTGTGGTTGCTGGCACAACTAAAGAAACAGAAAGCCACAGAGAGGCACTCATGGAAAAAAAGGTAATGGCATATAAATGGATTGTATGGCTAAAGTTCTAGGAAAAAGTTACTAGTGCAGTTGAAGTAGTCTTTCCATGTACAACACTATGAAAGTGACATATTTATGAAACAGGACTAGGTTCATAGGGTCTTCCATAATTCAGTGCTTCACTGGTCCTTAAATGCCTTTTGCCTTTTAAACTTGGGGTCTATTTGAGGTTTTTATTTGTGTGGGCAGTGGTTGAAAGAATCTTATTAGGGCAGGATTGAAATAATAAAAAATGTTTATGACGTTCATGGCTGAAATGAAACCAGCCCGAGTTAGGAACCTTTGGTGTCGAGAGTTCTGTGCTGCAGAGACTGCCTGCCCTTACACCAGCCACTGATAGCAGCTTAACTGGTAACCCACTGCTTATGTGTGTTATGGGAGAGGAGGATGGGTGTCACAGTTCCACCTAAGCACATACAGAACCTGGAGTATTTAGAAAACTGTTTTTAGCTGAAAATTTCTAAGTTGTAGAAAGCTCTAAATGTGGTCCTGAGCACATACATAGAAAGTTACGAGAACCTCCTAATACCCACTCCACTTCCGGAATAGTGCCTTGAGGAAAGCAGTAACACTCTTTGTTTGTGTAGTAGACATTGCATATACTTATTTTATACTTACTTTCTGTCCAATGAGTATTTGAACATAATTAGCTGCAGTGACTCTTCTCCCCTCTGGACTGAGAAGTGTACAGTGCTGGGGATGTCTAATGCAAGTTGCTGTAGCATATTGTCGTGTGAGAAGCACCAGAGCACAGAGGCCAAAGCCAGCTTCTATTTCTGCTACAGTGCAGGAATGGTCAATGAAGCAGGAGCAGTGGTGGGAGGGATCTCATAGCACTTGGCTTTGCTGAAGAAGAGGATGAGAACTGATTCAGCAGCACCCTTCCCACTCAGTCAGGAAGTGAGGGCTATTTTATACTCCAAGCTTTATGACAGTAGTGCTTGGGTCTGGGATGATTCTAAGGTTTAATGGCAATATAGTGGTGGCAGGCTGGAGCTGTGCTGTGCTAATGCAGGAAATGATGGCTGGCACAAACTCCCCTCTTTCTTTATGAAACACAGCTTGTTAGAAGAAACATTTTCCTTTTGCTCACAAGGCCTGGCTGAGTTGCTGCATACATTCTTCTGCTGAGAAGGATGGTGTGGCAGAGGAGGCCTATGGTAAGACCTGCAAGTCATTTGTGCATAATTCTGGCTGTATGTGAAGAATTTGCTCGGCACATGAGTTTTGAACTTCAGCCCATGGGTGACAAGCTTGTGTTCTGTCCCTTCAGCTGCTGGGATTTTGCCATCAGCGTGCCTCTTAGCAGGGGTCTGTCATGGTTTAGGAAAGGTACTTCCCAGTTTAGTGCCCCCACTGAAACCATGCTGTTGCTCACTCCTGCCACCCCTCTCTCCCTGTGGAGAGCTGGAGAGGGTAATTGGAGGCACAAAGGGTAAAGATCAGGGGTTGAGATAAAGCCAGTTTACTGGAAACAGCAATGAGATAAGAAAGCAAACAGTAACAGCAGCAATACTAATGACAGAAGGTACAAGAAAGAGGCAAATTATTCTGCCCTTCTCCCTGGAAGAGACTCCCTTCCCCCTGTCCCCAGCAATGACATGAGGTGCTTGTGATAACTTCTGGGTTCTGGCCATGCCCCCTTCTGGCTACTGCAAAAAAATGTGTCAGCCTTTACTAAATCTACATGGGTGCTGATGCAGTGTCTTTGTTTGTCCTAAAGAGTCAACCATCTTCAGGTGAGGACTTCAAGCCTGTATCTGAAACACCTCCAAGGAAACAGAGGGGCCTTTTCTCTGATGAGGAGGATTCTGAAGTGAGTATTTCTTTAAGAAATCCCTACAGAAATCCTTGGGATCTGAGTCATCCTAACTTCAGTCCACTTTTATCTGGGGGCTCTTAATGCATTTTGTAGGATTGGGAAATCTGACATCCAGGCACCTACTCCCAGTCATTCTAAAAACTCCTTCTTGCTCCAAGAGTGAAAGCTCTAGGATAGTTTTCTCTGTCTTCAGAGAGTTAAACATCTGTGGTACACACAGGCATAAATTAAAAGCCTGAAGATAGGAAGGATCAGCAACTGAAGGGTAAGAATTATTAAAGATTGCATATGTTTTGTTTTGGTTTTGGCTTTTAGCTAGAAATTAACCTGCAAAGATGAGGAAAATCCCTGTGCAGTTGCAAGTGATTGGTACATCAGATAAGACAATCTTTCCCTACTTCATAGGCATTCTAAATGTCTTTTTCTCATATGGAAAAAACATGAATGTCCCCTTTAGAGTTCTTAAACGTATAGCCTCACTTTGCAAAGTGACATTTCTTTGGTTTGCACAGGACTTGTTTTCAGCAAGTAAACCTGTGAAGTCTAAAGCTACATCTCTCCCCACCAGCAAGTCCATGACAAAAGCTCCACTTTCCTTGTTTGATGATGATGAAGAGGTAAGTACCACTTCTGATACTGCCTGTGTGTGGGAACCCACCTGCACAGGCTGTTGCGAATGCAGCAGGAAATAGTCAGAAGCTCACAACACTGGGCTTGCTGATGGAGCACTGAATTGATCTTGCATTGTGCAGCAGCTCTGAGCATGTGGACAGCACTGTGGAGGGGAGTGGGAGTGGGGAGTCTTGCAACTTCCTGGGGTTTTTTTAGTAGTTTGCAGTCAGTGCATTTCACCTCTGGACCTAAGCATGAAGGACTTCATCCCTCTGATTGATAGGGCTAGAGAACACTGAGCAGTAGAACAAATATGAACTTCAAGAAGCTGTTTTATCCTAAACCTGTGGTACCTGTCAAATGGATGACTTCTTGCTTCTCTTGTGTTATGGCTGTTGAATTCCTTTTTTCTCACTCTTCAGTGTGTAAGAATTGTGACTGCTAGTATGGAAACTGAGGTCAGAGCACAAGTTTGAGCAAGAAACCTTAAAAAAATTTGAATTAGTGTGTGTGCTTTTTTAATCATTTTACCCAGTGGTAGTTGTTTGGCTTGCTTAATGCCTGACCTCAGAATAGGATTCATTCTCCATTTCATTATATGGGTTAGAAACAGTGCCCCATTGTGTTGGCTGCTGTGCTAAGAATTGCTGAGTGGTGGTTTTTGGCTGCTGGTCAGGTCTTGTGGTGGAGAATCTGTGGGCCAGAACCAGGCTATGTGCTTATAGGCTTCTGGTCTATCAAATGCTGTCTGTGTAGAATTCCTTGTACCAGAATATGGTGTTAAACTTGAAATTGTCTTCAAAAAACACCATTTCTGTATCCTACTTATATGAGAAGTGGATGGCAACAGTATTTTACACGCTGATGACTTCTTCATTGTGGCTTTGGCTTTTGATTTTTTTATAATATTATATTTTATTTTGTTTTAAGGATCTCTTTGGTGTGGGACCTGCCAAGAAGCACCAGGAAAAGCCCCCAGAAAAGAGAGCAAAACAGTCAGGGCCTCTCAAGAAAGCCTCCAGCTTATTGTTCAGCAGTGATGAGGAGGTACTGAGGAGTGAGAGTTGATTGAAAGTGATTACTGGGCTTTATGCTGAGCAAAGCATAAACCTTTTGAGAAGGGAACCACAGACCAACTCTGCTGTGTCGACATGCCATGCCTACCCCAATCCTTTGAATTGTTTGCAGCTAAGAAAGCTGATCCTTGATCCAAATTTTCACAGGATCTAGGTAATAGAAGTCATGTGGAAAAGAAAATCAGTATTTCAATGTATTTTGTAGAAAGTTTGATGGCAAATGGAGGCTGTTGCCAACAAATCTGACTTAAAAACACTGGAAAGGAAAAATGAGTTTGTTGTTACTGCTTTAAATTCTGTAAGGAAGGTTTAGCAGTTCTAGACAGATATGTGTGGAGGTTTTCTTTGTTTTGGCGTGGGTTTCTTTTGTATGTGGTTTTGTTTATTGGATTTTTTATTTGCTTAAGTTTTGGTGGTTTTTGTCTTTGTTTGGCTGTTTTGGTTTTCTAAATCTAGGGATGGGAAAATGATACATAAATAACAAGGCTTTCCAGAGAGCAGCCCTCTTCTAGGGATGGACTAGGTATTGTCCTTCATCTTAAATGAAAGCCAGAGACACTAAGTAAATTAAAAACGTGTCTGGAAAAATCTCTGAATTAGCTCGTATGAATAGTATCCAGACTCTTCTTAGTCCTCCTACCTCTCAAAATTACTCTGTTGCACACTTTTTTTTTATTACTTGTCCTGTAATTGCCTGTTTAGTAGACAACAGTAATATCTTTAGATACATTTTTATCATGTAGAATAAACCAAGCTCAAACTTTATTATGCCTGTAGTCCCTTTCAGAAAGAGAATGAACAAAGGTGGGAAGCTGGGGAAAACCACTTGAAATTCTGGGAATAGCAAAACACACAAGACAGAAGTATCTTGTTTAGTGTGTAGGCTTGAATAAATGGTAGCTGTGGGAGGAGGTGGGTCGCTGGGGGAAAAGTACTGTTAAGGAAATAAGTGCAGCATCAAGCACTCTAGTAATGAGGTGCCTTGGGTGTGTATGTGGTGGGGTTTTTTTCTTGTTTTTTTCCCCATACATCAAACTTTCTAACTATTTAAGTGGCTCAAATCAGGTTCTACTGAGTGACCCTACTTGTGACTGCAGTTGACATTGACCTCAGTTGTCAAGAGCAGCTGTAACAAAGTGTGTGTACCCCATTTTGCTGGATCAATACTGTGTACCAAAAGGTGACCAGGCCCTCTGCAAAGCCTGAGCAATGTCAGATTGCAGTGGCTAAAATGCAGGCAGTAAACTAGTAGAGAGATGAAAGGACTGCCAAGATGATGAAGTGTTCCTTATAGAGAAGACTGGAAAGTGGCTTTGACCAAGACAAAAGAAAACTTAAGTGTTCTTTCTTTCAAGGAACATTGGAATGTCTCCAAGCCAGCTAAACTTCCTTCTGAAGATGACCGAAAAGAAGACTCTGCAAAACCAGCTGGCACTGTCAGCCAGGCTAAAGATGTCAAGACAACAAGCCTCTTTGAGGAAGAGGATGAGGAGGATTTATTTGCAATCACTAAAGAGAGGTGACAGTCCTGGGAAGGGAGTGGGGAGGCATTTATTCAGAACAGCCCAGCAGCCCTTTCAAAAGCAGATGGACCCAGGCATATTGCAAGTGTTAGTTCCTGCTACTGCTGCTGAGGAGGAAGTAGGCGTGTGTGAGTAGGACAGGCATGGCTGGGCTCTTTTGTATCTGTGCTGGGTCTTTCTTGCCACCACTGAACTGGCCTTTCCATTTCTATGACTGTGCTATAAAATCCTCTTGACCTTTTTTTACCTCCACTTCTGCAGAAGGCTTTGCAGACAAGAAAGAGGGTGGTGGAATTGTTGAGACAGTGAGGAAGCCGAGGGCTGTGTCTGGGAACACTTGCTGCAAATGATTGTCCTAAGTGATGCTTTTAAACAGATGCAGTCACGGCCACTGAAACTTCCACTTTCTTATCTCTCTTGCTGCAGCCAAAGAAAGCCACAGAAGCCATCATTGCTCTTTGAAGATGATGTTATTAATGGAGAATCATTCTTCAGCTCCCAGTCAACGCTGCTTCCTTCAGCTGCTGCAGCTGCAGTGGTAACTCCCCGTTCTTTTAATACTAACATGGACCACTTAGTCTTTTTACAGTCTATCTTCCTTGTTAGGTACTGAATATAAGTCTGACTTGTTTTACACAATGGTAACTAGCAAATTGGGAATGGGAACAGGGAAGACTGAGCTGTTATATGTACACTCTTACTGCTATATTAGCCTAATAGAGACTTCAAATTTTTCTTGACCACTTACCCTAGATTTGTTTGGTTTATGCCAAAAGCCCGTCCTAAGGATGTTTTGAAAGCTCTCAACCATTAAATAACACTAAAAGGAAAAAGAACTTGCTGCTAACTCAGTAGCCAGGGTTCACCTTTGTGTTACCCTACCCAAGTTGATTCAAATGTGTCAACAGGCTTCTTACTGGCCGTCCCTTTTGTGTGCTCATGCCATCCTCTGTCTCACAAGATTAGCCCATGATGCCTGTCTGGTTGTGCTTTGGAATTGAGAGCAGGAAATGCAAGGATTTAATAGAGCTGTATCTGTAGTGGGGGTTCCTGTACATGTGCTTCCTGGCACTCTTCAACCAGATTCAAAATCCCGTAATACTGGAAATTAAAAAGTCATAAACCAGAATGTCCCATGGGAGGAGAATAGGAGAAGTCAAGTGTGTTGCCAGTGATGTAGACCTCTGCAGTAGGCAAACTGAGACTCTGCCATCCCACAGCAGCATGTGGTTTTTATATATAACCATCAATTCTGTGTCACCAACATTCTCCTAATTTTGCAGGAGAAAGTAAAACCAATACAAGCACCATCTACCTTAAATGAAGAAGAAAAGGAGGAAAAGGAAGATTTGCCAGATAGAACAGTGAAGTCTAACCAGGTAGAGGATACATTATGGTGTTCAGAAGAGCCTGGAGCAGCTCCTAGAGGAACAGATGTTGCAAGGCAGCAAACAAAGGAAAAAGTGAGAGATTTTCTTACATTAATCTGAAGTTTGGTAAAGATTCCATTTGAAAAAACCCACAATCTAACAGTGCTGCTCAGGCACAGAAATATTTTTCTAGATTGGAGGAAAAAGCAACTGTCTTCATTTAGCAAAATCACTTGTCAGTCAACCAGCAAATTGATTAAATGACATTTAAAAGTTGTTTCCTAACTGATGCCATTGAGAGAGATTGGGGTTTTTTGGGGGAAGGAGGTAGGCAGAATCTGTTTCACTTTTCCCTCCAGACGGGGTTGGGTAATCTTAATTTATATGAATAGAGCTTTCCCTTAAAAGATAGCCTGTATTAATGTACAGACTTTTCTTCAAGCTCAGTAACTGTATTTCACCATAATGTCTGATGATTTATAAAGTGATAAGTGTTATTCTGGTAGCTATGACCTTCAGGATTGTGAATTTCTGCTGGGCAATACTGTTAGAGAAAGTATTGATGTGTATTGTTGAGTGTATTTTTGCTGAATCTTCAGCAGAACTGATCTTGGGCATGGTCTTGCTGAGTTAACGCTGTCCCTGGGGGGTGTGGGGCGGGTGGAACTTCTGCGTTCACCAGGAGGGTCTTGGAGATTCCAAAAGACCCCACTGGCCAGTACTGCCGGGTACTGGTGCAGATAATTCTGTCCTCTACCCCAGCCGGTGTTCTGGCGAGTATCCACCTCCCCCAGGTAGATGGCTAAAGCGTTACCAGGGTGAATCAGAGGGCTCAGTCGCATGGAGTTCCAGAGCACTTTATTCCTGAAGGGGTCCAGTGGCGAAAGAGGGCGAATGACCTTGGGAGACCCTTTTTATAGGGTCTGGCCAGGGGGCAATGGGCACAGGGGAGGAGAGGGAGGCGGGGGGATACAGAGGGAGCAAATGATAAGGTAGGGGGACAGGTTGCAATTAACATATCCAGGTAAGGTTACACAGGGAAAAACCACTTCGTTTTCCAAGGGGTGGTCTCACACAGCTGAGTTATCCCACCAACATTCCGGGGTGGGCTGAGCAACCCTGACACTGAGTGATTGCAAGGAATTACCAGCTGATGAATTTCTTATTCTTTGCACTCTTCCTGAGCACATTCAAGGTTCAGGTAGTGCTGCTCACTCTAAAGCATCCCAAGTGATATGAGCTAGGTAACTCAGAGATAATGACAAAGCTGCTTAGTGCAGCCTTGTGGTGCATGTGCAACCTGACAGAGAGGTGAGGAGAAAATCTTGTGCAGGAAGCTGCTTTTCAAGAGTGCCACAGTGCAGGGTACAGGAGGAAATTTGCCTTCCTTTCAGAGCTGAAATGAGTGCTCTTTTCTTCATCAATTGTCTCTTGCTAACCTGCATATTGCTGTTCTGTCTGCTTGGGAAAAATGAGTTGAATACAGTTGCCTGCTTGGTAATGGACTGCAGAACTCTGACCACTATTGGTATTTAACCAAGAAAGCTTAGTGGGCTTTTGGGCAAACCTGAAATAAATAACAGGCTGATGTGTTTCTTTTTTTTCTTCTTTGGTGGAGACTTTTGCAGTAATATCTTCAGAGCCAGCTGGCAGTTCAGATCTGTTTGCAACATCACCACCAGCTCTGGAGAAAGATGTGAAGAGCCAAGCTAAGAAAGTGTTAAGCTTGTTTGAGGAGGAAGAAGAGGAGAGACTGGAAGAAGATGATGGCATAAAAAATGCACAGAAAGAAGTTGGTGTGGTGAGTGTAGGGAAGTTCTTGAACACTGGGAAATGGTATTTCTATCTCTGCTACTCCAGGCAAGGTTTTGTTTTTACCTTTCCCTCTCTCATATCACAGAGGCTGATGTTCCTCAATTTCTAACCTTCCAGATTCTTGGGTGAGAAATTTTTCCTGCTCTTCCTCGTGATCCTGAATCCCTTTGTAAATTTTCCTGTCCCACTAACTTGAAAACATTTTGCTGCATGCTAATATGAAAAGAAGTTCTGTACAGATGTTTTGGTGCAGCTACTTGATTTTTGCTTTACAGAACTGACTCTTCAGTTACTCCTTGAGGGAAAAGATACCAGGAAGTAGAAGGATGTGGAGTTTTAAGCCTTGTGATTTATCCCTTTATCTTTTTTATATTGTTACAGTTTGCTTGCTGGATATATGCCTTCAGACTTAGATTCGACAATAATTATCTTAATCTTATGGTTTCTTCTGTTTTTGAAGTATGTGTGTTCATTTTTTAAAAAAGCTTCCAGCTACCATATTATTACTGTCTGGCTTTTCTAATGTACTGCATACTATCAAGAGGTGGTCTTGGAATTTTCACCAGCAATATCCTTGAATCTATGGCAATGTTCTCGTTGCTACTTGATGCAAATGTACCAAAACTTTTTCTGCAAATTTGAAGTCATGTCAAAAGGTATAAAATACTTTATACTACAGCATACCACAAGGTTTTTTTATCTTAGTGTGACCATGTAAACTAAGTTGCCAACCCTAAAGGCTGTGTACACTTTATTCAGAAGCCCCTGGAATTGAATGACATAGATGAGTGTTGGAGAAAAATCACTGTGTACTAGTTTGAAAACAAACCAGCGGGAGACTGCAAGTCAGAATCATAATTTAATAGGAAAATTAAAGTAAATGCAATAATACAAGAAGAAAAAAAACTGACAGAGTCGGGATACAACCAGACACCCTGTTAGTCAGGGTGGTGGTAGCAGTCCAAGTGAAGTGGTTCAGTTGAAGTGGTGATCCTGTAGAAAAGTCTGGTCTCCACCTGAAGGTCCAGTGGTAGCTTTTGTCCTCTGGGAATCCAGTAGGCAGGGCTGGCTGGTGCAGTTCCAAAACTCAGGTTATATCCAGCTGGGAATGCTTGGCTCCTCCCCCCTGGGCGGAGCATCTCACAATGGGATGAGGTAATTCCAGTGAGGTAGTTCCATGAGTCATGTGGTGGTTTCTTGATGGCCCATTAACAGAGATAGCACCCAGAGGGAGTTATCAGGGGTGAGTCATGACAGGAGATGACAAACAGTGCCCCACCTGTTTTAACAGCTTGTGGAGATGGTAATAGAATATATCTTATATTGCAAACTAGGACACACTGTTTAGAGCAGCTTCTGAGTTAAAATGGACTGTTAGCTTGGGCCCTTGTTTGCTATCTGTGAGTGTAAACTGTGTTTAGTTTTTTGTGGGGAGCACACTGGGACATCATTGAAAGAAGGCACATCGTCCTATGAATTTGGAAAGATAGAAATCCATTCAAATCTTTCCTTCAAAGCTCTCAACTGTCAGCATATAGTAGTCACAAAGTGATTAAGGTGCTGAAATGTAAAAATCAGAATGGTAAATTATGAACTTAATGTTTTTGATAGGCAAATCTGAAAGGTGCTGCTACTTTCTTTGCGTGTTTCAACTTCATATGTGTTTTGTGTGTGGATAATTCTAGATGTGCATTAGATTTTCACATATCTGGACATGAACAGCAATTCTAGTGCTCTAAAAATGTGACGTGGCTTTTGATATGAAATTAAAGCTGGGGCACAGAGAGGCTGAGAATGTAATAAAAAATTACAGTAATAAAAACCATAGGACAGGGTGTATGGGTGAAAAATGGTGTACTGGAAATTAAACTTAGGCAGTCCTTTGGGGGACCTGGAGACTTGGCTAGGAATGGGGAGAATCAGGCTTTATTCTTATGATGACCACTCTTGCTGCCTGGATTTTGTGTCTGGTGGCATGATGCTGGACATCCAGTCATGCTCTTAAGAGGCATCCTTGCATTTGAATTGTTTCAGAAGAGACAGATGGGTGATGAAACATGGATATGGCCTTTCCCTGGACATTTGAGTGGGGCCTTTGCCTTTGAAAGCTAGACCTGGGTGCATACAATGCAGCCACAATCATAAAAAGGCATTGGTTTGGGTGTTCAGGGAGCTGATAATCGTTACTTTGCCAGGTAGTGGAGGGCTTATAGGGTCATATGTGTAACTTCAAGCCTTCCCGCACCAGCAAATTTGAAAGTTCTTGCCAAAGGCAGTATGTTCTGTTCTTCCTTGTGGGTGTTTGTTTGCTTTCACAGGAGAAGAACAGGGAGTCTAGCAACAATAACAGTTTTATAGGCCTTTTGTTAAAAAAAATGCTATTTTTTTATTCTTCTTTGAAAAGGTATCTTAGGAGGTTAACTAAAGAGATTCTTTTCCTTTCACTACTATGTCCTGCATCCTCAGCTGAAATTTTTGAGTCATAAAAGTCTTACTGGAATATAAACCTTACCATACAGTCATGATAACATACTAAAAACTTTTTTTTTTCTTTGAAGGAAACTTTGGAGGTAAATAGCAGCAGCAGGATCTTAGATCAGCAGACACAGATTTATTGTGGTGAATGTCTTCTCATTAAATTGAACTGTAAATACAGATATTTACATTG
The DNA here is from genome assembly GCA_013397795.1 of Orthonyx spaldingii. NCBI lineage: Eukaryota > Metazoa > Chordata > Aves > Passeriformes > Orthonychidae > Orthonyx > Orthonyx spaldingii. The sequence continues at coordinate 905,990 of VZTJ01004373.1, read as the reverse complement.
TAAGTTTTGCAAATTTGGTCAAAATACAACATAACCAGCAGTTAAAGTTGTAATTTTTTACCACTACAGAGCTGTAGTGTAGCCCCAGGGGAATTGTAACCTGCCTTATCACGAGGAAAACAGCCTCCTTACAGAGGGAGTTTCTCACTGTGTGGACCTTTCTCCCCTCCTTCCAGGCTTCTGAGAAAAGCACTCAGCCCAAAAGCACTGGGGTCTTTCAAGACGAAGAGCTCCTCTTCAGTCACAAACTTCAGAAGGACAACGATCCGGACGTTGACCTCTTTGCCAGCCCCAAGAAGTCAATGGTGAGTTCAAAGCCCTTCTCTGAACCTCCTATTTAAAAACAGTCTTTCAAGTGTTCAGCCTACTGGTGTTCCCTGTTAGGACACAGCTTAGTCACTGATTTCCAGGGAAGGCCAAATGCTAACACCAGATACATTCTGGCATCATGGGCTGAAGGAGATGTGCTTTGGATCTGTGACACATCTTTTCTTCGTCCTTTGTTTCTTTAGTCCACGAGCCGTATCCTGAAGCCGTCACCTGCAGGAGGCCTGTTTGGGGATGATGATGAGGATGATCTCTTCAGTACTGCTAAAACAAACATTCCGGTACCTGTTTCTCTACTGTAAATGGCTTATATAAAAGAGATTGGAAAGAAGGGATTTTCTCCATTTGTATACCAACAAGAAATTAAGTGACTTTTCAAATCTTTTTGAGAGAACAGAAATGGTCATTGTGACCCTGAAGACATAGGGAGCAAATAGATGCATTGACTCTCCCAACATTGGGATGAGAGAATTGGATTCTATTGATTTTTATGTACCACTGGGACTGGCTTAGATGTAAGAGAATACACCTGAGCAGAAATCAGACTAGTAGAGTTTATTTTATTTAATTGCTTAACTTGCTAATATTACTTCCCTGTGCTTCATGCATGACTGATGAGTCTTGCTTTATGAGTTGTTTGATTCAAGTTTCTGCAGGTTGAATTGATCTGAGGTGATGAAGAGTATTAAAATCGTCATGTTCACCCAGTTGCTTTTAGAGGATGAGTAGGTGCAGTAATGAACTAGACTGTGTTACAGATAGTCTGAGGTCGAAGTCCTAAAATGCTTTCTAAACTGCTGTTCTTAAATGCATGTAGCCTAATTAAATTGAAACTTAACTTTTATTGTAGTCTGTCTTCATGTCTCTAGCTGGAAGTTAGGCTAGAAAACTGGCAATAGTTCCTGGAAACAGTTTCTTTGAGGACTGTGGACAGGATAGTCTTAAGTAATTAGTGCTTGGGAGCCTATATAAGGAGCCTGATTGCTTGAAAACATGAAATTAGCACTGCTGCTTCACTAGCTTTGTGCTTTTATCTTCCCTGCTGTTTTGTTGATGAGGAAATATGCATGCATCTGAAAGTTTATTGAAACTCTCATTATTAATTGTTAGCATAGACAGCAAAGGTTGAGATAGACTAAAGGAATGGAGGAATGGAAGGCCCCTGCCTTGCAGAGCCACAAGCCAATGCTTATTGTTGTAGTGAGTTGACCTTGGCTGGATGCCAGACACCCACCAAAGCCCCTCTCTCGCTCCCCTCTGCTGCTTTAGGGGAGAGAAAATTATAACGAAGTTGTATTTTATATAAATGAGTTGAGATAAGGATTGGGAGAGATCATTCACCAAATACTGTCACGGGCAAAACAGACTTGAATTAGAGATATTAATGGAATTTATTTCTAACAAAATCAGAGCAGAATAATGAGAAATAAACAAAGACCTTAAAAACGCCTTCCCCCCCATCCCTCTCTTCTTCCCAGCTCCACCTCCTTCCCCCAGTGGTGCAGGGAGATGGGAAATGGGGGTTAAACTCAGTTCATCACACGTTGTTTCTGCCACTGCTCAGGGAGGGGAGTCCTTCCCCTGTTCCAGAGTCCTTCCCACAGGAGACAGTTCTCCATGAACTTCCCCAACCTAAGTCCCTCCCACAGGCAACAATTCTCCAGAAACTGCTGCAACATGGGTCACTCTTCCATGGGGTGCAGTCCTTCGGGCATAGCCTTTGCCAGTGTGGGTCCCCCACAGGGTCACAAGTCCTGCCAGGAAAGCTGCCCCAGTCTGTGCTCCTCTCCCATGGTTCTGCAGGTCCCTGCCAGGACCCAGGCCTCCCATGGCTTCACAGCCTCCTCTCAGGTATCCACCTACTCTGGCCTGGGTCTCCTCCACAGGCTGTGAGTGGATCTCTTTGGATCCACCCCTGTGGATTCTCCATGGGCTGCAGGGACACAGCTTCCTCACCATAGTCCTCACCACAGGCTGCAGAAGAATCTCAGCTCCGGCGCCTGGAGCATCTCCTCTCTCTCCTTCTCCACTGACCTTGGTGTCTGCAGGGCTGTTCCTCTCACATGTTCTCACCCCACTCTTTGCTGGCCACAATTACATCTATACAATAACTTTTTTTTTTTTTTTCCCTTAAATATGTTATAACACAGGGATTACCACCATTCCTGATTGGCTCAGCCTTGGCCAGCGGCACATCCATCTTGGGAGCCACCAGGGATTGGCACTGCTAGACATGGAGAAAGCTTCTACCAGTTTTTGACAAAAGCCACCCCTGTAGCCCCTCCCACCCACTACCAAAACCTGGCCATGCAAACCAAATACAGCTATGCACAGCAGAATCTGAAGATGTGGCTAGTTTTCTGTTCAGTTAAAAGCAAGATTTTAAGAATTTTTGCTTGTGTTCTCTTGGGGTTTCGGGGTTTTTCTTTGGATCTGCACACCATGCTTTTTATCCCATTCATGTTGACTTGTGCTGATAATGCTTTCAGAAAATGGCCAAGAAGAAAACTCTTCAGACCAGTGTTGGCCCTTCCTCAGTGAGCAGTAACCTAGAAAGTGCTTTAAGTGCCAAGCAAGATGAGACTCTGAAGGCAGCAACTACAGAGGCAAGTACTTAAATCTTGTGCCTTGAACAGCATGCAAAGAAAAAGGAGATGTATCATCCTGTTTTAAGTAAGTGTCTTGGAAAGATGAAAACTAATGCCTGGATTCACTGGCTGCCTGTGGCAATGTGTGGCCAAACTTCTCTGCTTATCAGCAGGTGCACTGTTACTAGCAAGAAGCTTAAATATTACTGATGCAATGTTTTATTCATCGTACACACATTTAAAGAAGTGAAATGGCAGTGAAGAGCTACACCCTAGGTCCAGTTGGACTGAAAATGAGTTGTTTCTTCTTCTCTAAGTGCCAGTGTCTACTGGGGTCAATGTGATCTTCTAAGGTAGCCTTTCTCAGAAGGGAGATCAGGGCATGCAGCACAAATCTGTGTCAGTTGAGACTCTTATCTTGGAGACTTTATGGTGAGCGAACAAGACTCCTGTCCGTCATCTTGCAGAATCAAGGGTCTCTGGAAGAGGTGATGTGGATCCGAGTTCTGGCCTGTGCCTCACCATAACTGCTTGATGGATTTTCATGTGTAGGAGATGAGCTTTTCGTTGTAGGGAATGGGAGTTGTTTTTTCTCTCTTGGGCTGAAGAACACAGAGCACGTCTGTAGGGCTAGTAACTAGCATGTGTTCCCTTATTGTAAAGTGTTCCTTGAAGTGTAGAAGCAGGCTCATCTTCCTGGTTTTTGTAGCTACTGTCAGCCTGGTATAGGAATGGTTTCGGCCTGTCTGAGGTTCAGCTGAACACCACATGCAATTAAGTAGAGAACAATCTCCTCAGATACTAGGATTTCTCTGTCATGCTATCAAGCCCTTCAAAGTAGTGTCCTAACCCTTGCAAACCCTCAGTTACTTCAGCCTAGCTGAAAGAACTCTGACTGCCCAGTCATACCAACAGCAGTATTACCTAGCTCACAGAACTATGCAGACTACAAACTTCTGGAGAGCAAGTCCTGGGAAGAGCACCTTAGCTGATTTGATTCATTCCTTCAGTCCTAGAATTGACTCAAATCTTCAGACCAGACAGCTGTTCTTACTCTTCTAGCCTGGTCTTCTTTCTAGCATTACTGGTCTGCTTTTTTTTAGAGGAACACTCCCTTCTCTGAGCTGTTTTTCTTGAAGCCTGAGTGGAACAATTTTGAAGCCCTCTTGGCTTCCGTGTGGGCTTCATTGAAGTCTGTAGTCCTGTTACAGCCAGTCACAAAGAGAAAAGTTAGATCGTCACCTGCTAATATGGCTTCAGAGGATTTTAGGGAACAGAATAAACAAGGAGAGAGAAGGTAGCTGTCCTGGCTTGATTTGACTAGTGGTGGTGGTGACCTGGAGAAGATGGATGTTGTTCAGTTACCATGGCAAAGTATAATATTGGGTAGAAGGAAGGGTGAATGAAATGTAATAATGAAGATGGGGCCATGGCATGTGGGAAACTGAAACTGAAAACTGAGTGACTATAGCTCTGGTGGAAGAATGTGATGATAACAAGGTATCTTCAAAAGAAATTGGTAAGCAATTTGCTGCTTTCTGTAGATGTATTAAAATGAGAACTATGGTCTGGTTGATAACAATTTGTCAACTTGTTTAATCCAATGTAATTTTGTGCAGAAATCTACAGGTCCTGTTCCCATTAAAACCAAAGAGCCTTCATCTCGGATTGGAAAGCTACAAGTAATTAATTTTACTGGCACTTTAACTTTCAACAAAAAAGAAAATCTTCCTTGCCTCACTGATGGCTTTCCCTGAAACAAAATCTTATTGCTTCCTTACCTTACTCTTGCAACATTATTTTTTTCAGATGCCATATTTTTGATTGCTTTTTCTGTATTGCATGTTTAATATTATTTCCTCCTTCTGTTTCAGTCCTGACTCTAAGAAGCACTATTTATTCATATTTGGGGGGCAAAGGGTGGGCTCCTCTTTGACCTGCTATTGTTCTTAGCACTATTAAGTATGTTTGGAGACCCTTAGGGGGGATTATGGTTATGTCCCTCTTCTGACACGAAATAACTAATAACTGTCTATATCACAGTACCATTCAAAGTCAGAACTATTGTGCCCTCAGACAGAATATTGAGCTACATAGGTGTTTGGTCTGGCATAACTTGACCTTGCTGTTCCTGAAGCTCTTGTACAGAATAATACTATTGACCACTCCACAGTTTTAGTGAGACAGAGCATGTGGGAGACACAGAAGTTCTTAGGTCTGAGAAAGCCAGGCACTTCAGAAGTAGAACTTGACTACCCAGATACACTAGTTCTTGCTGCTTCTCTGGAGCCATGCTTGCTCTGGAGCAGTAGTAATGTGATCTCTTTTTGTGTGTATGTTTTTGTTGTCTCTGTTTTGTAGGCTAACTTAGCCATTAACCCTTCAGCCTTACTACCTGGTGCAATGCCTAAGGTCTCCAATGTCAAGTCCCCCTTACCAGTGCTGGACACTCCATTACATGAGTCCAAGGATGCACAGAACAGCGAGGCCTTCTCTGCTGCAGGAAGCAACAAAGAACTCGGTGTAAGCTTTGATCAGCCTATGCAAGCGGACACCTTGCACAGCGCCAATAAGGTAACCTTGGCATTCAGGATGAGAGGAAGGGGGATTAAAAACACAGCCTGTCCTTGTGCAGGAGTTTGTTTTGGTGCGCAAGTTCTGCTAACAGTGTGGTTTATTTGAATCTAAATGGGAGTTTGAAAATCTAATCCCCTCTCACTTCCGTGGATCACTGAAGAGAAAGTCTAGCTTAGCACCTATACTTAGCTCTGTAAGGGGCTTATGCATATACCTGGTGCCTTTTTAAAGTACATGTGTGCCTTTTCCAAATACTGGATTTCCTTACTGGTCAAAGGTATGTTAGCACAACATCTTGTTCTATCCCAGGAGACACCAACCTAAAAAAATATTAAAAAGACATCTTGGTAGGCTACCTATAAAATAGGTTACAGGCAACTACTTTGACAAGCTATCCAGAACACATCACTGCTGTAGGTTGACCTTTACCTCGTCTGTGGATAAAAATGTCATGCTGTCCTGAACTGTAACTCTCAATTCTTTTTCAAAGAAAACTTTTGTTTTCACACAAAGCAAAACAAAAAGAAGTGTTACAGCTTTTGACATGGCAGATCTCTGCCTCCTGACTCACTTGTTTTTCACTCATACCTTTTAGTTTATAGACTGCAAAAGCCAGATTCTAATTAAAGGCTTAGTGGTTCTTTAAAAAAATGGAAGTGTCAACCATGTAGTTAAGATTTCATCTAGGTGCTTATGATTTTATAAGTCTGTGGGGTTTCCTGAGAGCAGCAATTTGAGTAAGGTAACTTAAAATCTTAGCTTTGATTCTTTCTTCCCTTAATGCTGATGAGGCTGTTCATTACTAGATAAGCAGCAGAGATGACTTAGGAAGATGCAGCAGTCGTCACCACAACAGCTGATATGACCCCTTAGTGACGAATGGGTTTGAAACTTGTACCTCAGCCTAGTGCATTACCATGTAGGCATCATTGTTTTCAAAAGCAGTGTGTTCCAACAGACAACGCTCTCTATTGTGATACTTTTAAATAGATAGGCTTGGAAAGAATAGAGTGCCTGTAGCTGCATATTATCAACCTTGAATGTTCATTTTCGTGTAGTGATGATGCATGTTTTTTTACAGAAGTAATCTGAGAAGAAGCATCTTGGTAACTATACAGTGAATGCTTTTTGTTGCTCAGGTTAGATGTTGTAATTTTGGCATATCATTGCTTCTTCAACCTTTCAAGTTTGAGTGTAAATACATCCAGTCAAATGCACTTTTTTCTGAAGGCTGGAACAAAGCAACCTGCCCAGCATTCTGCCTGCCCTTTCAAAGAACAGTGCATGGAGCAATTAACAAAAGGGAAGAAGAGGCTGTAGTGATCCATTTCCTACCCATGTAAATAACTCCTGTCCATGTGGGATAGGGGAGAGGCCATAATGGAAACTTGCAGGGGGTTCCTTAAAAGCAGCAATTAACTGCAATAGGCTATGCATAAAATGAAATTGCATGGAAAATATAATTAGTCATGGCTTGAACTGCACTGTAAAAGCCCCTAGATTAGCAACATAACAGACTGACTAAAGTATTACCTAAAGCCAAGGGGCTAGAGTGGTCTGCTGACCTGTTGTGACTCTACTTGCAAGTGCTGTTGCTTTTGTACACCAGTTCCACCACTGAGGAATGAATAAGGGCAGCAAATCAAAAGTCCTGCGTTATATTTCTGAACCTTCCTCCAAACTAGTCCAAGCTTGAATGTCCCGTGGGGCTTTTTCCTTATGTATGATCGTGCTTTGCTTTTCCTCCTTCCCTGCAGACCAGGATCAGGGTTCCAGGGAAGCGCAGGCCCCCCAGCAGGATGGCACGCCGGCGGGCTGCCCAGGAGGCTGAAGTGAGTGAGGAGCTGGACACTGCTAAGGAGTCACAATCCTCTCTACCAAAACAGATGTCAGCAGAAGTCAACATAAAGGAGCCTCTTGCTACTGAAGCAGAGTCCAAGGAAAATGGCTTTCTCTCTAGCTTGTCACTACCAACTCACAGCAGTGTTTTGCCTGCTGGGACAAACAAACTCCTTCCTCCAGGATCCACAGAAAATGGGGATGATCTGTTTGAATCTGAAGACCTTTTTGCAAGCAGCTCAACATCCAGATCAGCTGCACAATCAAAGTTGAAGGAGGAAATGCCAGACAGTGTGGCTAACAAACCCATCAAGGGCAGGGAGAAAAAGCCTGATATGGGTGATCAGAACAGCAATGATCTCTTCCAGCCTGTACAACAAAAATCTTCAACAAAAAGCAGCCCTATACCTTTTTTTGAGGAGGAAGAAGATTCTCTCTTCACCTCTCAGAAAACTGGAAAAAAGGAGTTAAAATCTGCTGTCTGCCAAGCAGTTGACCCCACTGCCCAAGATATCTTTGAGGTAATGACTGAACCTGCCATGTTGTTTTTTTGTTCCCTAGTGCCATATGCAGACCCCTTAGACTTAATGGAGGCTGCTGAATAGGATGGGAGATGCAGGATAAGGGAGTGAAGTAAATTCTCAATCCTGCTCCAGTGCTGGGAAATGGAAACCCTTTCTTTGGCTGTTCAACCCCTAATTAGCAGCAGTGGTGTAAAAGGTGGAGCCTTAACACAGAGCAAGCATGCACTGAATGTGCTGTGACATCTTTTTCAGAATAATAAGGTATTTGGTTCTTATCTGTTAACTGTCTAGTCAATGCCCAGGAGTTCAAATAACACTTTAAAAAAGGAATAAAATTGGTGAGCTGGGCACTTGATACAGGCCTCTGTGTGCTGTACTTGACCCGTGTACAATCCACTACTAAGGCATTTCTGCCAAGTCCCCCACAAGGAAAAGGGTCTCAAACTTCTTGCCAGTTAGATTGGCAAAGACCTCTGAGATCATTGAGTTCAACCTTTGATAAGCCCAAGAATAGATACAGATAATTTGGCTACTCTCTTGAAGTTTGTTGTGGATTGATGAGATCTTTCTGTTTTTCTCCAAGGATGATATATTTGCTACTGAGGCAATTAAGCCAATGACCAAAATGAAAGAGAAAATGCCAGAGACTAACCTGTTTGATGATAACATTGATATTTTTGCGGATCTAACTGTAAAACCAAAAGAAAAGAAGACCAAGAAGAAGGTGGAACAAAAATCCATCTTTGATGATGATATGGGTAAGTGTATGTATAAGGAAAAATCTTGCTACTAGTCTTGTAATATTTTCCTGAGTTGCATTCATCTAAGATGTTTTAGAACCCTCTGCCTTCTTTCACTTTTCAACTGCTCTGAAATCTCTGGTCATTTTTGGATTTTAACCTTGGATGAGAACTTTCTAGATTTGTAGAGCGAGCATGGCATTTAAATAGTTTAGGAGAGTGTATAAAATTGTTATAAGAAAAAGTTTAATTCCTGTAGGGATTTTCTTACCTGTAGGAATTACTCCAAACAAGTTTCTAAGAGGCTCATTTCATGTTGTTATGGCTCTGAGACAAATTGCCTATTTCAATTTGCACAGCTTTTTGTATTGTACTTTCAGATGAGTCAATGATATCAACAAATTAGCATCTCTGCCCATCACACCTTCACTATTGTGTTAACTACCTCAGAGCCGATAAGCTTTTGTTTACATTCATGTACCCAGGACAATTTACAGATACCACACCTGAAAGCAAAGGTTTGCCATGTATAATTTGTTGAAAAACCAGCAAGTAGTAAAGTGAAATGATCCAAAGCATGCTCCTTTCTTCCTCTTTCTTCTTCACCAGCAGAGATACTGAAAGTAATTTGATTCTCAGCTGTGTCTGTTCTCTGGCTCTTCATGTTCGTAGTTCTTTGATGTTGCATGTATTTCTTTTCTAAGACAAAAAATTCCAAAAAAATTTGTCAAGTCTTTATTCCCTCTAACTTATTCAAATGGAACTTGACTTATTGCTCTTTTACTTGGACTGCTGCTCAGCATTCCAGGCTGATGGCTGAAGTCTGTAAATGTGCTAGAAAACTTGCTGGAGAATGAGCATCTTGAGATTTCAAAATCTTCTTGATTGTTATAAAAAGTAAGACTTAAACGTTTGTTAGGAAGGTATTTGAAATACATATTGGATGATTGTTTTAAAAATCTTCTTTTAATAATTTACATTTTTTCATGTAGTCTATAGTAAATGAAAGAATTTGCCAAGCAGCTACCCCTTCCAAATATTCAGCTCAAAATTCTGAACTGAATGTTGAAAAAACAGTTGTAGAGTGCCATTTGAAAATTAGCCACAACAGAACCTGTTGTTTGTACTTCCACTTTAGATGTTGACTCTGGTGCTAAAGCTTTGTGTTTGATGTCACAGCTGATATTGATGCCTACTGCATCTAAAGCACCCACATGTCATGGACTCCATCTTCCTGTGAACAGTCACCACTCTAATGGTACAGCCATAGGTGTGCAGCTTCTTAGTGCCTGTGGAACTTCAGAACACCAACAGGAGTGCAGGGAGATGCCTGAAGATGAGGATGTCCAGCTGGCAGTAGAGTTGTGAACTGGCACTTGCCTACGTTTCACATTAAGGGCTGGCTTAAGTGATTGTGGTAGCACTGTTTCAGAGCTGTATATTGTTATTGTAGGAGAACCTTTCTGCTGCAAATGAAACATTACATTTCAGCTGCAGTTTGAGGGGAGTGAAGGCTGCAGGCTGTTTTCTTTTGTCCTACCACAACTTTCAGTGACTAGAGTCCTCAATCACCTTAGTGCTGATGTCACCTCTGCCTATCTTCAAAATGGTGACTGAGCTTTCTTGCACTCTGACAAATAGTGTTTTCCCTGGGCAAAATTTTTCTATTCTTTAAGCCTTTTATAAAATGATACCTCTCCTGCTTATGGCAGTCACTGTACTTCGCCTCTGCTGTAAAGCTAATCCATGTGATAGCGTCTTTCTTTGGAGTGATGCCAGTAGGGGATTACTCTGTTTTGCTGCCTTTCTAAACTGCTCTTGTGCTGAAATGTGGTCCTGGATTATTCCTGTGTAATCCCTATGATTAGCACAGTAGCAGACACATGCTGAATTGGAAGTAGTGAGAAGAGACAGGAAAACACATTGTGATAGACCACATTGTGCTTGGCCTCTGCTCAAAGTTAGACTGTGTGCTGAAGATTGAAATACTAGTTTTTATACTCTGGAGTAGTAATTCACAGAATATTCTGAGTTGGAAGGGACCCACAAGGATCATCAAGTCCAGCTCCTATGTGAATGGCCCATATGGGGATCAAACCCACAACCTTGGTGTTATTAGCACCTTGCTCTGACCAGCTCATCTCAGCAGCTATATAACCTCTATATAACACCCATGTTCTCTTAATAGGGATTCAACACCAGTTATGTGCTACTTACACTGGCCTTGTGAATCACTAGTGATTCACATATCTAAGTCTCGTAATTTTTTGGTTTTATACTCCAGCTGCATAATCTGAGTATCCTAAATTTCTTAGTTTACAGTAAGAGATACCCTGTTGTGTATGCTCAGGAAACATGGCAACCCCTCAGCATGTGTATAGTAGCAGCTTCATCTCTTTTCATGAGCACAGTCCTAAACACAAGCAGTTCTAGCCACAGCAAGAACTGCAAGACTGTGAGCTCTGCAGGTGACACAGACTATCTGTGTTGGATGATTTAATTTCTGCATATTGTTGTCCTCTGCCTTAATGGCAGTGTGATATTTTTCCACTTTGTGTTCCTAGTTATTCACATCAGAAATGCTTTTATTGAGGAAGGGGGTGGGAGACGTTGATTCAAGACTGTAGACAGACTTTTTGAATATTCACCAAGATGGTGGTTATAGCTGTCTGCCTCCTTGCATCTTAGCAATGGTCTGTTCTCAGGGGATTTATATTATGTTCTTATTGTGCTGTAGATCAGACTCATGGTTAGTGGATATCACCACAGTAGTCACTAGCAACTACCATCTCTTCCTCTTCTGTTCTTCTTTAGCAACAATCTCACAACTCTTGGAGCTCTCAGGTTCCTCAGACACTGATGTTCTAGATAAGAGGGATGTTATCTGGCACTTGCATGATAGAATTTATTACAGAGCTTTAATTTATTAGTACTTTTTAAATGCTTATGAGAGTCTGGACATGTTATAAAATACACGTATTATGCTGTCTACTGAGAAGAAAAAGAAAACTTAATTTGACTTACAGCTAACATGTATGTCCTTACAAATGCATTCAGAATTGCAAGTAGCAGGAAAGCATTTGTTTATCACAGAATGTCCTTGGCAGTCACGGCTGTGTGATGGAGTCTCTTGTCTACAATGTTGCTTCTGTTTAGTAGTCACTTCTCATTAAAATTTTTTTTTTGTTCCCCTCTGTAGATGATATCTTCTCTAGCAGCCAAGTCAAGATACCTACTCCTAAAACCAGATCTTCTCAAGCAGCCTCAGAAGCAAAATCTGAAAGCAAGATCCTGAGCACGTTTGATGACCCGCTGAATGCCTTTGGAGGCCAGTAGTCAAGGGGATGTGTTGCAGAGAAGCAGCCTTCCTTAGCCCTCTCCAGTACTAATACTCTGGATTCTCTAATTCAGTAGAGCTGGAATGAGATGGACATGGATATTTAAATGAGATTACCCATTTAAAATGGTTAGTATTCTCTTGTGCTAGTCTAATTCTGCTAAATTATATATTTTTTAAAAAATACAGTAACCTCCTGCTATCATGTTTCCATGGTGCCGAGATGACTATAGCCTGTGCAATACCTGCAATGAAGTAATCTATTATACAAAGTATAGTTTGTTTTATTGAACAGATCTATAGATAAAATAACTGATAAATAGTAAATGGAGTCTGTTAAACTTGATCTGTCTGCATGTCTTACTTTCCTCTTTAGCTCTTGCTTAGAATATCTGCATCATGACTTGAAAGCAACCAAAACCATTACCATGCTTTGTCTGGGTCAGCTGCCACCCACTGAGCTAATGGGAACATAAGGCTGGGTTCAGTATCAGGTACAGCTTCTCTTAGGGAATGAAGCAATTAGGAAATCTCAGAGCAAGACTTGACACCAGCTAGAATGAGGTATTTCATACAGGCACCTAATGGAGCCTATAAAAATAACAACAGTTAATACTTCTCTCCCAGGAGGAGTGTGTTACAAATGAGCACTGAGTGTTCCATGAAGACAACAGAAACCTAACAGCATCTTCTATTCAAGTTGTAGGCCATTAAATGAGATTTTTTTACCTGCATGGAGTTGCCAGAATTTTGCAAATAACACTTGTCACAAAGTCCATCTGTCCACGCTTGGTCACTTCCAGGCTAACAAGCCTACGTACATACATTATGCAGAGACTTTTTTGTGCTTGCTGTCTGCTTTCCCTTCTAATCCATAACACAATGTAAGCTGTATACACAAGGTTGCTACTCTGTGGAATCTGTAACTGTCAAATATATTTGACTTAACTTTGCTTCCTGTATTTTCTGGATTCCCTTCTGGAACAGATGCCATTAACCACACTTGATACTCAGTGGTAGATGCTTGCTCTCCTGCATGCATACAAGCAGAGCAAATGCATAAATGCAGGAGGATCAAATGTATATTTTATTGTACAAGTGACTGCCTGCAATTCTGATTAGATTCACTGCTTTTATGGTAGTGATGTGCTACTTTATCTGGAACTCTTAAAACTGTTCTGCGGTGAGTTTAAAGCATGTGCTCAGAGGACTTCTCTGAAATCAATTCCCACTTGCCCTGAAGTCCTCATTCTGAGACATTTGCTTCAGTCTCTTGTTTCTCAAGTTGGATTTCCTTTATCAGGCAGAGTAAACAATACAGCTGAAACATCTAGCACTAATGGGGGTAAAGCAGAAGGAAAGGTTGGAAGGGATAAAGGAGAAACATGATGTATTGATTTGCGCCATAGGTGGCCCTGGCAGTGATTCATGTTAAGTGGGGAATAAGCTGGGAGTAGCAGCTTGAAAAAGAGTGTGGGGGCTGTTTGCAATTGGGTGTCTACAGTGAAAGCACTTGAACTTTATTTGTAGGCATTGCACCTGCTGCATATGCCTCATACATGATTTGGACTGTTTCTTTACTCCTTTCTTCTGTGCTCAGAAGGGTTTCAAAGATATGATGGAGGAAAGAGGAAAAAGATGGTGAATTTTTCTGTTTCTTTTCTGCATCTTTCTTTCTTCTTGACCCTTTACATTAATAACTTCTATTAGCATTGCAGAGAGGGCTATTCACAAGCTAAGAACCTTGAGGGCCAAAAGCTGTTGGAATAGAAGGAAGAAAAAAAAACTCCTGCCCTAGTGTTTCTTAAACTTTCATGTGAAAGCTCAGCAGAGAAAAGCTCTTCAAAGAAACTTGCACAGTGATGTAGATCAGAACCTTTCTTCCCATGTAGTGTTTCTAAACTGGCACAGAGAGAGTCTTCGTGCCTTTCCCTGTGTTCACACATTAAAATGTGTGGTTGTCAGTTTTGAGAGTAGAGCCTGGTCTAGGCACTTCACTTCTTGGAGGGTTTAGTCTGAGTGGTGACTTTTTTTACTGAATTTTGGCTAGACCGTTTGGTTTTGGGTTGTGTTGGTTTTCTGGTGATTTGGGTTTTTTTGTATGTTGGTTTCTTGGGTTTTTTTGCAAATTCGATAAACCATGGCTGCGTATTTCTGGGAAGGGCAGAAATGAAGGCCCAGTATTACAGCATTCAGAAGCTCTGACAGGTTCCCGTATCTGCTACATGTTTCTGAAAAGCCACAGTTTTAACTGGGCCTGAAACCGAACTGCTAGTCAGGGTAAGTCTTGTATATTTTAAAATCTACATGGAAAGCAAAGTGGTTAATGTAATTAGCACCTGCTAATAGGATAAGCTTGTTTTCTCTAGCCTGTGATGATCTAAGGGACCCGCTGCGCCTGGAGCCTGCCCTGGCCACCTCACGCTGAAACGGAAACACAATCGAGCGCTGCCCTTCAGTGAAGGTGCCCGAGAGCTGTGCCTGGCCGCTGCTAGGGCCGGGACCGCTCGTGTCCTGGCTGGGAACGGCGGGGCGGCCGCAGGCGCTGGGCACACCGGCAGTACCTGGGAGCCTCTCGGCCTGAGCGCAAGGTCTCCCTGCTGCCTCTGCGGGTTGGCCCCGAGCAAAGGCCGGCGGTGCCACGGCCGGGACGAGCCTTAATGCGCACCGGCCGCCTCCCGGGCCCTGCCGCACTCCGTGTCCCGGGAGGCAGCGCGGCCGCCGTCGCTGTCACGTGTCCACCGGTAGCGCCGGGGCCGTTGCACAGACTCACGGAGCGGTTTGGGGCGGGAGGAACCTGAACGCCCATCCGGTTCTCCCCCCGGCCCTGAGCAGGGACACCTCCCATAGGAGCGAGCTGCCCGCCTCCCCCTCCAGCCCAGCCTTCACCACCGCCGGGGAA
>VZTJ01004373.1:861543-890603 GCA_013397795.1 Orthonyx spaldingii | reverse complement strand
TCCTTTGTTCGCGGGCTCCGCTCGGCTGCCGGGGCCGGCCCCCGCTCCGGGCCGGCGCTGGGCGCCGCTGGCCGGAGCACGGCTGAGCTGCCGCCTCCAACTGCCTTCCCTGGGCCCGAACCCGTCCCTGTTCTTACGTCTTTCTGGAGTTCTTCTGTAGCTCTGACACTGCCGAGGGCTCAGGTCTTGTCAGGAGGCATTGGGCGTCTGGTTGTCATGCCGCTTGTGGAAACAAAAATAACAAAGGTGGTAGGTTGTGTCTGGAATGCTGACTGACACTAGAGCCCTAAAACTACAGCGTTGCTAATGTCATTTGTGGTTATCTTGCTCCACCTAGGTAATAAATTAATGTTTCTTAACAACCATTTTATATAAAATAAATTTAAAATCTCTTCAACAGTTACGTTTAGATGTTGTCAGAACTATGTTTGTTTGCTTTATAGGTGAAAAATCCTAAAGATGAACAGCAGTGTATTACACGTGTCTTCAAAGCTGCCTTGGCTAGAAGTGGAATGTAGTTTCTTGACAGATCTTCTAACAAGAAAGTTGTAAATCCTTTCTAATGGCCAACAAGAAAGAGCCTCCTTTTTTCAATAAAGATAATATGGGACCATTTCACTACAAACTTCCTTTCTATGAAACTATGGAGCTCTTCATTGAAACACTTACAGGAACCTGCTTTGAACTGCGAGTTTCCCCCTTTGAAACAGTTATTTCTGTGAAAGCTAAAATTCAAAGACTGGAAGGTACTATTCTCTCTTATTTCAGTGTAAACTTTATCACTTTAGAAGTAGTCCTGTTTTAAAAGAAATAATTGCTAAAATCAAACCAGAAAACTTAAATGTCGTGTTTAGCAATGTGTATAAAAACTAGGTGCTTAGTTTGTGGCTTAATTGAAGTTGAGTTGTTTTTCTGTTCTTTCCTTCTTGTAAGTCCATGGCTTAGGCTTCACTGAAATTGGTACGTTTGTTCTTCTCGTGGGTTGGTTGGGGTTTTTTTTCTATATACAGTTATTAAGATTAATCTTAAAAAGCCCGTGGATTCACTGGCCCAAGTTGTTTGTTAACTAGCAAGATTATAAACTTGAGCCATGCAATATGTGTATATTGTAACTGAGCATACTTTAAACTTGCTGCTATATTTGTTGCTGATTAGGTTAGCTACTTTATGGGGTTTTTTATGATACTGCAGTCACAAGAGCAACTGCAGTGCAGGCAAATCCCAAAGGCAACTTTAAGTTACTGATTCGAATTTTGTTTGGGTGAGTGATCTTTTGCTGGTAGACATCTGGCTTTGTCTTAAAGTGATAAACTTGACACATTTTGCAAAGTGAAAATCTCCTTTAAGTTGTGAGGCCAATCCTGATGCTTGTGCAAGAAGAATAGGTGTAGGTTAGTCCCCTCTTGCCTCTTTTCCTCTGTCATAAGGATGGCCTTGCATGAAAGAATGGCATTTGAAATATTTAGATATACATGGTTTAAGCACTGCATCCTCTATTGTCTTTTTCACTTTGGAGGGGTTAAAGAACTGCAGAAGCTGAGAGTATCAGGGTTGCTAATTTTAAGAAAAGGGATCCTCTCCTTCCCTACTATACCTGTACATGTTTTTCATCCTTCTGTCTATGTGGAACCCATCCTCTGGGAGCTGTAATATGATGCTGTAGACTGGAATCTAAGATACTCTCGTCCTCTTATGGAAATTTGCTCTAGTGGATGGAAAAAAACCCAAACAGCTGGCACAAGCCTTAAAACACAGAAACGTTGCAACAACAGAGGGGACTATTTGCTAGTAGGATCCACACAGCAGAAGCTCCACCGTGCAGATAACTGGGGCTCACATCCATGTAGGTACATTAGTGCAGCTGTGTGGATGGGCTTTTGTTTCCTGTGGACAGGGCTGTAATTAATCACAAGTCAGAGAATGTGTTGAGATGCTTCTGGAGGCTAGAGGTGAAACAAGGAAAGGAAAGGGGTTTTCCTCCCTATAATTGAATATATGCATGGGAGAGATGCATAGAATGCTAACAGTGAATTAAAAGGTAACATAGGCAGTAGAGTACAGAAGACGGCAGGTTGTCTGGGCAGTATCAATGATGGAGTGAGCTTTAAAGGATGCATGAAGAGATCAGTGGGAGATGTGAGCAAGAGGAATTTGAATTTCTTGTAGTCCAAAATGTGAGACTGTGAGTAGCCATACTCAGTTACACCTACAGCTTACAAAAGTATCCTCATTTCTTACTAGAAGAGCAGTTCGGTAATGAAGTTTTAATGTTGCTTACTTGGAATTTGTTCACATGTCGTAGTTCATAGGATGATAAGGTAATTATGGGTTAGCTGCCTGCTGTATAGAATTAAGTAAATTTCATTAAATATGGAAGATGAGTTCACTGGTGCTTAACATTGAATTGTAAAAAGTCAGTTGAAATACTTTGATACTCCATAACAGAGTTAAAGTATTTGTACTGTTCTGATTAATGATTTGTGGGAGGCAGAGTGAAAACAAATTGGTCAGTTATGTGTGGAGGAAACAGATACACAATGACAAATTAATTTTATGTTGCATTAGGGTTGCTATTGCATGTAAAATAATAACTAACAGTTTTTCAGTGAGTTCCTATTATATAAAGTTCCTATTATAGTGCCCAAGTTCAAGCAGTAAATCACCCAGGTGGAGCGAAAATTCAGAAGTAATTTTGTTGTGATTTAGTATGGGAAGGAGAAAGCTTATATCGGTTCCTGTTTCTGCTGCTGGTTTTCACTTTTTATTATTGTGTCAGCTTTCATGGGGTGTGAATCTCTTATTTAAGCTGCACTTCTGTCTGGAGAATGCCTCCTGCAATGCTGGAAGACCGCATGAGGTCCCTAGGATGTGTATTGTCTTCATTTGGATGTTGGGGATGATAGTATGTAAGCAAAGAAAAAGAGACATTTTGAAAAAATGAACTGAGACCTGAAATCTCCAAGAAAAAAATCTAGGCTTGGATCAGAAGTTAACAGACTGTTCAAATGTTACCAATGACTCTAATTGTAAGAGGCTAATAATAAAACAAGACAAATTGATCTTCATCAACAAATGGAAAAACAATAGCTGTAGACTGTCTTTACCATAAAAAAAAAGCATAACATGGACGGCACGTTAGGAATTTTGTCTACTTCAGATACTGTTTGTCATTCTTGATGCCTACTAGTGATTTGATATGGAAGGGCTTTGTTTAGACAGCTGTACTAGACGTTGGTACCTTACTAAGAAAGAGCTCCATGTTTCCAGCTATGTGTTTTCAGTGGTTTTAGTCAGTAAAGAATATATATATAAAGTTACGGGTTCTAATGCATCTGAAATTTCCGTGCAAGTCTTCTACTCATAAATTGAAGTTGTAGCATATCTGATGTGTGTTTGGATCAGATCCAGGCATTTGTCCTCAAATGTGTTCTATGTGAAGTAAGCAGGAGATTTGGTATAGTGTTGATTTTGGAGCCCCAGGGGTAAATCGCTCCTGCTCTGATTCACTGAGCCTTTTAAATGGTTCACCTGGGAACAAATAGCTCCCTTTGTCTCTGGTGGCATAAAAGCTGGAATACACAGTGCTGCCAGCAGTGCTACCTTCCATTGGTTTTACTTTAATCAGTGTTGATGGACGCAGATAGGATGGTGTCTGTATTTCAAGGTGGCATGAAAGACTGATCTTTAACACGAGTAATACTTAAAAAATCAGGATTTCGTTGAAAAATGAGGTAATGGGATTTTTTCAACTGAGATCTCTCTTTGCCTTCTCCATTGCACAAGTCCTTGTAGCTGGACTGGGCAGAGTTTAGTATTCATTCAGAAACACCAATTATTACACTGTTTTGCAGACAGAGCATTCAGGTAGCATATTCATAGTAGTAGTTAATTAATCTGTTTAAGAAGCATAGATAATACCTGCAAGCATGTTTGTTGGGAAAGATTGGATTGAGTCTCAAGGGAGGAGGTGGGCTTTGGGATTTGGTGGACGTGGTGGTATCATTGTTTTTAGCTTGCGGAAATTAGTTTGAATTCTTCAGTATGGAGTGCTAGGGCATTCATTTACATAGTTAGCTTTAAAAAAATATCTTGCCCATGGCTTGTTTGGTGAGTACTTGTAACTGAGTTTTATGGTTTGTGTATGTGGAAACATTGACCTTTTTAGATGAAAATTTAGATGTTCTCTTGTTCTTGTATTGTAAAGGGGAAAAACAGAACTAGCTTTAAGAATACATCTTGATTTCAGTGTTCAGTAGGAGTTCCCATGTGTTTGGTAGGGAACGACAGATGCAGCAGTAATTTTCTTGTATATGTGTGTACTCAGTTCATCATGTGAGTTGTTATTTTCCTTTGGTCTTTTTGCTGTCATTATTTTGTTGCCTGTACAACAGCTGCACCTTAAGTAAAAGGAACTAGAAAAATGTCAAGCAGACTTCATATAGATGTTGTGATTTCTTTCAATATTCTGTGAATTCAGAGTATGTCATAATGATATTTATTACTATTTGCATTACAGAAAATAGCTGTGCTTCTGCCAGGACTGTATTGCACAAGTGTCATGAATTTTTAACAGAACAATCCGGCCTTTTTCTGTTTACTACTTTTCCCCTGCATCTTCTATTTGCTTTATGATTTGCCTGTTTATTGTGCTGATAGAGACAAGAAGTTCATGACACATTTTTTAAGCCTTGTCTGAGCTGGGAAAACATTCCTGTGAGTGCAGGAATACCCAGAGCAGCATCTGGAAGGTGTAAAGTAAGGTCACATCCGGAAATTTTGTCGGCCTATATTCAGTTACTGGTGATTTGCTGTCGTTAGTCTGCTCTTTGTCAGTGCCTTGGACAAAGAGTAGGTCAGCGCCGACTGCCATTTACACTGCCATAGTTACTGTCATGCAAGTGAAAGCTGGGGGGTTTAACAATTAGGAAAATGTTCCTGCCGCTCTAGGTTGTGGACTTTTGCACCTCTTACTAATGTAGTCAGTTTGTGGGGGAAAATAAGACTGTCAGCCCAGCCTCTGTAAACAGAGGCTCCTGCAATTTCAACATTGAATGAAAGATAAGTGCGCTGTTTAAATGCTGACAGTGAAATGTCTGTGGCATTTTTAAACATAGGAAATTTATACCTGCAACGTAAAATCAAGGCTTCTTTCTGAAATCTGCAGGGATTTTTTTTTCCTGTGTCAGACTTGACCAAATCTGTTTCTGTGGTGAGCCTACTTAGCATGCTGAAAAGAAGAGTAAGGGAGGGAAGCTTAAGGCTGTGTGTGATATGCTGATTCAGAGACAGGATAGGGTACTTACTTCTCTCCTCCCCCTATTTTAGTAGGTCAGATTGTCAGAGCATCTGCAGCCATTTCAATGGGTAGTCTACAGACTCTTCTGTCCTCCTGCAGCATCACCTGGCCAGCTCACTTCCATTTGAGCATTGAGATGTAGCTTATTGCTCTGCTTACCTCTTAGTACTGATTTACAGCAGGCCAGTGATACCGTCATGTGCTGCTTAGTGAGAGGGTGTAGTGGATGGGTATCTCACAGTTCTCATTATTATTGGCAGTTGTACATGCTGATCTCATGTGTAAATGTTTCCTCAATAAATCCTTTCTATAATCCAGAAAAGGGACAGCTGATGCATATTTTTTTTGCCTCTGAAGTTATAAAGCACATACTATTTCCTCTGTGTAAAAATACAGAATTCTAAGAAAGCAGTGTAAAACGGAATAAGTAATGAAGACATGTCTGTTTCCAATTAAGACATGTCTGTTTCCAATTACAGCAGAGTATCCTCTTTTCATCTGTTCATTTCATCAAAAATACATTGTCATTGTTGAATGATCAAAAATATGTTTCACTCCGGTACTGCCAGCTGCAAGCCAGCCTTTTTAACAAATACTCTCTCAGTTTATCAAAGTAATTGGAAATTGCTCCTTGGAGGCTGCTGAAACCATAACAAATGCAGACAGTAATCAGATTGTTTGTAATCAGAAGAGTGCAAAACAACACAAAAAACTTCGCTGTAGACTTGCTGGCTATTGCCAGCTTGTTCTTTTGCTTACACTGCTGACTTGAAACGTAACCAATAACCAGCTATTAAATAGCTGGCAGTGTATTAGCGATTATATCACTCTACTATTCTTCTTATAAATGTCCTGTGGACTTCAGACGACATAAGATTCCTGTTACATGCAGTCGAGTAAAGTTGTGTTGGTCATTCAGAATAGGGAAGATCTGAATATGAGCTGTGTTGAGAAAAGGAAATTGTCATCTTCTGTAAAGCTTAAAGAAAAACAGTGACAGTTCCTCCAAAGTGCACTCCCCGTTTTGCACAGGGATGTCTCCTACTTGCCTGTTTCATGTGCTTGGACTTTTACTAGGATTTTGTCCCCTTTTCTTCCTTGCTAGTGATGGGTGTTGGTGGCTTTGTGCTCTTTCTCTAGGAAGAGGCTGCTGAGCTGATCTGCCACAGCTTGCTAAGCATTCTGACAAGCCTCTGAAAACTTAGATGTTTTTGGAAACTATCTGAAAGACTGATCTTTGTGTTCCCCTCCTGCTAGATGTGTTTAGGAAAGTCTTACTGTGTAGCACTGCCATTTCATTTCCTTTTAAGTATCTGAGTATGCGATGAATAAAAATATAGGATAAGATTATTGTAATGTAACCTTTAGGAAAATACATTTATAGGTTTTGTTTCTTAGTATGAGAAGTAATGTTTAGAACTTTTTGAAAAAGTAGTTCTTGGTTTCTGTAGATATATAGTTTAATTAACATTAGTCATGAATGCAGAGTGAGATTTTAGTGACCTGAGTTTCACTAGATGAATTGAACAACTTGCTTTTGATGCTGGAGGGAAGTTTTTTGTTTTTTGGTTGTCTGAGATATCTCATTCGTTCATAACTGTCTTCATTTGTATTCTACCCAAAATTTGGAAGGTGGTAGCATTCCAGTAAAAATGTATGAAGACCTCAAGTTGTACCAGCTTTTGCTTATTACCTTTAATGTGTATTGCATCTGTATCTGACTGAGTTTACTGTGTAGACAAAAATTGTGTAGAATTTGGATTCTGTTTGTGTAGAATATGGATTTTTAATAAGGAAGAAATATTCAATATGCTTAATTTCTTTCAACAAAAAATAGCCAAATCATCCCAAAACTTGAGGTGAAAGTGAGTATTACTGGATATTAGTAACAACAGTCTGGTGGCCTAAAAAAACACCCAGAACAAAACAAAAGTGTTTGTAGGATGAAGTTTCATTAACTGTTACGGTACTAAACTGTATATGCCAACTTTGAAGTCCGAAACCAAGCAGGGATAAAAACACATTTGCAGTTGTCACTGCTATAATAGAGCTGCCACCAGTCACCTTAAGGTGACTTTGTCTGTACTGTGAGTAATGCAGAATACCAGTCTGTGAGTTAATTATTCAGCAGTTTTGTAGTTAGAAGTTTTATCCTGTTTTTCCTGTCAGTAGACATAAAGTTCTGAAGTTCAGGTAGCAGGAGAAAACCTCTCTTATCTGATGACTGGAAAAAGATCAAGTGTTCAATAAGCCTGAAGCAGTTGAACACTTCTACACACCCTCTGCTGAGCCAAAAGATTGAACTTTGTATGTGAGCTAAAGCCTTCTGAAAATCTTTGTTTTTAATAACTATTTGGAGGTTGGATGTCATGGCTGAAGGCAGCTCAAGTGCCTGTCCTTGTCCTGCTTCCTCTCTTCTTTCTCCTGTGATCCAGTTTCAATGCATCAGCACCACACTTTTCAAAAATCAAAACTCCCCAGAAGCCCTCTCACCAAGGTCCGAGATTTTAAGTAATTTGTTTCTTTTGTTTAGGTATTCCTGTCTCTCAGCAGCACTTAATTTGGAATAATATGGAACTGAAGGATGACTATTGTTTGAATGATTATAAGTAAGTAGAGCATAAAATTATATTTCTAATTAATAGTTGTTGGCATAAACAACAGAAAATGCTGTAAAATATATTTATTGTTATTTACAGCATTTTAGAGGGCTGCACTCTGAAGTTGGTTCTGGCTATGCGAGGTGGACCTGTTAACACCAGAAGAGGTAGGTGTTCAGTAAGTTAAAGATCGTGGTTTTCGTGCAAGGTGTTATAATTGTAAAGAGCTTCTCTTAGTTAAGCATTTTAGGCAATCAGACTTCAGTTCCAAAGTAATTGGAAAAATACTTAACAAAAATGGGGAGATTTTTTTTCCTGTCTTCTCTTACTTAGCATATCAAGTGCACTTTGTTTACTCTTAGGTTAAGTATATTTGTATGTACAGAATCATCAAGTCATAAAATCAGTAATTCTTCGCGTGAGGAAAAAATGATACTGGAATGTCATTATACAAATAGTTTTTAAAATATGGTTGATAAGAATCAGGCATTGCTACAGTCAGACAATAGACTTGGTTATGTGGATTATCTGTATAGGAGTGAAAAGGAAGGAATTCCCTTGACAATTTTCACTTGGAAAAAAACTCAGCCTATCTTCTAGGTTGGGAATTCCTGTTGTAAACTGAGCTGAACTCTCACAGGTGATCAAAACAACGATAATAACATTTTGGTTTTATTTTGGATTTTTGTCTTCGTAGTTCCCGTGAAAGATCCTATCAGGGAAATGGCTGAATACATGGATCCTGCTAGAGACAAGATGTGGGAGAAAGGACCATCCAACAAACAAGTGACGTTCCTGGTGTATCGAGAAGGAGATCGGTTGAATTTCTTCCGTGTTGTTGACCGGGGTGATGGCACTTTAACACCATTATCTGAATCTTTGAGGTAAAGTAGGTTTTAATCTTCATACTATTCTTCAAAAGTGGGTTGCTGTGTAATTTTCAGCTATATTTGTTGACTTTATCAAACGAATATGTGGCATATTGCAAGAATTACTCCCTAAGGGCTATTAAATTGTGGTAAGGGAAAGCAAGAGCTTTGTACTGGGTTTATATTCAGTTTGTATTCAGAGTGATACTACTCTTAAAAACTTCTATAAGACGTCCATACTTAAAAACTACTGATTGAAAGAAATATGAAAGTTGAATTCCCACATTGTTATACAGAGTAGAAAGACCTAGTGTTTGATATACAAGGAAGAGAAAAGATACAAATATTTTAGATCTGTGACTTTATCTCTCAGCCCCTGTACTCTTTCAGTAAATAGCCATGTATGGTATTGTTTGAAATAGGTTAAAACAAGCATAACTGGTAAGAACTTAGAATCTTGCTGCTCCACTGGGCTAGTTCCATGTCTGGAAAGATGAGCAGACTGGTGTAATTCTTGTACTTGCTGCTACCCTGCCTATTACCACTTTGTTCCTATTTAACCTTCTGACTGCAGTGAACATCCAAACCCATTTAAAAAGCTGGGACTGGGGGTGCTATACTGTGAGTTAGTGCAAGGAGGTGTCATAAGGAGCTTGAAATTTCATTTTTCAGTAGAATGGGCTCCCTGGTATCTGCCTTCATGTTCAATTTTTTGTGTGTGTTGATCTTTTTTTCTCATTTAAATCTAGTGTGGACAGTGGTCTGAAAATCTTAGTACTTTTTCATTGGGTAATCCTAATATATAGATTTAATAGAAGTTTAATTGAGATAGGCTAAACATTGCAAATGGCAGGAATAAACCACACTCTTTTGGCTCTTGCAAGGCACCTGGGTAAGCCTTTCAAAGCACAGCAGCACGAAGAAAAGTCAAATACATTTGGCTTAAGAAATATGCTGGTCATATAAACCAGTTGAGTTGGAAGCCACCTGATTTGAAAACATTCAGCTTGAGTTGTTTCTATTTTTCTGTGCTTTCTTTGGGAGTTTATTTATAAGCTTTTCTACTAAGGCAGATAATAATTTGGAGGGGAAGGAAATCCTAATTTTTTAGTTTTTTATCATGGCTGGGTGAGACTGGGAAATGGAAGAAGTAGCAAAGGGAGGAGAGAACGGAAACAAATGAGACCTTTTTGTTTGATCTTTATAGGGGATAGCTGTGGGTCACTCTGTTTAGTCCTGTTTTCCATACTGACAGACGTGTTTATATGTGTGGGTATATTGGTGACATTTTGAACAACAAGCATTTTGAAGCACTTGTTTATCAGCCCTTCTCACATTGCTAATATGTAGAGCAGAATTCAGTGCCTGAAATTTAGATATGAGACATTGGTTTTGGTTTTGTTCTAGTTCGCCAGATAATTTTATTTTATCTGTTGTTGAGCTAATGGTTAAAACTTGACAGAAGCATAAATGCATAGTTATGATTGTCTCTGGATTAAAAAGAAGAGTGTTGAAGTTGTGGTGGAGGACTGGAAGACACTAGTGCAAGCTAATAATTTTTGAGACATGCATTTTGCAAGCAAGAGCTCAGGAATGTTGACACATATGGACAAAAGTAAAATTTACTCATTCTAAAATGGGCTGAAAATATCATTAATATCAAAACTCCCTGTCCAACTTTTATAATCTTACAATCATAGTAAAGCAGACAATCCTTTTGTCACTTTTTTTTTGGTGTGTGTTTTTGGCCCCTATTTGTCAGAAAATGGAACAAAACGATAACAATTATTTTTGCAAAAAAATCAAAACCCAACCAAACCAAAAAACCAACCAAACGTGGGACATACCATTTTGCTTTCTGTCCTTACCTAGCAGGAAGGGAAGTTCAACAAATTCTTTTGACTTGGTGATGTAAACATTTGTAGAGTTAAAATTTTGAAATTAGTTTTTTTTGTGTTGGGTTTTTACCAGAAATATGTATATGTGATATGCATGCTGACTGTCCCCATATGGAACTATTCAGGTTTTGGTAAGAAATGACTGGTCTGTTTTGCTGACTCTTGCTTTGAATTTGCTGCTGTCTTGCTCTTCACACTGTCTCCCAGCTGTGCTGCCTTTGGAATTTTGCTACATTTTAGGAAATGGATTTGGAGAGTCAGTGCAAAAAATGCTGGCTCTAAGGGCAGCAGAATATTTCCACGAATCAGGTAAGATGCTAGCTCAAATTAGTGGAATTTTTTCTTTGGTACTGTCTTCCACATGACTTTTAGTTCTTCCTTGATCTCTTTCGGAGAGTAGAAACTTGAGCTAAATCTACTAAGACATTTGTATGAACACAGGGGAATTAGGGGAGTTGCCTGGTTGTCATGAGTTCTAGATGCTGACAACCTAATGGAAGAACTAAAATAGTCTCTAAAATATACTACATACAATGTTGAAAATGCATCAGTTTGTAATGGATTGGACACTCCTAATGGTTCTTTCATTTTACTGTCAGATGTTGAATGTGTTACTGATTAATGCTTCATTGCTTCATAGGAAAAACAAGTGAGATGCTGATTTTTAAAACCATGAGGTTTTGCATTCTGTTAGAATGCAGAATTGAAGAAGGAAATGTCATGCTATAAACTTCCAGTGACTACTGACTTAAAATATTTTATCTTGGGTCTAGCAATTCTAATCTATTTATTTTATTTTTTTTTTCCAAATGTGAGACTCTTTGGAATCTTTGGAAACCTATACTGATCTTTTTTTTTTCTTTTTTTCTTTTCTTTTTTTTTTTTTTTTTTTTTATTTTGAAAAGGAGAAATAGAGTATCACATCCACATGGGTGACCCCTCCATTTCCCTTTATGGTGAGAACACCCCTCAGGATGGATAGAAATTTGGACTTTTCCTTCCATGCCAGTGTCTGGTTAATTGGAAAACTGATCAGCTTGTTGTCTGAGTCACACACTTAACAGCTTTGGCCATATCTTCAGGAGACATTTGTGGAACTGGATATGCCCTCTGTGGGGAAAATATATAGTGAGTGTGAACCAACTGTATATGATATAACAACTTCCCAGAAGCGTGGCTATGTTCAGATTTCAGCAACGTCACTTTACCCTTAAAAGGGATGCTTATGTGGATAAATGGATTTGAAATGTCTTTGCATACAGTTTTACGTAATGTTTTGTCAACAGATCAACTACGGATATGACTTCCTAGTTGTGAGAATGCTCTGCATTGAAAACATAAATTATTTGATTAGAGGGTGAATACAAACTTTCTTTTATTTTCAGCAGTGGTTCAGTTTATAATTTATATGCTGATGATGAAGATGAGACAGAGGCATCACCTTCTGGCCAACAGATTATTGAGAATTCAATTACGATGAATAAAATGAAACTGCTCAAGGCAAAGATGGAGAACATGAATCTGAGTAAAAAGGTGAAGTTGTGATTTCAGTTTTTCTCTCATAAAATGGCTTGGGCTTTCCTTGTGCTGACTTTTGTAAAAAGCAGATCAGATACTCTGCCGTTTTGAGAAGTGAAGTTATAACGGATAGATGATTTCTCAGCTGTTGTTTATGTAAATACGGTTATATAAATGTTCAGCGGAGGGGCATTGGCTTTCCTTGGACCTACCTGCCCTCATTCAAAGAACTCATTACTGGTCCTGGATTTATTTGCAAGGGTAGGTTTTTTGGGTGGGTGGGTATTGTGGTTTTGTTTGTTTAGGTTTTTCTCTTTCAATACTTTAAGCAGCATTGTTTTGCAGCACTACTCTGGTAAAAGTCAATGTTTCTCTTAAAATGAAATTTCATTAGATATGCTGTAACTGAAAAGCCTATAAAGTGAAATAGGAAATTATTTTATCTTGAAGATAAAACATTACACTGGTGTTCATGTGTGAGTAGGTTACCTAGATGTAAAATGAAGAGATTATACTTTCTTTCATTTTTTGTTGTGTTTGAGATCTGAAGCTCCTCTGGATAACTTTGATGGCATTCTGTCTTCCTTTTTCTATTTCTCTGACATGTCATCTATTTATTGAAAGCATTTCCTGATTATAGTCTTTGATTTTATTATTCAGATGTTGGGATGAAGCCTTGATGGCTAGTAACATATGAGGGACTAGAAAGAATGATTGGGTCTTTTCTGGCCTTACACTGTCTGAGTTCCTCAGAATGTATTTTCAGTCAGGTCTTTTGAGTGCAACTGGAATTCAAATACTAATTGTTGTTGTGGCCATGTTTTTTGATTTTGGTTGGGCTTTTGTTTTTTTTTAATAGCCTAAGAAAACTGTCAAGGTGAAGCCCCGCCCTCCAATGACTCCTCGACCATCGAGTGGCTGGGTGGCTGCTGCTCGTCACCGCTTTCTAAGGGTGCTCCCCCACGTCGGACAGTTGTGCCTACCTCCTCCTGGGAATTTGCATCAGTCGGAATCTCCCCAAAACACACTTTCAGCATTGGCTACTTTGGCCACTGCTGGTAGAACAATGCCATCCACAGCTAATCACTTTGTGAAGGAAGATGACACTTGGCAGAGCAACTCTTGGTCTCAGCCAGTCAATAGCATCAGGTTACCACCGAAAATATCTCGCGTTGAACTAGAGAATGCAAAACTACCTACAAGTAGTATTCTGACTCCTGTTTCATCCATGCCTGCAAATTTGGAAAAAGCATCTGAAAATGTGACCTCAGCAAGTGAGGAGGATGCTGTTTTGTTTCCAAATCTAACAAACATGGAACTGTTTGGAACAGAAGAAGAACATGTACCTGAACCAGATGCTTTTGGTTTTTTAACAGAAGCAAGCGCTGCTGAACAGTGTAGTGAGATATATGACATAGGAAAGGTGAACCCAGAGCTTGAACTGCCTGATGGAGACAAAGATTCTAAGGTTGTAGAGCAGCATAGAAAACCTCTTGGCAAAGTGCTGAGCACTGCAGCAGTGGAGACTGGTCTTCTCAGTACTCGTGAATTAAGTCCTCAGAAAAATCTGCTTTTGTCTCCCCTCCGGTATTCGGCGCAAGTGGCACAACACAGTTCTCTGAAACCACAAGCACAGCCCAGATGCTTTGAGGCTGGTAACTTGAGATCTACAGCCTCCCCAAACGTGCTTCGGTCGTCGGAAGTACGTAGTATAGCAGACTCCTCTTTTTCTAGGACCACTAGATTTTGTACTGTGAAGGTAGAGTCACTTGGCAAAAGACCTGATACCATTTCTAAAGCAGAGGCTAGGGACATCACAGATATGGCTAGCAAGGCATCCAAAGAACCTGTGAGTTCTGTAAGTAACTTAGGATTTCTGGCTTCGCTGGCCCGAAGCACAAACAGGGAAAGTTTACAGAGTTCCTGTGGGACTGACAGGTTTCGGACTTCTGGTATTGCACTACCTGCAAACTTGCAGCATTTTCAGGAAGAAAGCTTTAGGAAAACTGCTCCTCCAAATGAAGCTGCTGAATATATTCTAGTGAGTATGAATACATCCAAAGACATCAAGGTTTTCCTGGTTTTGTGGTACTGACATAACAAAACAACTGAGTGTGTGTGTGTGTATGTGTCTTGTCAGGAGAGGCAGATGGGGTGCGGGAGGTGTATTTAAATCCCTGATGGTGTTAAACTGTTTTCTGAATGCCTGATGGTATCTTAACTGCCTGTTTATCTAAACAGGTCCTGGAAGTGATTTTTCATGAAGATTGAAGTGGTTGTTCGCACAACTGAAATTATTAGTTACTGTAGTGAGAGAATTATGAGTGTGTATGTTAAATGTGTCATCTGGCTTCTGCTGCTTAGTATTTGTCATTTACTCCAAAGTGTGGCCAATGACTGGTACATATGTGCCAAGCTTCTGCTCTCTAATGTACTTTGTAGTTTTGGTGTATTTTGAAGTGTGGGGAGATTTATTAAATAGTCATTGAGGGTAAGGCTTTATATTGCGTAATTTTAACTTTGTGTGCAGAAGTTGTCTTGGACTCTTCATAGGTAGATTGATAAAACATTGATATCAAATAAGCTGATACCAGACTACCTACATTTTCATTTAATTTCCATCTGCTAGTAATTTCCTTGTGGAAATTTTTTTTTTTTAGTCTGCGCATGGGCTTGGAATGAATGGAAGTATGGCAGCTGTAGGGAAAAGAGTAGGTAAGTAACTTATATAATAACTAAAGATGACTCTTAATCTCTCCTGATATATCACACATAGAGAGGATAAAAGTAATTCATCTTTGTAAGGCATCTGGCTTCTAGAGTCCTTGCTGTTTTATGCTTCTATAGCATGGTTAATCTTTCAATATTTTAAGCAATTCTTTAACATGCAGATGGCATCCAGATCTTAGGTGGACCATAACTGCAACTCTTTCTTAGCTTTTTTAATACTTAGTGAATCCTGCACATCACCTGTAGATCTAAATGTGACTTTCTGTGCTGAAGTTTCAAATTACCAGTTCTGTGAATACTTCTGAGTCTACTAAAATCTGAGCTGAATTTATCAGTAGCATTGTCTTTAGCACAAAAAAAAGGGTGGGAAGAAGCAATAAGGGCATAGATGCTGCAGAACACTGATACAGTGCAGATTTTTCACTATGTTGTGTGCTGGCCATCATTCTTACCACCCTAGTCTTGGTAACTGTGGGGTGCTTAATGCTTGACTTCTATTGAAAGTGGATGTGTTATGCATAGATATTAATTGCTTATGTGATTAATTCTCTTGGGAGGAAAGGAATTGTCTAGATTAATGCTTTTAAAGTTCTTAAGACAGTGAGCTAAGGCTTTTCAGCACATTTAATATTTCTTTTATGTATCTTTGACTCGCAGTTAGCAAGTTTTCTTTTCTTTATGACCTTAGGAAGAGGTGGGTATTCCAGATATAGGTATAGAAAATAGATGTTCAAATAATAGCTACAACAGAAAAAATTATGTAATTGTAATGTTGGAGCAAAAGCTGCTAAAAAAGTGGGTTGTGCCTTTGTTTCACAACTGTGGGTGCAGCTTTGACTTGGCAGTCAATCAGTAAACAGGTCTGTCCTTTGCTGCTCTAGAGGTTGATACCCTAAGAGCCATGTCTGCATGATGGGGAAGCCTGCTAACACCTGAGTCATTTTGGGTAGGACTATGAAGAAGACACTCCTTTGGTGTATCTTACGTAAGACAAAGGTGTATTTTCCAAAAGATTCCCGACATGAGTTCGTGTGGGCTCATATCAATGCAGTCTCTTGAGACAGAGGTGGCTGGTAATGATCTGTTGTATAACTGGCCACAGCACAGATCACTTTTCACTGAAGTTGCTGTAGGGACTGTAAATGTGAGGACAGGTTTATTGTTTTACTGTTCAAGTAGGTCCATACGACCAGCTGTTTTCACTCTGCCTGTTTCACAAACAGGGCTAACTGATGCTTGTGAAATAGTGTGCTTTTAGGTGATGAAATTGTCAGCATGGACAAATATTGCTTGGAAGTTTCAATGCTAGATAAGAATGGGGTGGGAGTGGGGGGGTAGTGATGACTGTGATATCTAGTGACTCCTGGTGCTACTGTTGAGTGTAGTCTGCTGCATCTCAACTAAGAAATGACTGTTGAGATTAAAGATGTGCTGGACAAAAAATACTTGTGAACTCACAAGAACTTTTTGGGAACATCCTGACAATATAGCAGTAGAAACACTGAAAGATTGCTTGAGAGGATGCATTGCTCACTTTACTGACCCAGCACGTGGGAAATATGCTTAAGCAAGTTGTGGACAAAGAACTTAATTCTGCAGAGGGAAGGGAGAGATGCTCCTTCTTTACATGATTTCCGGTTAATAAAGCAACAACCAGGAATTGTATGGCAAAAAGTAAAAATAAAGTAAATTTTTAAGTATAGAAATTTTACAAACATTTGCAAAGTGCCTCATGCAACCATATAGCCAAGTAGAGGCCTGTAGTCTAACACTATACTTTCCTTGCAATTAAGGAGTACCAGCAAGATTTTGAAATGTTGCAGTACTCACTTGGCAAAGTAGTATACTGAATATATTGGTTACTAGGTACTGGAATGCCCAGTTGATTCTTTGTAAGGCCATTGTGCACAGTGCTTTCCCAGTGACACTCTGTGTGTGTTCATTTTGCAACTGGGAAGACCATTAAGAGGTGTGTTGCTTGATTTGTTCTGTAACTTCTTGCTTATGTGAATTTTTAACGGGTGTTCAAAGTAACAGTTCTAAGGCCCACATTGTGATGCCTCTTCCCAAGGTGTTCATAGGCTTGAGGTGTGTTCCCTGTTTCAACTTTCAGGGTTTGTTTTTCCCTTCTCTTTTTAGGCTTTGGGGTTCCCACCTAAAGTATCCTAAGAAATGCAAAATGAATCTGCATTTCAAAAGATAACATTTAACTAGTTCGTCAATAAGTTAAAATGTCTTTGCTGTCTTTCTACTTCTGAAGCAGATGAAGCAACCCATCTTCCACCTGTGAATAGCTTAATTCAAGCAAGAAAGAAAATTTCAAAGCACTGCTTTCTGTGTGGCAAGAAAACTGGATTGGCAACCAGCTATGAGTGCAGGTAGGCTGAGTATATAACCAGCTGTTACTTAAAATTGATAGCTGAGTTAACCAAAAAGTTTTCTTTGCTGCATGGTATTCCTTAAGTATAGGAAATAAAAAGGCAACCTTCAAAAAAGTTGCAATTCTCAGTTCAGCAAAACTGCAGGAATTAAAATACAGAAATGTTGTCCCTGTTCTGCTCTTGAGGTGTATTTTCTTCCAGGAAGATCAAGAAATGGAAGATACCAGGAAATAAGAAGATAACAAAAAAAAGAACAATGACATTTTATACTGGAGGGAGAAGAGCATGTTACAAATACATGTTCTGCAGAGGTTCTCATCAATAATGATATCATGAACAACTTGAAGATAAACTGGGTTTGGTACAGTTTCTCAGAAATCTCCCTCAGATTTGGCTCTATCACAACACATCTTTGCAGTTTGTGAATTTACACAAGTTTGTATTCAAGAAATTTTTGATTTTATGTGTGGTCTGTTTTTCACAAGACTTCAGTTGCCTTTGAGCATCTAGAGCATTTCAAACAGGATAGAGTGCTGGGCCCCCAAATCATTACACAGTGAGACCTGGTGTTTGGTGGTAGTCCTGGGAGACTTTAAAAAAAAAAATAACCCAAACAAAAAAAACCTCCAACCAAACAAAAAAACTTGAACAACATCAACAACAAAACCACAGAAAAAAAACCCACTCTCTCTGTTAATCTTAGTTATCAAAGTATTTTTTCCCCACAAGGTATTTTTTTCTTAGTATTCTTTCCCATGAGCTAGTCAAGGTTGGGAACTGCTGCACTGTGAGGGCTGCATATGGAGCTGATCTTGGTTCATGCCCATCCACAGCAAAATGAACAAGAACTTCTGCCACCAGGGAATCATATAAAAGAACTTCAGGGTGAGGAATTGTCTCCTTACTGACTCTTCGGTCTCTGATTTTGAAACAGTTTTGGACACTGCTCACTTTCCTGATGAGCAAATAGCTGCAGGCTCTACTAAAAGTAACTAAGCAACTTGCTTAAGGTAAAAATGAAGGGGGAAATGGCTCATCTCCAAGAACAGCAGCATTTGTTTTGGTTTCAAAAGGAGCAACCATAGGACCTTTTACTAGAAAGCAGCATAAACCAAGTTGTATAAGAAAAGTTGTGATTGTGGGACTAAGAACCAAAGGAAATCAAATTTATTTCCAAGCACACAAAGCCTCAGAGACAGCTGCAGAGTTTATTATGAACCCAGATAGACAGATAAATAAATAGGGATTATAGTGTAATAGTGAGTTTGATGGGTAATGCTTAATCCATTTCAAGAGAATTCTGATTCTGAGTTATGTCAGTGTTTCACTGTCAAGAAGCATCTCTATCAAATAATCGGGCAACAGGACACACCAGTATGTGTCTCCAGGTAAAGCCCTTGTGCAAATCCTATGCAACACCCAAAGTATACTTTTCTCCTGATAAGTCTTTGCTGCAAAACTGTCAAGTTTTAAGCAAAAATCCTGATCTTAACGCATCAAAATTGTAACTGGTACTGGATAGATGAACTCTTTTCCAGTGCTGTAGGAAGTTACATTCCCTGTAGTTTGTCTGACAGCTGTCTTACAGCTGACTAAATCTGTATTTATTTATCTTAAATGGCTAATGTGAGTTTATGCCAGGCAGAAGTTGTGCTGAAAACAACTGTTTTGATTGTCCAAGTGATGTTGTAGTTTTGAATTGAAATGCATTACATGGATTTCACCTGATGGAATTACTATCCATGGTTTTGTCCTCAGAATCTACCAACTAATATTGTATGAGGCCCTTAAAAAAGAAAGTAAAACAAAGCTCATAATTCTTAATTTATAAGTGTGTTTGATCCATGCTAGCTGGTTCCTGGAGTACTGATCTTGTTTATTTTCCCAGTTAAAGAGACTGTTGGGTTAAAACTAAAACATTCAGTGTGAAAAATGTCGTTTTGTGTATTCCACCGGTTAATATTATCAGTCAAGGATGATAACAATTCCAACAGCTCTGTCATTTAAGACATAATTGAGCAAAATGGCTCCCAGCATGTCAGAGCATTAAAAGCTTCTAAAAGCTTGTAACTTGTAATGTTCTTGATTCTTCAGATGTGGAAACAACTTCTGTGCAACACACCGCTATGCAGAGACTCACACCTGCACCTACGACTACAAGAGTGTGGGGCGGAGGTATTTGCAGGAGACCAATCCCATTGTTAGTGCACCAAAGCTTCCCAAAATCTGACACGGTTGTGTTGCATGTGGCCACTCTGCCGTTGAAGAATCCTATTGAATTGAGAGAAGCACTTGCTTAAACTGCATAATTTTGCCATGCTCCATATTTAAAGACTTGCCAAGTAACAAAAGCACACGAGGATGCATCGAAGAATAATGTGAACACTACTGCAGTTAAAACTTTTCTTCTTGAGTGAATGAAAGGTTAAAAATTAATTTCTAAAAACTTACACTATGATTTAACTGTTACTGCACGTGTTGTGTTTTATATTTGGAAAAGCTATTTCACTAGACAAGTCTTTAAAGATGCACTTTACTAACTTTACTGTATAACCAGAGTTGAGGGGGTGTTGTAATGAGGGTGTCATGTAATGTCTTCTGTACCCTTGTTTTTTGTCCATTGTGTAGTATCTTCTAAGCTATTTCACTAGAAAGATCCTCCTCCCTCCCCTTTCTTCAAACAGCCTGTGTTGCGATTTTAAGGGGATAGTGTGTTCCACCCCTCTGTTTCATTCTGATTGGTATTCATACACTGTGTGTCCATTCTGAAAATTACATATTATCTTAATCACATTTTCTTAAAATAATGTTGTTTATATAACAAGTTTGTTTTTAAATAGAAGGTTCCCTGTTTGTTGCCATTAAATATAAGAAACAACTTATTTTAACTTTTTTTGTAATCCTAGATTTTTTTAAGACTTCACAAGTTGCTTTGTTAAGATGTTGAATGCTGTTACTGGAAGAAATTCTAATAAATATTAAATTTTATTCTTGTTTATGCTGTCATAAATGCACAAATAACTTCTCTCTTACAGTGTTCCTAAATTTAAAGTTGGGCTCTGTTGGGAGGGTATATTTATTTTCTTTTTTTTTCTTTTTCACAAGCACAAGATCATATCTGTTCATACTGAAGCTGATGGGAAGAATTCCCACCAACTTCATTAGGAATAGTGTGACCAACACTGTGTGCTTTAAATAAATCTCCTGAAGTCTTACAGGTGTCCTAGCAAAGGCAAAATGGATGCCCAACAAATGGCATGTATTAACCATTCTCCCCTCTAGCTGATACAGTGTAAAGGCAGTTCAGTAAATGCATGAAACACCTCTAATGATAACGTAGCCACTCAGAAAGTGCTGTTGGAAGAATATACCTACTGAAAGACTTTCCTCTTTCATTCCCTTAATGCTTGTGAAATATTTTTATAGGCATAAAGTGTTCCAGTATAAAGAGATTAATAAAATACCTACACCAAACGACCAAAACAAAATAAATCCCTCACACTGTATCTAGGTGATCAAATGTTGTGGTCCCTGTCTTGTCAAAATCCTCAGCTACTTAGCTGGTTGTGATATTAAAATGATCTACAGTGCATTCCAGTCAAAGGGTAGCAGCTTATGAGAATGAAAGTCAAAATGTGGACGAAAAAAGGAGAAAGAGGATCACTCAAAGAGGGAGAAGTAACTTGAAGAATCTCATTCTTGGAGGAAATCAATTTTGTGTAGTCCACTTGAAACTTCTTAAACCTGAAGTTTTCAGGGTGATGAGCTGGAAAAAAATGTTCACAATCATTCTTCTAGGCATTGAGAAGATAAAAATATTCTCTGTGTGTCTTCTATGCTTATTACTGGAGAAAGTTCACGTAGTACGAAGAACATGTCATTACTGAGCTGTGCTACGTACCGTAAACTGCCTAGAATTTTTATTTCATCTCCAGCATGGGACAATGTTTGATGCTGAAGGAAAAGATTCCCAGCAATTACACACAGCTCAGCAACGTTCTGAAAACAGAGGTACTGAACTTCTTGTAGGTACTGTAGGGATTAGGTAAGAAACGGAATTAAAATAATGTGGTCTGTCATCACTTAATCTGATTTTGCATAATTGTCAGGAAATTGTTTTGCAATGGCCATATTCAGATTTTAGTACAACTACATAATAGATACGTGGTAGGAAGTGTCTGAGTAATATCTTAATTGTGACTCTCCCTTTCTGCATATGTATAATGAAATGCACAACAGTGTTTTTTCAGAACGTGCAATGCAGTAATAATCCAATTCCCTGTGTGTGGCTTCTCATAATTTTTATTATACCTCGTTTTAATTATTCTTAACACAGATACTTCTTATTCAGAACTCTTTTGGTTTTGTTCTCATATCCACACTGTGTTACAGGCATTCATTTTCAACCAGCAGTACAGCCACAAGAGCACTTAATTTGTAATTGACTGTTTCAGTTGTTAATTCAGATGCTATTGGCTTTTACCAAGTCGTGTGTTTGTGCTATAGATTAATTAGTTTACTGTGTAAACTTACCTGAATGGTTTGGGGTTTGAGCATTAGTGTACCATGTTGCTATGCATCTGCTGAAGACAAATGTTTAGCTTTTGTGTATTCATGTAATTAGATTATGTATTATAAAGAGTTTACATACTGGAAGTTGAACAGTTACTTGGGTGTGTGCTTCTCTTACCTTCCTGCCAATATTTTTTGCTTGCAGCTTTTATGCTTGAGGACCTGTGAGGCAAAACCAGGCTGGTCTCTTGTTAAATGATCTCCAGAATTCTTATGTCAAATTGAAAAGCACCACAGAGGTGTCAGAAATGTTTTTGGATCTTGAATTAAATACTTTCTTTCTCTGAAATCTCTAGAAGCCCATGGTGATAAAAAGCTGTCTGCTTGCAATTCAGTTTGCAGTCCCCTGGGATGTAATTGCAGTGGTGCCTTCTGCTCACAGTCTTCTGTTGTAGACAAGGCTAGAATTGTTAATCCATATTACAAATATAAAACGAAGTTTTTCTAGGGTTTTTTACATACAATGAATTAGAAGCTTTGCCTTCTTTTCAAGTACTTCCCATTTTCATAATGTGTCACTATCTTTTGGGTGTAAATTGTGGATTTGGTGTTGCTTCTGCCTGTAAGGAGTTGCTTCCACCTGCAGCTTTTTGTTGGGTCACTTTTTTCCAATCTTTATGTAAATCAGGTTCATCTTGAGATGCATTTGACAGTTTTTCTGGTATCTACTTTAGCACTGAGCCACAGTTGTTTACATGAGGACATTAATATAGCTGAGAACTGCATCTGGAAGTGTAGTCCACTGGTTTGTGCATAACTTTCACACAGGGCTTTGTGGCAGAGAACTTGTGAAGGTTTTTTCCTGGATTTCTCTTGCATTTGCTTTGTGTGTGAAGCTGCAGAGAAGCAACACCAGGGGGCAGCGGAGGCATTTAAAAATGGCCAAAAGTTTTGAGTTTGTCCAATAACGAGATTTACAGAAAAAAAAAAAAGGTGTGCTGATTTGTTTATGACCCTTAGTCAGCCCACTCTGAACAGATGTGAAGAGGTCAGCAATAGGGTACATTCCTTATCCTAATTCTAAAGGTTTTTAAAAAATGAGAATGGAAGAGTACCTCAAAAACGTGTTTCTATGCTGGGTTTCATGACGTAATTTATTAGGTAATCTTAAAGTATTGAAGACTAGACAGCCCTCCTCTCTTCCTTCCCACTAATCCTGCAAGGATGAATTTCAGAGGTGTCTGTTAGCCAAGCTGTGTTGGATGGTATGTTTAGCTATGTTTACCAGATATGTCTGGTAAAAATACTGCATGTCCTCATAATTTCTTACTTTAAAATGACAAGTGTTGCTGGTTTTTTTCCTGTGGATAGAGGGTGAGGATATGAAAGTATAAAATTCAGTGGTCTGTGAGGAATGTAAGCCAGTAACTGCTAAAGTGACCATTTCTTACTGTCTTGTCTAGCCTTGCAATTCAAAAAGCTTTACAGTTCATCAGTGGCAGAAATTTATTTCTAAACCACATTTTAAGTCTGTTTCAGTTCTTTTTAATCCAATCTTCAGAAAGACTGATTACTATGTACCATATATATAGGAAGTGTATATATAGCTCCATAAGAATTATATTCTAATCACATCTGGATGGTGAATTATTGCTGAAATTAGGTGTTCTGCCCAGCACCAGAAATTCAAAACAGTACCTAATCACAAAAAAGTATTGTTTACATGGTATGTGATTAAGAGTGTTAATGAGCAGGAAATGAAAACACTGAAATTTTCTAAAAAGAGAAATCAGGGATTTCAAAATACCCTCTCTTTCTCTGTGTGTGAAGAGTTTATTTGCGAATGCGTATGATTAAAAAAAAAAGTGAGTAATCTTTTCTCTCTCCCGTCTATCCATAAACTTAATGTGCAGACAGTCATTTTTTTTTACTTGAACTAATGAGACTTAGATTTATTTTGCCTGAATCTTGTACTTGAGTGCTGGAACTGTTGCCCATAATGGGCCTTATTTACTAAAAACCCGTGCTAGCTGATGCAAAGTTACAACACAAGACATATAATGAAATACCTTTGGTCTTAAACAGGGTCTTGAGACTGAGAGTTGAGTGACAGGGTTTCTTCTTAGCATCACCTGTCTTGCCAGCCATCATAGGTCATTTGTTTTGGGGAGACATAGGACTAATCAAAATAGATTATATTAGCCTGAGATTCATCCAGCTCCCCATCTGTCTCTGGGAATAGGAGGTAACAGGCACCTCAGAAGGTGTAAAAATTCCCTAACCAAGTATTCAGGAACAGGACACTGTTCCTAACCCTAGCCCTGTGCCAATGACTAGTCTGAATTGTGAAGAACTTGTTGTCTCAGGGTAAAGTCTGTTATTAATTTAGAGGTCCATAAAGGTCTAAAACTATTTTTGAATCTTGATAGATTCATAGTTTCACTTATTCATATGTGTAATGTGAAAAGAATTTTTTTTCACTGTAGTTTTGAATTTCCTGCCATTTTTAAATTCAAATTTATTTGGTCTAGTGTTATGAGAAAGGGAGAACAGTGTCTCCTGAATATTCAGTATGTTCTGTCTTTGAATCACATCCCCTCTTACTCATCTTTTTTATGGTAGCAATTCACTGTCTTTAGTATTACAGAGCCTTAATTATGCTTGCCATCCTCCAAATCTCCTTTAATTTTGCATTATACTTTATCATCTGCAGTTCTCTGGTTCCCATTTTCCTGTATTGTGTATCTAGCTATAAGCTGCTCAAGGTACTGTTACAATGGAAGCCTCTAAAATTGTGATTAAATAATACCAGGTGAAATATGCCCAGTGTTCTTCCAAGGAGGTCCCGTAGAAATGCTTAGTATTATTAATCTTTGTCTAGTCTGGACAGGATGTAAATAGCATTTGTTAAGAGGAGGAGGAAAAATGTAGAAAAGTGCTGTTAAGGGGAGCATGTTGAGTTCAGCACAATAGCTGTGCTTATGAGGAAGGTGATGTATGGGGTTTTGTTACACAGAACCAGACTGCCTATTTTTATGCCTTCACCACATCTGCAATGCAACGTCAGTTGTATGCAATCTGTTAATTGCAGTGGGGAGAGCCAAAGCTGAGCATTGGCTGCTAAGAGGTAGGCTTGGAAAATGTCATTCCTCCTCTGCATATTTGGGTTTGGGGTAAATTACTTTCTACACATTCCTTAATGGTCTGAGTAACAAATGTGGAAGTGAAGCAAACTGGCCAGATCCTTGTTCCAAATTTTTATCAGTAGAGGAGAATTTTTTTTTCCTCTTTTTCAAAGCAGGGGAAGGAAATGGTGAGCCCCAGTCCCAGCTGCAGTACCACCTGACTTCTTCAGAAGCATTACTTGTCCCTGAGCTTCACTTTTTTTCTAGTAGTGCATATCCTGCCTTGAATAAGCATTAAATTGACTGGGATACAAAGAAAAGACCAAGGTACTTTATGCTTTCTGTCATTTGGATACTAAATGACAATGACTTGCAGTGCTATAAGCTTTAATCAAGTGTGACACCTTAACGTTGTGGATTGGATTTCTCTAGAGCCAGTTCACCCAAACCCAGACAACTCGGTTTTACCTAGACAAATCATCTCAAACAGTCAGTTTGTTGTATTTGCCAACCTTTAGTTTTGAGGCTCAGAAAGGAGAAAATACCTCTGAAAGTTTCTACAGAAGATAGTGTTTTTGAGGCCTGGGTTAGGCTTTATTACTTCAGAAGCTTATCTGCTCTGAGACAGATTCAAAGCTGTATCCAATCTTGTCAGCCTTCAAAGGCAGCCTCACATGACTGTTGAAGAGTTGCTGAAGTCTGCTGGGGTGTGTTGTCATATGCCTGTTTGTCACACACCACGCCAGATTAAACCTGCTGCATGTAGGGCTGGCTGCAACCATTGCCGGCTGCATCCACAGCGTGCCAGGGTCTTACAGCACTCCACTGGGAGAAAGGTTACAGTTTGCTTTGCAGGCAGGAATGCTTCTTTTCTCCTGCTGTTTTCCACCTGAGACTTTAATGGCTCATGCCACTCTGTCCCAGAGAGAGGTTTCAAATCATCATAGTGATTTTCAAAGGCCCGGTTTTGGTAAAGTGTATTTACTGCAGTGCAGATTTATACCCTGCATCTGGGACTGAAGGAAGTTTGATAATTTCAGGCACTTTGAAAAAACATTTGTTAAGATGTCTCCAAATCACCTTCTTGGTGCTCTGGCAATGTTTATGTTAAAGGTGATTTAACCTTAGAAATCTGGTGCCTTTCTGATAAAAGCTGATTCCTTAATCAGGAAGGACGTAAACTTTATTTATATTTCCTTTCATCTTTCTACTTGAATTCACATCAGTTCCTTTCACTTTCCCTAATGACTCCA
The DNA here is from genome assembly GCA_013397795.1 of Orthonyx spaldingii. NCBI lineage: Eukaryota > Metazoa > Chordata > Aves > Passeriformes > Orthonychidae > Orthonyx > Orthonyx spaldingii. The sequence goes on along the minus strand of VZTJ01004373.1, from coordinate 864,421 downwards.
CTTTTCCCTTCTCCTACCAGAATCTGTTTTATTGACCTAGCACAGGCAGAAAACAGCAGAACAACAGCGCAGGAAAGAATGAACCCGCTTTTCACCTTCAGTAAAACATGGGATCACCAGAGAACTTTTGGAGAAATAGTGCTTTATTTTGGCCAGTAGTGTGCATACAAGCGAGTGAACAGATGGGAGAACACACAGCTCAGGATATGCAGGTCGATGGAACTAGAGGAACTGAGCTGGCTTGGAGAAAAACTAGACCCAAAGCACAGTGAAATTCTAAAGCAATCCCTGAAGTGTTGTGGAGTTGCTATGGAAACAGGCAGGTGCTCAGACCAACACTGTAGGTTAAAAAGATAATTTATAATTATCTGGGGAAAATGAATTATGCTTTTCTACATAACTACCGCATGTATTGTAATAACTAAGGACCAAAAACGGATAGTTACAAAACAGCTACTATTCAGGGTTTCTACCCCACACCACTTTCCAGGTCTTCGTGCTGAAAGGAGTAAAAGTATTTCTAAAAAGCATAGACTTATAACCATATGCTAGATCTGGGATGCTTCTAGAGAGGATTGGAGTCTCCTGGGCACAGAGGTAATTTTATTGTGTCTTTTGAATAAGTTCAATAAAACTTTTATTTATTGTTGATGGCAAGTATGGCCGTGTGTGTGCTCACAGACCAGATCTTTTGTGCGGGGCATCAGGGCAGCTCTCTCTGCAGATCAATCAGTCTCTTCAGCTAAGTGTGACATCCATTTCTAGGCACACATTCGCAGACTATGCTTTTTCTGTAAGTCTGAGCCAGAGGTATCCAATTAGCAAAACGGAGCTGTTCTGTTCTGTTCCTATAATTTTTTAAAACCTTGTATCTTCTACTCAGGTTTCTAACAGCAACACTAGCTGGAAGAATTTAGTATTTCCATTTGACTAATGGCCTTTAGCTTAAATTTATTCATTCTTTCCCATTTTTAAAATTAGCTACAAGTTTGAGCAGGGAACATTTGCAACAGCTTAGGTTTGCATTTTCTTACTGAGGCATTCAGGGAGGATGTTCTATAGTAGCACTTGCCCTTCAGTGTTGAGTCTTTAGTCCCAGCTCTGCAGTCCTGTATTCAGGAGGTTGTTGCTGAGACTTTAAGTCAAGAACAATAATGTTTTAAAATACTAGACAAGCTTTCTGGGGAAACAGAGACCATGGAGTAATAATTGCAAAATACAGGGAAAGCTTAGGTCTGCAAAGCAGTTTATTGTGGCTTCTTTCATTTCAGGCCTAATCCTTAGTTATTCTAGTTTGCCTGGAAAACCTCTGCTGTGTGCGACTATTTTCCTGAATAATTTCTATTTCTATTCTAGTTGTGTCTACAGGCCCTTTTCCTAGTCTGGCACGCAGCATGGAGTGGTGAGCTATGCTGTTCCCACAGTGGAATACAATCCGAACCTGAAAAATATTTTTAAAAACCCAAACAAGCCACACAACAAAATGGATTGAGAGCGTGAAGGAAGAGCCTCCCTTGAGAAATCCCTGTGGCCTCAAGGTAAGCCTGCAGTATTGGTTCTCTTTACAAACCTATGGTGCCTATCAAGAGGACAATAGTTACATATATATATTTCCATACCTTATCCTCTAAAGGGATACAATCTAAGTTTCTTAACTTCAGTCTAGGTAGGACTAAACCGTGGAGTTCTACTCTCACTCTCGGCTTCCCAAGAAGACACGCTGTACACCCTGGGTGGTGCTTCTGCCACCTTCACTACATGGGTGTGCTGGGTACTAACTCTGCAGTCTAATGACAGTATTTCAGCCCAGCTTCTCTGTGCTCTTAAAACCAGTTGCAACCTGTCATTTTTCTGTAGGGGGTGGTTGGTCTCTGCATAAAGAGGGGTTACCTTACTTGTTTTACGCCTTCCACACTGTTCCCGATGGGTAAATATAATCTCCCTGGACTGCTGTAAATTATTGTGAAAAAATGCAGACTCAGAAGATGAAAATTTCAACTTAGGTTTAGTGAATGAATTTTTGTGTCAAGTCAGGAGGTTTCCTTCTTTTCTGTGAATAAATCTGCTTTCTTGCCTGTACTGCACTGATAGAAATTGTTCAGTGAAGCTGCCTATTTTCCTGTTCTTTTTCACTTATTCCCAAGTGGGATAGATATCATATCTGACACAGAGAAAAACTCTCCCTTATTTTCCAAAAATTCACTTTGCTTTTTTCCTCTGTAAAATTCACCTCAATAGTATAGTTCACCTAATCCAGCATATTTTAGGAGAGAGATATCTTTGGGAAGAAAAGATTGAAGTATCTTGCTTGCATAACAGAAGTGTAAAATAGCAACACAGTATGGCATCCAGATACAGGTATGGGGCAAACTCAAAGCTTTTTGTTGACTTTTTTTTTTGCTGATAAATCAATACATGCAGGTGAACGACTAATCCAAAACACCTTACGACGGTGGCTATAAGACATCTTCAGGCTTTCAGCATACATACATTTTTAAAAAGTTAAATGGCACCCTATGAGATTAGATGTTTTATTCTACGTACTAAAGCGCGAGCCGTTTTACTCCGGGCAATAGTGACAGCAGCATCCCCGCCTGTGGCTGGGGGAGGCAGGGCTGAGCCCAGAACAGCCGGACCCCACTCGCTCCGCTGCCGATTGTCGCCTCCCGGTCGCCGCCAGTCCCGCCCCCACCCGGTCCCCACGCGCGCAGGTGCCAGGAGCGCCTTCCCGGTGGAGGAGCCGAGCGGGGCCGCGGGGGAGGCTGCGGTGGGGGAAGGCTCCGGCGGGGGAGGCTCCAGCGGGAGGCGATCGGGCGCCGAGGCAGCCGCGTCCCGCAGCGGAGCGGCCGCCTCGCCTGCCCGTGCTGCTCCGGGCCAT
>VZTJ01004373.1:777131-861094 GCA_013397795.1 Orthonyx spaldingii | reverse complement strand
GGCTCCCCGCGGCACCGTGCAGCGCCGTGCCGGCCGGGGCAGGGGCAGCGGGGCACCGCCGGCCCCCGGGGCAGCCGCTCCTCGCGGGGAGCTCAGGGCTGCTCCTCTGTCGCAGCTGGGGAAGCGGCACCTAATTCCCTGGTAAGAGGCTTTCCCACCTCCGCCGTCTTTGTTTGCTCAGCCTCAGCTGCTGCTGCTGGGAGCATTAGTGTTGCTGCGGGGAAGGCGAGAGCGGATCAGCTGTGGGAAAGGGACCGTGTTTGCACCAGGTGTCCCATTAGGGGGAGGTCGCGAATTCGCATTCCGTGAGCAACGTGGAACAGAGATACGCCAGAGAGAAAACTGCACAAGATGTGCTGGTCACAACGTGTTCGTAAGGAATCGTGGAGTTTCACGGCAGACTGAGAAATAGAATTCCTGCATGCTTCCTGGAACTAGCTGGCAGGCAGAGTAGTGCTCGAGTTGTTCCAAACGGTAACACTTCAACTTCTCTTCGTTTTAGTACGCCAAAAGTGCAAGCAAAACGAGAGTTACAAAGTGCCAATGCCAGATCAGTTGGTCTCAAACTGCAGTGCAAGAGGGCACGCAGCTCAGCTCTGCATTTGGCAAAGGACTGGTCTACTTCCAAGCATAGCAAATTTGTGAAATAATCCAGCAGCATAAACACAGAAGGGACAATTTAGCTAGAGCTTGAGTGGAGGTGGAGAGAGATGTTAGAAGGAACATGGGGGTGGAAGAGGAGAGAGCCGGTCTGACAGTAACGCTTCAGCTGAAGCAGCAGCAATCTTTATGAATTTGTGCTTCTAAAATTGGTTTGGAGTAGTGTCAGATGAGGCTGATTGATCTAGTAATAGCCCTAGTCAAACATTTTCAGAGAAAAGTTTTCTTTGAAAAACACTTGTTTACTAGACCTGAGATGTTGTGTTTGAAATCTGTCAACACTGGTCAATTTCTACTGATGCAGAGTTCTGCTAAACCAGTCTGAGGGCCAGGATTGCTGGAAATATCAGTGTTACTGCCTCAAGGGTATGCCTCAGCACCCAGAATAATACCTGCTGGGGGTGTTGGCAGCTTCTCAGCTGTAGTCGAAACTGTTTGGTGTCGGGCTCTCCTCAGAACAACCGTGTGGCTGCTCAGAGAAAGTGAGACATTCCTCAGGACTTGATTGTGCTGTGATTGCTGAAAATGGTAGGACTGCTGAAGTCTGAACAACTGCCCTTTTGCTGGGAACTTCGTGTGAGTTAGGTCTAATGTAAACTTGAGAAATTAACAACTCACTGAATATTTGTTTTATGGTGTTGGGTTTTTTGTTGTTCTATTGATTGTTTTTTTAACTTGGCTTTCAGCTAGCCCTAGCTAGCAGTTCTGCTTATAGAGGTAAGCTAGTTGAAAAGAAGTGGTTTTGTGTTTTGGGGTGTCACACTGGAAGAAAAGCTTTCGTGCCTCAGTGTTTGGATATGGGGCTAGAATTGTTGGAGGTGTTGAGGTGAGGTCTAGTGCTAGAAAATACACCTGTTTCCCTGGCTGCTTTTGCACAGTTTTAAGTGTTATGAGGATAGATTAATTTAGCATGCTGGATGAACTTTATATATTTTCAGGATGAGGTTTTTTAAAACTTTTTATTTAAACTTTGTTACTTTAGATCTAACGTTTTGGACGAGCACCTCGCCCATGTTCAAGGGTGAAAGGACTTAATCTTCCCAGCTGCTGAGGCTGTCACAGGTACTTTAGGCAATGTACCAAAGTGTCTAACAGACTGATTTCCTTGCTGCTCTTCCAAACACTGACATTAGTGGGGAGGGCAGGGCACTGCCGGAATGTGATAGCTTCCAGTAATAGTGCTGCTCGGGGAAGGAGTTGTAGGTGATTGTTTCAAGCCCTGAATTGATTCTGCTGCATAAGAAAAAGCGGTCTCCTGCTATGGGTCTTTCCTGCCATATAATTCAGCCAGCCCTAGTGGGTCTGACTGATAGCTAGCTTCAGAAAATGTGAATGATAGACTGTGCACAGCTATCTGCCAGGAAGAAATGAAAACAGAAATGAGGTGTCTTCTTTTTTTTTCTGATTGTTTTTTATTTTGTTTTGCCCTTGTTCTGCCCTTCCACCCTCCCCGAGAATTTTAAGGAACTCTTGATCCTGTAGAAGAGTTTAACTAGCATTCTGTAAGGGCCTGTAGATGGACATGAAAAATTAACACGCACTGAAAGAAGGAACTTCCAGGAACCCCGAACAACCTTGTGCTTGGACTGTGTCTGTGTGTGGCAGACAAATAGTAAATAGCTGTAGAAGGCTGTAAGGAATGAAAATCTTCAAGTCTGGGAAAAACTTCTCTTCTAGGGCATAAAATATTAGAGGGGCAATCTTCCTCAGAGACAAGTTATCCATTTACTGCTTGTGCCAGTTCTTTCTTGGGAGCATCTAGTGCTAGCTGCTGCAGGAACTGTGTGAACCATGTAAATCACACATCTAATTCACTGTATTAATTTCCGTAGTGAGACAGAACTTATGCAGGGTTTACTGGGACTTCTGTTTTGCTGACTTGTGGATTGACTGCAAAGATCTGGTGGCAGCTTGTTGTAGCATAGCAGAGCTGGCATTAAACTTGCTGGGTGGGCTTTGTTGACTGCAAATTTTCACAGTTCCAGGTTGTTGAAATGCTCTTCACTGAGATAGGGTCGGTTTTACTAGTTCTGTTTGGATTTTACTGAAAATTTCCCAAAAGAACTCATAATTTCTAAGTGAGATTATTTTTCACTGTTTCCTACAATGTTTTTGTGTGATTTTATCAAGGTATCCTGCATTCATGTGAAGCATTAAAAAACCAAATAATGGCTTATATAATGTTTATTAATTCTGGGGTAGGTAAATGGACAAGAGCCCTTGGAAGCCTGGTCTTTTTGCAATTAAAGGTTGTCGTGGGTTTACCCAGGAAGGGTCAGTCAGAACTCAAACCACTACAAAGGTATGCTTTAAGAGCTTTGTTACTCTTAAACTTAACTCATCACCAGACAATCAAACAGTTCACAAACAGCAAGAGATCTCAACCATCAGCAGTTTCTAGTTCTTGCAATTCCTTTTCCTCAGGGACCGAGAAGGAAGGTTGGCCTTTATTTTATGTCCAGCTGGTTATCGTGTTTGGGCTGATCTAGATCAAAGGTGTATGTAAATGACTGTTCAGCTTCTCTGTCTTTTAAAATGAGTGCCACTCTGGAGTTCATGTTTGGTACCTGCAGGTGAGTGGGGGGCGCTTAGTAGTAAATCTTGAATTTAACCTGGCAGAATGTCATGGTTGATTGAACTGAACTGAAAACAGTGTTTGAAATTTTTTGTGAAATAGATATATATTACCTATGTGTAATGGGTGGAAGATAGTAAAAGGTTCTAGCAATTTGGATGATTTTCCATAGTTAGATGAAATAAAGGTAGTAGATGAGCACTTTATCCCTGAAGACTCATTTAAGGATCCCAGTTGTAAACCTTGCAAGCCGAAATTCATATGGAATATAAATATTGTATATTTGGGGGTAGGTAAATCCTGTGTATCAGTTAGGTATGCCTTGATATCTGTCCCTCAGAGTTTCTATGTGTCCTTCAAAAGGCATCAGGACAGAATATATGTCACGAGTCCATTCTGCAGGTAAGGCTGCAGATGAACAACTGCACCAGAATTTCTCCTTGGGAAAATAGGCTTTGGACTTAAGAATGTAATTTAACAGGTCACTGCTAACTCAGCTAAGGCTGAGTTTGTCTGCCAATTTGGTCATGCCTTCAGTAAGATCATGTGTTTATGCACCATCCAGGTTAAGAGGTTCATTATAAGGAATAAAAATGTCAGCTGTTCTTCCCTGAGCAGGTAGCTTGACCTCTGTTGTGTCCTTGACACAGGATGAGAAACCTTTCTCTTTGAATCAAAGGGTCAGTTGGATAATACAGAGGGGAAGGAAAGAAAGATAGAAGGTGACAAACCGAAAATGAAGAAAAAAAGAAAAAAGAATAGGGTTCAAGTTTATGCACAAAGTTGCTGATTTTTGAAAAGTATACAAATCCTTTGTGGCTCTCTTCCTCTCAAATGGGCTTTATTTTTAAAAAGCTTTTTGATTCCTCTTCAGTGGGTGTACTGAGCCTGCAAGGAAGAGTATTTGTAGGAAAAAAACCCCAGTGCTTCTGAATAAATAGCTAGGCTTCCCTTGGGTCTGATCTGCTGATTCTAATGACCAGAATAATTTGTCACTCAGACTTACTGCTAATAACTCTGTGCCATTGTGCAGCTTGAGGGAGGGAGTTGGGCTTCTGTTCTTGTTGCAGAGTTGAGTTTGAAGTTCTGCTTTCTTGTTACACAAGAATTTCCATGGGCACACCACACATGTGGGGGTCCACACATTGCCTCCTAGGACTGAAACTAGAACCTGGCTTCTAGACATGGCATTTGGGTGAATTTTGCCTGTAGAGGACTATTTGAGTAGCACTAACTGAAAAGGAAGCAACAAATTTGCTGTGTACAACCTGCAGTATAGCACCAGTTAAATAGTGAGGAAGTATTCAGTCAGATCTTGTACTGTAAGCACTTCTCTTGGCAGTGGACCTGGCCTTTACTTTCCTGGGAGAGTGAAGGTGATGGCATGGGATTATTAGTTGGGAGCCCCTTGTCTCCAAATTACTGCAGGATTTACAAAAGGGATGCCTTTGTTTAATGTCATTCGTGAAGGTTTCCTGATGCATTTCTTTGTTGAAGAGACTTCTTCAAAACCAATGGGAGCTGTAGCAAGACAAAGCCTTCTCTGCCTATTTATATTTGCTTTCACTGTCACTGGTTCCTTGTCTCATCCAGGACAGAGGATTAATCTCTCTGATCCCTCTATTTCTAGTTGTAAAAGCGCAATGTGCTATTGAGGGTTATTCACTACTACGCCAATCCTTGTTATAATCTCTTGTAACTATGAATGCATCCGTCAGAAGAAGAAGGCTAATGAAAAAATGTGGCATATTTCTGTATATGTATTTTTTTTTCTATGTGCATATATATATTTATGGGAAGATTGATGGATTAGAGAACAGGAAGTGATGCACTACAGGGCTCTGCCATGGTTTCATAACATGGGCCACATTATAGCAAGAAATTCCTGCAAATAACTCTGCTTGCCCTGAGTGCAGTTTTGTCTCCTTCTCGCACATTTCCCATGGCCTTCTTCTGCAAACCACTCTTAAGGGACTTGCATTTAACAGCATGATGAACTCTGCTACAATAGAAAGTGAGAGTTGGCAGTGGCTTCTGGGTTCATCATACATAAGCCTGGTGAAGTCTGGCATACCAGAGGAATGTGAAGAGCATGAGGTAATAGTTTATCATAGGTGATGACAGAGAAGAAAACACACAGGGGAGCAGTATGACTCTTACTGAAGTTGACAGTAGGCTTTGGTTTTTTGTTCCTTTCTAGTAAGTGACGTGAGTTCCCCTTGTAGTTCTGCATCCAAAATATTGTCCTTTTAACTGTGATTATCGTTAGAGCTTTTAGGGTAATCATCTTGAGCTTGCCTGCCAAATCTGAACTGGAAGTGCCAGGACTAGGAAAGACAGTTGTCAGTGTTTTTTCTCTAGCGCAATCTGTGGCCATTGATTTACAATGAAGCTACTTCTATAAAATATATCTATATGTGTAGGTGTATATGTGCATTGATATAGTCCATAAAAGCAGATGAGTTGAAGATTTGCTACTCTTTAACATTGCAAGTGGTCTCTAGAGGAAAGGATTTTTTTACACCAATGATGATAAATGCATACTGAACTAAATGCTGTCTTGTTTAAATGAGAAGAAAAAAATCTGCTTAGCTTTAAAAAGAAGAGGAAGTTCACTTGCAGCTAAAGGGGTTTTTGTGAGAGACAGGAAATCTGAGTCTTTTTTCCCTGCTTCTGGCCTCTGTTTTCCAGTTTAAGTTACTTCACCTATGTGCACCTTAGTTTCCTGCAACTCAGTTGTCATATATGTCATGGTAAGGTTCTTGGATTTTTTCTTTTTTTTCAATTTTTTTAACATCTTCTCTAAGGGGAAGTGGGCTTATGTAATCACACTGCCAGTATCTTCCGAACCTGTTGGCTAAATATCACATAATTGCTGGAACTTTAGATGTTGCAGAAAGAATGGAATATAAAGTGCAATGTCACAGCTGAGCTGCAGCCTCACCCTGTGCCAAAGCCTACGGAGATGGCACTTTTTAAACATAAGACAGGCCACATGAGTGAGTGGCTCTTATGAAACCTACAACCACAGGATATCAGACTCTGCTAATCCTTCTGCTGCGGGATGGCCTTCCACTGCAAGGCCGTCTGAAGGCTTAGGGGAAATTTAAAGTATTGTTACTAAATTAGGGTTGGCATGATGCAGCTGACTCTTCACAAAATTAATGGGTGGTAACATAAGCGGATGGAGGGAGGAGATATACCCTTGTAAAATTACATGATTCTTGTCAGGCTGGCTTGATCTTTGGAATGAGCAAAAAACAGTAGCAGGTTTGATTAAAATATGGAAGGGAGTTTTAGCTTTGCTCTTGGCATAATAAAGCAGAAGCCAATTAAAAAAAGATCAGATTTCAGCCATCTAAACACATTGGTGTTTTTATGCAGTGTTTTACTACTGAAGCCTTGAAATATCTTCTTGTTTTGGGGCATGAAAACTGTATATTGCCTCCTAGCAGTTCCTTTGTGTGAGGCATGTATGTTGTTTCTGTGATTGTCACAGTGATGTTCAGCTATTTTGTGCCCTTCATCTTAGGGTCAGACCTGACGGGGAGGATAACTCTGACTGAGACCACTCAACTTGAGTCTTTCTGATGTTGCAGAAATACTCACCAAGTTCCTTTCATTGCAAAATTGCAAGGCTTGAAAGGTCTCCATATTGTTCTGTGTGAGCTGTTACATGCTTTGGCAGGGTGTGAGAAAGAGCCCTGCACTAGTACACCTGCGGAGCTCTGCAGTTCCTAAGACCTTTTAAAGATGAGTTTCTTTTTATGTGCCATCCTGGAAGTAGGTAAACTGCACTGTGATGTTTTCCAAGCAAATTATGGAGAACCTGCAACGCTATTGTGTTTTCCAGTTGGCAGGAAGTTCAAAATTATTATTCTTTGACCTTGCTGAATGCATCTGATTACTTTCTTAAATGAAATATGTGGCTTTATTTCTAGTGAGGCAATGTGCAAGTGATATATTAGAACTGCAGCTTCAAAGTAGTAGGAGATGGCCCTGCCAGAGCCCTGTGCCTTTTACCAAGGCTGCCTAAGTGCTCCTTGCATTTTACCCTTGCTCAGTAAGGCTGCATTTGAGATGCTGCAAGTGAAGTGTGAAAGCATCTCCTCTATATATGTACATACCAAATGCAGCAGGGTAAGTCTGACATATGCTTTTCTGGTTTTGGTGTTGTTTTTCTTCCCAGGATCTCCCATGGTCAGTATTTGGTGTTTTGGGGACCCTGAAACACTTACATCTGCCCCAGTCCTAGGCTTTTATTTACTAGTGGTGTTGATATCAGCTTCTCCAACCACAGGGCAAGGATCCCAGCTCAGTTGCTGTTGAACATGTGCAATTCAAGATAAGATTTCTCACTCACTTTCCTTTGTTAGTGATACCCTGGCAAGCATAGCATCATGTGGTCCAGCAGCCTGAGAGCAAAGAACTCAGGGTCAGTTCCTTATATAGAAAGGGAATTAGATACATCATGCATTTTATTCTTGGCTGTGATCTTTCATTGTGTCTTGTTAGATATTTGTTACGGTTGTTTGCTTTCTCTGTCTACTTGAGTTCTACTTGTCAGCTTGGACATGTGTTCAGTCTGTCTCATCCATCTTTGCCTACTGGGAAGTTTTTTAGTTGACATGTTCTCGCTGCGCAGAACTACAGGTGCTTTGCAGAGATTTGGTAGGGCTGTGATGGCCTGCAGGCATCGTGCTGCTTCACTCTTTGTCAGCTGCCTTTTCAAGTCCTCATTAGCTGCTGTATTAAGGCTCTCTGCTCTGTAAGACCTGCATGGGTTTGGCTTAGCCTGTCTTTGCTGTCTGTGTCTCATGCAGGGGTTGAGAGGAGGCTGCAGGGATGGTTCTGCTTCAGGGTGGATGCTCTGCCCAAGGAAGGTGTGTTTTTCACTTGCATCTTGGTGCTTTGGAGTTATCTCCCTTTGCACATGACACTACAAAGCATACACGTATCCCTTGTCACACAGTTTGCATTGCTGCTTCTATGGATAAGGGAAAAGAAACTCAGAGAGCTGATGATCCAAACTCTGAGTGTTTGCCTTTGAGCTATATCCTGTGTGGCTCATGGACAGGTCTTTGTGGTTGATGTAATCTAACTAATGCATGTGAGAGACATCTGAGCCAGGAATTGGGAAATTAATAAGATGATGAAACTGTTGGGTTTCAAGTCTGAAAGTAATTCCTGTCAGCAGGGAATGGCAGTGGAAAGCAACTTGACTGTACACAGTGCATCCCGCCAAGGCCAGTAACGTGGACGTACTGCAGCACAGGCCTGCTTTTCTGAGATTCCCTGTCTCCAGCAACTCCTCTGAGCAGAGGAGAGTTGGCAAGTTTCTGAGCTAAGCCTTTCTTCTTGTGGGCCTTCTTTTATTGTAATGTGCCGAAAAAAGAAGAAAATCACTAGGAGGCTACGTCATACTTTAACCTGGTGAGCAATAAAACATCGTGTTTCGCTGTCTCTGGGCCTTCTATGGCCCCTTCTATAAAAGATGCCACTCTGGCATGACAGCTTCCAGAGCGATGGGTTACTCAAGCTTGTAAATGCCTTCACTGCTGGTGTGTGAAGATGGCTGTGCCTTTCCAGATTTCTTCATCTTCCCTCATCATTTTTTCTAGGCTTTAAATGAGAGTCTTGAAGATGTTAAGAAGTACTTTCTTGGGTGTATGATAGCTGCTTCCTCTTTGCTGATAGATGGTGGCTTTTGAAGAGATACTGAATGTTGTATTGGAAATTGGTGTGTAAAATGTAGTCTTAGAAAAAGCAGTAACTAATTTACAACTGAGTGCAGCTCCAGCTCAATCAGACAATTGCTAAAAATAATCTACCTTCTAATTACACTGGTGATCTCTAATTAGAGAAATCTTTTAATTCATAACCTGCACATAGGACAAGGTCAGAGACTGAAGTGGTTTTGCTCATCTGGAAAACCAGGAACACAGAATCAGTGTTTGGGAAGGTAATTTTAGGAGAAGACCAGGTGTTCTAACAGTGATGGTAGTAACTTTACACTGCATTCATGTTGAGCCTTTGCCCCAGCTAAATGCTGTAGAATGCAGTTTTGCCAGCAGTATCTTTTTTTTTTAGGTAGAGAAGATGCCCTCCTTGGTGGGCATCTGCTTCCTAGAGATTTTTTTTTTTTCATTAAAAAAATCCCCACACCTACCCCAAAAAACTCAATCTGTGAGCACAGAAAGGAATATTACATCTGTGTTACATTGCTGTTTCCTGCTTGAAGCTGTTAGGTTGAGCATTTTAAGACAGCTGTGTGGCTTTACTGCAGAAGCAGCTCAGCAAGGAAGAGGGAGCCTTTTCAGCTTAGGTGTTTCACTTCTCCTAAGATTGGGATCTGAATACTTTTTAGCCTCTTGTCAGTTTCATTTCTTAAGTTTGATGACTTCTGTACTCTGTAATGAGGCAGTGAGAGATCAGCTGGCTTTGCTGAGATGTGAAACTTCTGTTAACTCTGCAGGAAGTGTAGATGATGTAAACTTGTAGCAGATTATTTCTTTGTAAGATAGTGGTAATGTTTCCAGATAATGCCATTCATTGAATAGCATATGTCCCTGAAAAACAAGGAGTGTAACTTCCTCCAAGCTCAAGACTTTGTGCCTCATTCAGAGAGAGCACAGCCCACGGAGAAGAACTGTGGCAGGCACAAGGTCACTTGTGACGCAGAGGGGACCATGCCTGTTCCTAGGCACAGTGCTGCTTCCTGTAGCACCCAGAGGCTGAAGGGAATGATTGGGTCCTGTAAGAGGAAAGCAGCAGTGTTTTGGTCATTTGTGGGTTCCTGTCAAATCAGAAATAGCAGAACATATCTTTAGTCTTTATATACCTTGTGACCATCTTGATGTGCTGTACAGCCCATGTGTGGGAGCCTGTGCTAAAGATGGGACTATCTGGAATGGAACAAGCTAACTGTTTTAAGTGAGCTGAAAATGGAGGAGAATTTTGTCTTGACTTTCTAACATCTGTTGCATTTAGAATAGGAGGTAGTTTTCTTTTTTTCAATTGAGAAAGAAAAAACAAACTTGTATATGCCATTTAAAATGATAAGTACAGAAATACATTGTTATCTTTCCATTAGCCTAATTTGGCAGATGTTCAAATTATTTTTCTGTAGTTATTTTTCATCTGCTATTTAAGAGAGAAAATGTCCCTGAATATTATCATAATTATAACTACTTGGAGAAGGAAACCATAAAATCAGCTGGTATGGGTCTTGGAAAACATGGAGGAGAGTAGGGTGGAGTTGTACGGGTTTTCTTCTCTGCAGCTAAGGATGCTGTTGATGTAAAATTTAACAGGTTCGATGCTTGCCTCTTTCACCAACAGTAGGTTTTCCACAAGGACTGATGATTTTTTAGCTTGATAAATAGATAAAGTTTTTCTTCTAGCTTTCAATTTCAGCAGATACCTGATAATAACTACTGTTTCTTCCAGCTTTTGTCGTCATGAATGTTTCAGGTTTTACAGTAGTACTCATGTACACCAGAGTTGCATCGGCCTTGTTTAGCACACTTGGCTCATCTCACTGTCTCCTGTTTAAACTAATTTAAAGCAAAGAGCATGTGCTTGGGGACAAGGCAGAAAAGCCACTTCTAAATGTGATGGGGTTGCAAAATGTGATATGTCAATTGGCATCAGTGATGTGGCCATGCTCCTGACTTTTATTTCCCTGTTTGGAGAACTTCATTTAGCAGCTTCTTTTACTGTCCTGTAGATATGCAGCAGGATCCCAGAATCCATTCCCTTGTATTGGTCCAGCTATCACCAGGTTCCTTCAAAATCATCTTTTGTCCCACAGAATTTTGCTGTCTAATGGCTTGAGCCTCCCCTCACCCTTACTAAGATACTTGGAGATTGCTTTGAAACACATGCTGGAGTAAAAACTGGTAATCATTTAAGAGTAGGTCAAAAGGGCACTGCAAGTCAGCCTCTTCTCCAGCAGCAAGAAACAGGCCTGTGCAGTTTTAAGTGTTTCTCATTAGTAACCACCATTTTTCTGTACCTGGGTACTTCACTCTGTCTCAGTAGCTTTCTGCAGCTGGCTGTGTTTGGCTGGCAATGAGCAGCTAGTGGATGATAGCTGGACTTTAGAAATACTGCTATAGTTCTGGTGATGGAAATCTGTGATGGATTTGCTTTAACAGGATTCTGTACAGGTCTTGCAAGTCATAGGAATGGGCTGGTGGAGTTTTATGCTGTTTCTCTAAATTTCTTATAAAATCTGAACTTCTAAATACTTTTAGAAATGAAGGGACTAATACTGGATGGGACAGAAAGGGTCAACACTTGATTGCTGAATTGAGAACAAGGACAATGAGTGAGGATGCAACTGCAGGACACTGGTTTCTTGTCTGTGTAAGAAGGCAGTGATTTAAAGGAATCCACGTTTATGTATTCATCTCATGATTGCATCCAGTGGCTGTTTTGGGTACAGTGGGGATGAATGGCTCTTTATAGACTGTGGTAAGGAATGCCTTGTCTGTGGGTTTCAGTAATGCCAGTCCCTTCTTTTCGGGTGGCACAGAATGCTGTTGTGAGGGAAGGATGGTCAGGACCAACACACACGTGCCAACGTGCTGGTGTGAAATAACACTCTCATGAAGGGAAACTCGGCTGGCACTCTGCCGCTGCCAGTGCGTGTCGGTGTCAGCAGTGGCGCAGGGAGCTGGGGCGAGACTGTTTGTCAGCCGTCTGAAATCAGTCGCCTGGCCTTTAAATTACCCCAGGAACACTTAAAACACAATAGGCACATGCAGCCGTTTTTACCACCCAACAAATCCCATGATAAGGTTGCAGCTGGAAGAGGCTGTCGTGTTCTGGCACTGGAAGGGATGTTGTTCTGTTCAGAGACCTGGATTCTGTCTGCAGGTTTTATATAGCTTTACTTTTTAATGATAATGCTATGACACAGAGGTTCTTAAACTCTTCATAGCATAGTTTTCATGTTAAAGTTGATGAGAAATACCATGTTTGTCTGCCTAGCAACTTTCTCAAATCAAGATCTGGCAATTTTTGATGACAATGCAGGTGTGAAACTGAAGGAGTGACTCAAATATGTAGTGCTGTAACTGCTCATCTTACTGTAGCACTTCAGTCTATGCTCTTGGTTGTGCCAGGTACATTGCCATGGTAAGGAACAATACCACCCCACAAAAGCTATCTGTGTGGTTGAAACAGCCTGGAGGTGGGAGGTGAAAGTAGTGTTATCCTTCCATTGCACAGAAGTGACTAAACTGAAGAACTCCAATGATTTGCCTTCTTGAACCACAGCCAGTGAGCACACCTCTGTATTGGTTATACTTGAAATAAAGATGGGCAACAATGTCAGTGGGGCTATGGACTCCACTCCCCCAGCATGTTGTTCTGCCTGGAGCACAAGTTCTCATGCAGGTCACAGTACAGGCCCTTCCCAGGTTGCCTTTTGCACAGGATGTAGCAAATGTATAGAGAAGGTATCAGCATGGAAAAAGATGGAAACATAAAGCTATTAAGGAAATATATTATGTCTATTTCCCAATAAAGTGTTCTCACTGAAATCTGTTATACTTGAATGACTCCATAGTATGTCCCTGTATTTAAAATGTATTTAAAATTTTTTAATTTGGGGGATAGCAAATTCCTTCTGGTAGCGAGTTTTGCATCAGAAATCAGGTTACTTTAGAATGTGGGAAATTATGGTTTAAAACAAACTCATCAGTGTCGTGCAAGTTAGCAGAAGAATCTGGTACAGGATGCTTGGTATATTGCTCTTTTTACTCTACATTTGAATTTCTGAAGTCCCTGATTTTAGGCTCTCCAGTTGCTCTGGGCAAGTCCTAAAGAGTATGGTTTATAACTGTTTCCTAAGAGTTTAAAGGTTTGTCATAATGATCAAGAAATCTAGATTTTATTAAGTCTTCCACAGCAAAAATATGTTGAAATTTAAACTTATAAATAAAGAGTTACCTGATAGTTAACCCATAAATCATTCAAACAAAATATATTCTTATGTGCATGGCTTTGGAAATTTCTTACTCACCCAAAGACAAAGAAGGAATGATTTCATATTCCTTCAAAACACAGAATCATTTAATCAATAGTATATTCTTTTTACTCTGCCTTAAGAGGAATGGTTTGCCTGGTAGCTGTTAAACAATACTGAAGAACGTTAATTAAGTGCCTGTTGTTTGTAAATGGCTTTTACGACTGTTTCCCTCTGATGTAATGGGAAATAAGTGATGTAGCACAGAATTGTCCTAAAAATGCATCGTTGTTATCTCTGTACAATACAGAATGTGAGCAATGTCCTCACTGAACAATGGTGAGATTGTTCTGTTTCATCACTGTCTTGCATTGTAAATATTTACACTGTTTGAATAACCCAGGCTTTTGTTGTCTTCAGTGTAAATGTATGCATTTTTAAATAATCTTTATTAATTTTGAAGATAAAAATACAGAGCAATTTTTCCTTGGATTTCAGAACTTATTTAGAGTTTTGTGAACCCCAGAAGGATTATAATAGATAGTGGGAAGGCATCATAAATTATCCATAGATGTCACATTATCATGTGGACTGGCGTACCAGGCTTGAAATTTACCTGCAAATATATGTTGGTGCAAATTTCTCTCTGGTCTGTACATGTATAGTATGTCTCTTTTTCCACTGAATTATAATCTTCGTTACATTTTCTTTTAAAAAATATCAATTGTCACATGGAGCGCTTTGCCAAATCATAATGATCATGTGGGCATTTTTCCCAATAGATTTGCAGTGATTCTGGAGGTCTGGGATGTTACCTTGTCCTTGATGTCACTTGTGGCATGTCATAGTTTTGTGGGTTTTGGCTCTTGTGCATGAGTAGGAGTGAGGGGAGTGGTTTTTGTATCCAGTAGCTGTACTGTGGACCCTTCTGTGCTGATTGCAGGATGACCTGCAACTGCGCTTGGTCAACTACAGCAGTCTTGGTGGGCTGTTCCCAAACCTGTGTTCATAATAATCTGACCTTTTTTCTTTTCCTTTAGTTTAAGAAATTCAAATTGTATGAAACCTCACCATTACTCTCCCTGCTTCTCTGGGTTAGCAAGGAAAAGATGGGTTGACCATTGCATCACCAGTGTTCATGGAATCCATGTGGGTTACTGCTCTCCAGTACTTTTGGACATGCAGTGAAGAAGGAAAGACAGGTTTTCTCAAAAACTGTAGAAACAGGCATGGTACTGTGGCATGTTCTGCTCTGACAATGAGTATTATAAAGAAGCAAGTCTTCATCCATATCTCTAAGAAAAATTTCAAGTTTTGTGATTAAGACATCCAAATTTTTGATCTGCAGGGTGGCTTCAGTGCCAAATTGAAGGTAAGAATGCCTCTTCTGGAGAGGGGCATTAATTTCTCAGGAAACCAGTTTCTCCTCATTCTGGGACTTGATGAGATCATAGCTAAAAGTGATCAGGCAAGCCCCAGACTGTGATGTTATGTCCTGCTTGTAGCAAAGCTGTAAAGACTCACAGCTTGCTGTGAGTGTGATTCATGTGCTAGACTTGCTCTGTTCAGAAGCATGTGAGGACGGAAAGATGTCTTTAATGTGAAGGGGTGAGGAGAAATAGTGATTATTGAGACAAAACAGTGAATGGCATTCCCTTATATAAATGGGTTTGGGAATTCATTGGTGCAGGGAGATGAACTTGCTGGCTGAGAAAATAGGAGCCCTGGCTGTTACTTCTCCCTGGCCTCCACCATTAGGCCTTCCCAATGTAGAGAAGGAAACTCCTCCTTTACCTTTTTCTCTTTTTGCTTTGTAGTTAAGAGACTGTCACAGGGATTATTGCTGATGTCATTATGGTCTATTTCATCAGCAAATATACAAGGGGAGTTACTTAAAAATGTGCATGAACCAGCAAACCACTGATGCTAAAGAAGTTTTGCATCTGTAACAGGAACTCACTGCCCCAGGTGTGCGGGGAGGAGTTGGTGCTTTGTTCTTTCCCCAGGACATCAGGAATGATCAGTGATGCTTCTGCTGCAGGTAAATTGCTATTAGTAGCAGAAACAGACAAAAGTGGTTTCTTTGTTTCTCAGGGGACTGTAATGACTGTACTATGGTGTTGTTGTAATAGAGAGAAGTGATATTTGTTTTCCTGAGTGCTACCAACCTAGTTCAGAATTGCATTTATCAGCTGATTTGACTTGAAGGGAACAGTTTTTAAGGAACCTGTTTTTCAGAGGTCCAGATCCTGCTAAGTTTCCATTGAAATCATGGGAAGGGGTTGCTAAGAGATCTGGGACCATTACTTACTGAGACTATTGTTTAACTGTTTGCTTGTCTAGTTGTATTATATTTGTAAAAGTAATTGTATTCTTATTTTGAGAGGAGTTAGCCAGAGGTGGCAGATACTTCTGTTTCTCTGTATTTAACGTGTAGTCTACACCTGTATATTACTGTATATTGAGGGGCTTTCAAAGGGAAGATGGGGAACTTGCAGAAGAATCTCTTGTCCCCTTTCTAAGCTTTTGTTTTGATTTTTCAACTACTCAATAACATGATTTAAAAATACATTAGATCTTTGAGTCTTGAAGCTGATTCGTTTTGGGACACTAGCAGGTGGAGGAAAGGAGGAACTGAGACAATAAAGGGAGAAGTTACAGCTAAGCTAGTAAACAGTGCAAGATATATGAGCAGACTCATAGCTGTAAATAGCAGTAATCCAGAATTATATCTACCTCATCTGAATATAAGGGTTCTTTTCAGGGTTAGTACAACATTAGAAGTGAAATGTGAAAGGTACTGCAGGAAAGGAAGTGTTAATTCCTCTCCCTTAAGCTCTCTTGATTAGATTTGTTTGTCAGGTTAACGAATGCATGTGAAGCCAGGAGGCTTGATAACATCTCTTAAATAATGCTGTTAGCAAAGTACTGATTAAGCTACAGTAAACCAAAATGAAATGCAGACGCAGGAACCTCTTTTTGAAAATGCACATCTGTCATCTCTAGAAAAGGGTTACGTAAGATACATTAGTGAGGAAGAGTCCGGACAAGCTCAAAACGAAATAAACAAAAGCTCCAAACTGAAGCCAACACAAGCTGATAGGATTGGAGATATTTGCAAATATGGAAAATGTAGTGTACAGAAAGTGGGCATAAGCTATATCCATCTGACATGTCAAAGTAGCTGGGAAAAGTTAAGATGCACACAGGAATTTGCAAAAGTCACTGGATGAGAGTTTCTGTTACCTTCAGAACAACAACAAAAACCCAAAATCAAAGGATTTTTTTTAATGGGGCTTTGAGATTTCACATCAAGACCTCCAGCAGAATTTGGAATCCTCCAGATTCCTAATCTGCATTAATAGATTATTTCAAGTCTTATTGTGAGAAAGTAAGCCAGCTGATGAAGATGTTACACCATCTAGCAGCAGTCAGATTTCTTCCAGGATTTTCCGTTCCTGTTTGGGTTGGTCAAGGTGGTGCGTAGAGGGGAAGTTTCAGAAGACCAGATTCCATGGTAGCAATCCACAAAGTCTTGGAGCAGACTTTTCAGCCTGCATCTGGAAGGTTCCCTGCAGTCTACAGGCTGATCTGTTCTGTGGCAGGTTTGTACTTCAGTACCATTATCTGGACCATCTGGATTATCTGGACATCAGTGATCTGTTGCTTTATTTTTAACCCTCCCGCCCTGCAACAGATTGTCAGATCACTGACATAGGTGGTGCTGCTCACCATCACTACTGGGGGCTAGGGCAGTTGAAGAGAGGTGTAAGGAACCTTGGGGCAGACCAGAACAACTCACAGGTGAAATTCTTTCCAATTCCCTTCTGTCAGTGAGTATCCTCTTCCTTCTGCCACAGGTTCCAGGGCATATCTTTAATGCACGTAAAGACATACTGTTTTAATCCAGAATACCTATTGTACTTCAAATAGGAAAGCAACTGACCTATTTGACTGCTGTATTTTTCCCCTTCTGAGTAACACAAAGCATGTGTACACACCTACATGCATCCTCGGGATGCATTTCTATTGGTAAGGCCTGTGTACATCTGCAGCCAGTGCCACTACAGCCCCAGAGCTTCTGTTGAAGTTTTCCAGCATACACTGTGTAGCAAGGGAATATGGTGTACTTTCTGAAGTATAAATGACCTAATAGAATCTGCTGGTCAGACTGCATGTTTGTAGACTCTGGTAGGTGCCTGCAGACAGGAAATCATGATTTGTGCTTACTTGCCCCAGTCCAGCTGTGAATCTTTGGCAAAGAATAGTTTAGCCTTTATTTTGGAATATGTAATGGGCAGAGAGTGCAGTAGGTGGCAGGTGAGGGAGGACTTCCATCTGCGTTCTTCCAATGGCACTTGACGCTCTAACAATCCAGCAAATTACAGATCATTTGGTTCATCTCATGTTCTTGCTGTCACTTGGGAAACTGAGATCTTGACAGGGTGGATGATGAAAGTGGCATTTCAAGTGGTTTCTCACTTACTTCTGTTATATGGAGGTTTCTTCTTGTTGTCCCCTCTCATTGTTGAGGAATACATCTGATGCAGGTAGTTCAGTTTGCAAGATGCAGATTGAGCTCTGGGTGGGAGCCCGAGACAAGAGGCCATGAGCTGCCTTCCTCTTGGACAGCAAAGGGCATGAAGATGAGTGGTGGCAGTGAGGTAGGTGACACTGGGAGACACAGCAGGAGCAGGGGACTTGAGAGGAAGAGCAGGACTTGTGTCCAGGTAGACTGTGACAGGATAAAAGCCCAGGGGGCCCTTTGCTAAGGATCCTCGTTGGAGGCACCAGCTCGGGCTGTGTCTGTGTTAACTGCACTGTGAATAAATGGCTTTGTGGAACAAAACATCTGAGACTGCCATGGGAATGCTGGGGTCGAACCAGTAAGGAAACCTGGTCTGACTGTGTGAGTGGCATGTGCAGGGAGTCAAGCAGGAGCTGTGGGGGCTCACAGGAGCCACCTGCTGTGAAGGGGCTTCAGTCCCAGCAGTGAAAGTCTTGGTGTTGGGAGTGTGACTGCCAGAGAGTCTCGTGGGTGGTCAGACGGGAAGGTTTCCTTAACACCAAGTACTTCTTGCTGATAACCCAGAAGAACCTAATTTTCTGCTTATGTCAGATGTACTGTTCAGGGGAATGCCCCAGCCACCAGGCCCAAGTCATGTGTGTACTTTTCCTTCCTTTTCTACTTCTTAACTACCTTGAGAGACTCTATCCTGTTTTCTCTGAATCTGACTGGTCTTGCTGCAGCTTTGTGGTTCTAGCAATGTAATTAGGACCCAGCTGGTGTGGTTCCAGGTGTCTGCAGGCATTTTTAGTTACTGTTTTACCTGTCCTGCAGAAAGGAATACTGGACTACCTGGGTGGGTGAAATCTTAGCTTCATTGAGCTAAGATCATCTGTGGACTCTGCAGCCAGGATTTTGACCTCTTTTGTCTTTTGAAATGG
Organism: Orthonyx spaldingii; assembly: GCA_013397795.1. NCBI lineage: Eukaryota > Metazoa > Chordata > Aves > Passeriformes > Orthonychidae > Orthonyx > Orthonyx spaldingii. Next base: position 842,435 of record VZTJ01004373.1, on the reverse strand, counting down.
CATTTGTTTCTGAAGACTCTCTGCAGTGCCAGTATGGCTGAAATCCATCTTTTAGGAACCAGTTTGGCTATAGATAAGAGGAACAGTTGCGCTTCAAGCTGTCCTCTGTCTTGGCATTACCATGTGCCCCAGCCAGCTTTTCAGGAAGTTATGAAGTAAATAAAACAGTGGAGGAGGAAGCTGATCCCTTATCTGCCACCTCCTGTGCAAGTGTACTCTGCTGTTGGATGGAGATGTGTAGTAATGAGGAATTCTCATTTTGTGGGAGGGATGGCCTGAACATCTAACTGGAATCGCAAAGAGAAGGGACTACCTAGGAGCAGTCCATTTGCATTAGCATTTTTGACAGGCCCCAAGTTTGATGTGCTTCAAGTTTAGATGCCACTCTGCAGGTGCCCAACTCCTCACCTTTAAATCAGGTAGGGTGTAGAATTAATTTAGCTGTGGAGTGTCCTGTGGAGCTTGTCATAACTTGCTTTGTGTTGGCTTTGAGTGGCATTGCTTTTCTGGCGTCCTTGTCTGTTTGTACTCAGTACTGCAGATGGTCCGCTCATTAACGTAACTTTATCCTTTAATTAGCACTGTGGAGTTAAAGTGCTTTAGGTTGATACAGACAGAATTTGAGTGTGTGCATTATTAGGGACCCAGCAGATTGGGGATGTGACAGGGTGGCATCTGGGTTTAGTTTACAGCTTTCTCTAAGCCACCCTTGAACAAAGGCAGGCTTTATTAGAGTGGCTGCCAGGCTTCTTTACCAGAGGAGGGCTGTTTCACATCATCTTTGAATACCCAGTTGGATTATATCTGCTGTTTGAGCTGTTTCAAAGAATTCTAACACATGCTGTCCTAGAAGTACCTGCAGAAAAACTGGTTTGACTTGTTTGCTATCATCAGAGAGGGTTAACTGTGTTTTCTAATAATTTTCCTTGTTCTCTTTACAGTCACAACGTGTCCTTGCCTGCAAACCCAGAACTCTTTTTGAGGGGGGACACAGAGCAGGGTTGAACTCCTTCCCTTTTGCTCAGTTATGACTGGCAGTAACACAGAACGTATTACCTGGCATATTTTCATTGAAGCTTAAGGTTCTCTGGATTTCATTTCTCTGTGTTTTCTTTGGAAAATACCTTCCCTTCCTGCCTTGTTTATTGTGATTTGATATTCCCATCTCAGCCCATGTTTATATTCCCTCTGGCTTGTCTCCTTTAGACAACTAAGCAGGTGTGTGGAGGACCTGAGGAGGCTCTGTGGTTTTTCTTTATGCTGGGATTCAATAATGCTGGTAAATTCCATGTTTCCCATTGTCCTCTAGTAAGGAAGTGTCGTTGTTGCTTGTTTATGCTTACTGATATATTTTACTTTCAAAGTAAGTGATGCCTGAAGGTTACAGAGGCGTTGCCTTTAAAGCTCTCATGCATGCTTTATGATGCACTGTCTTGGCCTCTATGGAAGGAATATAAATCCTGACCACGTGCCAGTAAAGCTCTTGAAATTGGCTGAGCGCTCGAATGGGCAAATAGCATCACGCAGCAGATGGAGTGTGTGATTGGGATGCAGAGGGCCTTGCATGCATTTTTGGTTTTGTTCATGATTTGCTGTATGACCTTTGATAACTCTTTGCCCCCCAGTGCAAAGAGGATAGTGAACTATCATTCTCCATATAAAGTGCCTTGGAACGTGTTATTTTTTTCCCTATTGTTTAATCAAAAGCAGTCAAAATAGTTGATCCTGTTTTCATTTTACACAGCTGCAGTACTCCTGTGGAGTCTAGTGGAAATAAGCCAAGCTTTCTAGGTTTTTGATTCCACGAAAGATGCTGAATAGTCTGGTTCTATCTTCAAAACTTCCAATTAAATGTTAAATAAAAAATGTGTGCAGTGTAAGTTTAAGGGTATGCACTATGTGCTAAGCCATACTACTTCCAAATTGTTAAACAACATAGTACATAGGGCATCTATCTAGTCTCTGTTTTCTGCTTTTGCAGAAAACCAGCCAAATAAAAAATTGGTATGTTATGGAAAGAGAAGAACAGTGCATCATTCAGTTACCCTGTTCAATACAGTCCCTGCTGTGTTAATTCCCTTCTAATCTGTTCTTTAAACACAATTGATTGTGTCTCACTCATGGCAAGTTACATTCCAAATAAACAGTCCATTATATTACATGTTTCAAAAAGCTTTTTATTTAATGTAACTTCGCTAATCTAATAAAAGGTATGGTTAATTGTGCCTACCTTTCAGATTAGCATTGCCAGTTTTGGCTAATTTATGTCTATCACTATCTTTTCTATGTGTAATGCTTCCCTGTTATATTAGTAAAAGAAGGATAAAGTGTGTGTAGTCTATCCAGTGAATTCACAATCCCTGGTGAGGGATTTTGATTATATTAATCTCTAATAGTCTTAGGAAAGGAACAGCTCACGTGATACATCTTTCAACTGACAGTGGTACGTGTTTATATGAATGACAAGAGCCAAATGCAGCCTATTGCCTGTTTTTAGCCAAAGCTACAGCATTCGCTTTGTTTTAGGATGACTCCTGAGGCAATTTGATCCAGTATGGTGGGGTTGGCAGTTTGGGACATTTCCAGTATGAGCTTTGCTCTCCGCACCTCCAGGTAGCACACTCAGCTTGGAGAGCTGTTCTTCCTCCTTCTCCCTATCCAGGCAGACTCGAGCATGATCCCTGCCCTCTAGCTCTGCTCTCAGAATGCTTTCAGAACTCAAATTTATTTATTCATTTTGTGTTAATTGTGCTCTGACCTGTCTAGTTAAAATTCTTTAAAATTTCTGTGTCTCTTCTCACCCAGCCAGTGCACTAAAATCCAGAGAAAACAAGAGATGCATCTTGGTCCAGTGGATGTTTAACTTTGGTTTAGAAATAATAGCATTTCAAGCTCCTTTAACATCATCTAATATTTTTATTTTTTAGTTGCAAGGCCTTACAATGGCACGGAATGAGCACTGCCTTCAAGCCTCCTTCCTGTAAATGATAGGACCAAACAAGGCGGTGTGATGAACATGCCACTGCATCAAATCTCTGTCATTCCAGCTCAGGATGTTACCTCTTCCAGAGTCTCCAGGAGCAAGACCAAAGAAAAAGAGGAACAGGTACTGTCAGATATGCTTGATTTTCACAGGAAGTTATCTAAGTATAAAATTATAGGGGTTACCAAATCAGACCTGATTCCATTCCAAAGCCCCAACTCCTTGCATTACTGCTGCTTTTAGTAAGGACAAATGCTACCAATTATCTCCTTTTTCTTATGTTTGCTATTTTAAAGCAGCTGGCTGCAAAATTGTAGAGATTGTTGTTGAGTAACTTTTTCAAAATGCAAACTACACCATCTATTTTGCATAAGAATTCAAGGCGGGTAGAGATTTGGATGATGGCTTTAACACCAGTATTGTAGAAGCTGTTACAGGTGTATTTAAAGAAAAATTGTATGGAATGTAAATCCTTATATGTAGCCATGCGTCCTGTTTTCCTTTGCTCTTGGTAGCATGGAGTAGTTGTGTTGTATTTCATAGTGACTAGAATATCACAAGGAAGGCTGTCTACAGCCATATGTATATATACTGTACTGTCTTACGGAATATGGTTTGTATTCCTAATTTGGGAGCATGTGTGTGAGTGGAATCAATCTGAGGTCTTGGTGTGCTGCTAATGCAAAAATATCTGAAGTATCTACTGATTGTCAGTCCAGTAAAATCCAATCAATGCACTACTTAACAGTTTTTAATAGCATACTATGTCTAGTCTTCACATGTCAACCTTATTTATCCCTCGACTGTGTCTCTGATTCAGTCCAAAGACCTTAATGTGCATCGTGCTTTAGTGTACACTGAACTGCATTGATCTTAGATTATCTGTCAGTTCCACAGAAACCTCTTTGTGGTTTTTTAGCTTTAACATAAAATGAGGTCAAGAGAACATTCGCATTATGGTACAGCTGCAGGGCTTGCTTTGTGGGCTGCTCAGCAGTGGTTAACTCTGAGGAGAGCTAGAGTGATGATAGGGTGTAGCTTCTGTATAAGGGACTAGAAAGGCACTGTCATGATACAGAAAGGGATTCACCAACACTCACTTTGAGTAGAGTAAAAGAGTTGTTTCTGATGTGTTGGGATCATTTGCCCTGACTACCCGTCTCACCTGACAAGCTGTCCAGATTGCACCTACTGAAGTCACCAGTAAAAATAAGCTGTCCTAATATTGGCTTTTTTGAGTCTTCTCCTTAGTAACTTCTTAAAATGGATGCTAGCCCTTCAGATTCTTAAACCAGTAGTTAATTAGGCTGGCACACTGCTGCTTTTGGATGCCAGGACTAGGCAAGAAGTTACTATCACAGAGGAGATGCTCTAAATCCATAAACTACCTGGTCTCAGGAGCCTACTGGAATCTGTTGCTTCCCACCTGTTGCATATAGGTAAGAGGGCTCTGCTGTTTCTTCCCTTTGGTGCTGTCCCATATAGTAACTGTATGCGCTAAGAGCGAAACAGCTCCTTTGGCAAATGCAGGGCAGTGCTGTGAATTTACTACCCTGCTCTGGGGTGATGGAGATTAGGAGGCAGATCACAACTTGTGTGTCTAACCATGCAGTGGGCCCAGAGGAGAGAGTCCCAACTCTCCTTCTAAACATGTTTTTCATTTCCAACACAGTGACTTCAGTGTTAACAAATCTCCCCTGTGTTTTCTTCACGATAACTAGTTGAAATGTTGATTATTGTTCCCCTTGCTGGGTTGCTGTTATATTTTCATGCCTTAGCACATTAGAAACAGAACAGAATACTTGTTTAACCATGTGCAACGTTGAAGAGGAAGTGGGACCATGCAAGCAATAGATTAGGCTAACTTGGAAACACTTCATGTTTCCCAAGTCTTGTCCTTGCTCTCTCCATCAGCATTTTCATTCATCCCCTGGTGTCCTGCATTCTGCCAAAACTACAACTGGAACAGCTGGAGCTCTGGGTGAGCTGCCTGCTGTCCTTGGATGTACAGCTGGACAGACACTGTGGCTGTTCCTGTGCACATGAGCCTGGCTCTTATACTCCCTTCCTCGCTCCTGCTTCTGGTGTTAACCTTTAATGCTGGATCTTACAAATGAGCTGGAGGGCAGTTATGTTGTTAACATGCTGACTTTGACCAAAGCAGTTAAATTTTCATATTGCATCAGTTAGGATGTTCAAGGGTACTTTATAGTCAGAGTCCCTGTTTCACTTGGATGCAGTCAAGACCCATTGGCCAAGACTGAGTTTTGCTCATATTTAAAGAATACAGTAAAGAGGAGATGGATGCAAGAGAAGAAGAATTTCTAGATTATCCTTTCCATATTTTTAATTAGATTTTAGTTTCAAAATGCCTGTTTTCTGTTGAGATCCAACCACTCCAAGATAAAGAGCAGCATACAGCTGAACATGATCCTGTGTTGGGCAAATCTGCTGAGCAGTTGTAGGGAGTTTTTGTGCTTTAGTGTAATATCCACTGTACAAGAGATGGATACTAGGTTTAACTGAGAAAGAAAGTTTTTTAGCACAAAGTCAGTGTAACGTCAATACTTTGATGTTTCAGTTGCATAAGTTTGCATTAGACAGCATTTTGTGTTGCAGTTGGCCTAGACGCAGTTCTTAAGTCTGCAAAAACATGAAATAGTTCTTGAGAAGCAAGTGCAGTATTTCACAGTTTGATTCAAGTGCCATGATTTTCTTACCTTACCTTTACTATGTAGTAAGAATAGGAAATTCCATACCTTTTCTGTGCAGGAACAGTAAGCAACTCAAACAAATTTGTACACTGTGTCTTAAAATGTTTTGAGTTGTAGAACGCCACTTGACAATCTGAACAAAATCAAACAAACCACAAACCACAATCAAAACCAACAGTACTACTTCACAGATAAATATGTAGGTTTGCTTTGTAGTACCAAGCTTCTTAGACCAAGTGCATTTTATAGATTGAGCAGTCATGTACATATGTCCCCTATTTATTAACAAGCTGTGGCTAAAGCCAAGGTGAATAAAGGTAGAGTGTCATCTAGCAGATGAAATTTTGCCTTGCTTTCATTTTTGCTATTTCAAACCAGACCTTTGGCTTGTTGGTACCTACATCCTGCATTGTAAGAAGTCCTTTGGAGGAAAGGCTCAAGAAGCACTGCAGCAGAATATGAAGGACCAATGTGCCTAGAGAGAGAGCTTCTACCTGAAAAAGCTCTGAATGTCTCTGAAAAAGCAGTGTTTTTACTATTCCCCAGAACATGCTTTACATTCTGCTATCTTTTGTGATTATGGATGTGGCTAGTTATCCACATTGTAGCAGAGCTGCAGAGGAAAAATTCTCAATCTGAACAGTACAGATCTCTTACTATTTCTTCTCTTCTATGCTTGTGGCCAAGATGTAGCTCTTGTATTTCAGGTTAATGCTTGGTTTTTTTCTAGCTTTCCTTGCTACAAGTCTTCTGGACTAGTGATTTGTGACTAAGCAAAAAACAGCAAGGAATCCTTACCACTTTTGTCATTACAATCCAGGTTCTCAAAGTGAGTGAGGTATAATACCTAGGCATGCCTCATGGCAGATTAAACTGTAGATTCAAAACTTGTAGAAGTCTGTGGCAAAAATCCTGTTGAATTTGAAGAAGTGTTAAGAGGAAAGGCTTCTGCCTACCATTTCTGGTGTTAAGTCCTCAGTGATGTGTTTACATAACACTGCCTGGTAGATTCAGGTTAGTGTAATTTTCAACATTTAAAATAAATCTGAGGTTAACAGCAGTATTTCATGAAACTTTGTCCATTTCCCCAGTAAAAATGAAGAAGGTCATAAAGGGATTATTACTCTTGCATTTAACTCAGATGAACTGATAGCTTTAAGGGCTATTAATAACCATCATTAGCTTCTTACTTACCCTTCACTAGGAATAGCTTCACACTTACCTGATTTAAGGGAGAGTCACTCTATTGTGTGTGAGAAGCTACAACCTCCCTTGCCCCTGTTTGGTGGGCAGTGTGCTGGCAGCAATGTTTCCTAATGCATGCAAAAGTAAACAGCTCTCAGGATTTCATGGGAAATGAGGAGATGATGCTGGCATGTGATTGAGGTGTTGTTCTGAGTTTGTTTTGTTACAACACTGTCTTTTTGAGGGCTTTGTGCCTTCCTTACTGAAGCAGACTGATGTCTACCACAAGTTTTAAGTGTTACTGCAGTGAGTGAAGCTCCCTCAGCAATAGCTTTTCACTGCTCTTCTAGAAATGTGCACCAACCGTGGCCTCCCGTGCTGTGATCTCTGCAGATCTCATAAGCAGATCAGGGGTCACTGTCTGAATGAGAGATCATGAGATGTTGGTGCAAGTAATTTTTGGGCACAGTACTGTTTCTTCTCAATAACAACCTGGCAATCAATACTGAGTTGTCATCAGAGATCACACAGGATTTATCACAGAAGCAGATCAGTGTTCTAGTCAGATTTAAACTTGCTGATTCCAGTTGATCAGCTGAAACTCCCTTCTGCTCACTTCTCTCGTTTTCTAAGTGCTGTGTAGTATTACTGGCTGCTACGTGCTCAGCAGAGATGCTGTGATTGACCCTGACATCTCATGGTACTTCACAAAGCTATCATCTTGAAGATGTGCCTAATTTGTCTGGATGGAATTATGGTGAGAAAAGTACATTGTGATGAATTTTCGTAAAGTTCTTCTGCCTTTATAATGATCTCTTGCATCCTGTAACAGGAAAGGCACTATGGCCTATTGATTCAAATAAGCCATGTCTTGCTGGAAAAGACTTTTTTTCTTGGGGGAAAAAAAGCAATAGATACATTGGCAAGAGTTTGTAGTCATAGATCAGTATCGCAAGGTAAAGGTGTGTGCTTTATGTTATTGAATCTAGAGTGACACTTTGAGAGCTGTTTTTAAGGTACAGAAGTGCTCTGTGACTTCTCTTCACTTTTTGGACTTCGAGCTGTGAATGAGGTCTCTCTGAGTGGCTGAAATCAGTCCAAATACTCAGGCTTTGTAAGGCTGTGTGTGTGTGTGTTTGGTTTTGCTTGTCCATTAAACCAAATCATTCATTACGCAGCCAGGCTCTAAATCCTTTGAGAATTTTACCCCTTATTTTTTTTGTACTGCAGCTTGTGTGTTTATGTGTAGCTATGTCATATATTAACACTGGGTCTGGCATTTTTCCTTTATTATGTTTGCTTTGTATAGACACTGGCTAACTATGGAAGGATTTTTGTCTGAGTATTCTTTATCTCTTCCGTGAGAAGCAGAATGTTCTTCTCCTGCTATAACGCTTATAGGCATAGGCTCAGAGTGGGAATTGTGAAGACCTTTCCTGACAATTCAAATCTTGGCTTTTACTTGGTGTGTTTTGCAATGGATCATCACGCATTTCTCAGAAAAAGTTACACTTTCCACTCTTCCCGCCCCTTGCCAGCTTAAGGGCTTTCTTCCTCTGTGCCATGTGTTCCTGGTAAGAGCACAACTTACCTCACCTCTGGTGTGGTAAACCGTCAAGAAGAACACAGAGTGCAGCCAGGTCTGAATTAAACCAGGTCTGTAATTTGGGATTTGTTTTTGTGTTACCATTCTGCTAGATGGTATTGGGCAAATCCTTTGGGTTCTTGTGCTATCCTGACTCCCATCTGTGAAAGAGGGCTGGCATTGCTGACTAGCCTGGTAAAGGACTTCAGGTGTATGGATAGAAGCTGAGCACCTGGAAGTCTTCATCACTAGGTCCTTTGAGATGTCTGCTTTGCCAGAGTCCCAATCTGCAGATGGTTGTGCTGATGGCCCAGAGCTCTGCTGCAGAATAGGGTGGGCATGGGCTATGTGGAGAGCACAGAGATCTTCCTCCTGAAGGTAAACATTGCTTGATCTCAGTTGTAGTGAACGTTCAAAATATTGTGACTTTCCTGAATTTCTTCTGCTCTTATTGTTCTTGAGTGCAGGATGAGAAGCTGGTCCTCTCGAGCCCTACTCTCGGAAGCTAGCACATGCTGCTTCCCAGCAAACCCCAGTGAAGGGGGAAGAGAGGAGGCAGGAAGTGGGAGGGAGGGGATGGGATGGGAGGGAGCTGCTCCCGCTTGAGCAGTCCTAACAAAAAAGTCAGATCACGCTGTTTGATTCTGCATTGTGTTTGTTTTGGAGTGTGTGCAGCATGTGTGTGTGAGGAAAGCAGCAGATGGCTGCTGAGTGGGGATGAATTACAAAAGGCAAAGTGTAGGAAGTAGTTTTTGAAAGGGTTTTGAGGGAAAAGAGGAGAAAACTTTCTTTTAAAAATTCAGTAAACATTATGAAAACTAAAAGCAGTTGATAGAGCAGCAATGTTTTAGGTAGTGATTCTTCAGAGAAGAAGCTTTGTCAGTTTCAGATTTTGCTGTTTGTTTATAATTACTCATTTATATACAATCTCTGTTTTGACTTTTCTTATTGCATGTGAACTCCTTACTTTGATGTCTCAAGACCAGAAACTTAGTTAATGATTATGATCTGTAGCTGTCACATTTACCTGAATTTTAAACCACCTGTCCAATATTAACAAAATCTATCTGGCTTTCATTAGCAGCTCACTTAAACAAGCTGAGAGTAATTTTTAAAAAAATACTATATTCTAAAAGAAATGCTGATACTGTTTAATTGCATGATAGTCATGTATGTTTTGGTGGTGTTTTGCAGGCCTGTTAAATATTTCTGGTGTATGTTAATGTGCAACAACTTTCCATGAAGGGAGCCCTGGATCTGAGCTTGTGACTTTAGAATTTATATTTTTTTTCTTCCCTCGCAGAATCATGCTTGTTTATTTGCCTTTTAATGAGAGGTGTGTGTTAGTCATGATTCCACAGTGATGTATGTGTGTGTATAAATACCTGTGTTGCTGAAATCATCACAGCTCCACAAAGACATTAGTCAATACTTGATTGTAGTGTGCAGTGATTTTCATCATCCATTGGCTATAGTTTCTCTCAAATGAGGCTGTCAGATTCCTGCAAACTGATTTTTAAAGTTCGTTGTTTATTAAATGTAATTTCTGTAAATGAGACACCCCAGGAGTGCAGATGCTTTTTCCCCTGTAGGATGCTTTGCCTCATGCATTGATGCATAATGAATTACTTTGATTTGATCTTTCAGACAAATGTGTTTCTTTGCCTGGTGAAATAAAATAGGTTGGGTTTTGGGTTGTTTTTTAGGGTGTTTTGTTTTGGGTGGTTTTGAGAGAAGAACGAAGACTAACAATTCTACCAGGGAGGCAGGCTGTGGTGTAGTATCCTTAATGTACTTGAACCTCAGGGGGTTTTAAAAACTCTGTCTAGCTTTAAGCTGCTGATTCCCCTTAAACCCTGCACCCCAGTGGTTTACAGGTAAAACTTCTGCAAAATTATATATAGGCTTAGATTTGCACCTTGAACTTAGCTATTTCTACTTGGCCTTTATGCCATTTATGAATAATTCTTGACAGGGGCAGGGGAAGTCGTTCTTCAGAAATTGTTCCTCCCTGCTTTGCTGAAATCTAAGCTCTTAAGAGTACAGCCTTCTGAGTCAATAGTCCTCACATGTAGAAACAGAATCTCCCTTTGGGATTCATTTCGCTTCTCTTGGTCCCAGAAGTGGTGGTCTCTCACCTGCTGCTAAACATGTTTCTCTCTGGCAGAAGACTTAGCTCCTGTTTTAGGAAATTTCTTATGGAGATTTTCACATGACAGCCACAAGTCAAAGCATATTTTTATTACTGAGAAAGCCCATATGTGTATGCTATGAGGTCAGTGGTTGAAATTCGGAATTTCATTTTTTAGCAGTCAAGATCTGAATTTCAAAGACAGAGGAAAGAGTGGAATCATCTGTTTGTTGAGGTTTATTTACAACCCAGTCCTCTCTTCCTGTAAATAAGCGCTACTTTGATGTTGATGAAAATGAGTAAAATCGGCCTGTTCATAATTTTTTCATTTGCTTGAATGTAGATTGCATCTGATTCCTTGTGCACTTTAACTACAGGTGGCTGTTAGTGTCAGGAAGAGAATTGGCCTCGAGTCTGCAGCATTTGACTTCACCCCTGTGCTAAGTGAGCTCTGTGTGTTTCCACCATGTTCTTGAAGGGTGCTAAGGGTTCTCTGGTGTTCCTGGAGGCAGGAATCTGGGGCTGTGTCACCAACTGCTTTGCACACACGTTGTGCATCTGTCAGGGTGACTGGAAGTGGATTCCAATATTCATATACTCAGATTCTATGAGTGTGGAAGCAATTTTTGGTGTATTTTTAACATTAGAACATTTTCAGTAATAAGCTTGCATCTTATGCTTAGGTTTTTCAGAGACCTTAAAGTAATGAAATGGGGTGTACATCTAAATTTTTTGTGTAACTTACTGAGGTCTATATCAAAGCTGGATTTGGAGTCACAGATTTCCAGTGTGCCTTACTACCTTGAAGGATAATTGTATTTCCTACTTTTCAGTACTTACACCTTGGAAAACACTGCTGTAGATCTCACAGACACAGAAGTATTTATGGCTGTTTTTCTCTAAAAAGTCAATCAGATTTCTTTCTAACTCAAGTCATATTCACTCTCTATATGTAGTTGTGTTCATTAGTTAAGCGTATCATATGTAATATCTCGTGATAATTATGGATTGGCATCAAATTCTTAAAATAAGTATGAGATTATTCTTTTCCTAGAATTTAGAGAGAGGAGCCCAAAAAAGATGTTTTAAAAGTTTAAAAGAGGCTGATTTTGGCATTTTTGAATATCAACTAATCAACTGACTTACTTTTCCTGTAAAGTGATGAAGGAGCAGCCTTGGTAGCCTTTCCTGAATGGAAAATTGCAGAACCAGAAGTGTTTTAGCCAGCTCTGACCAGATGCACAAACCCCATGTCAGTTGTAAAACTTCTCCTGGCAACCATCTGCCTGCCTATTTCTAGTAACATTCCCAAGCAGTAGATGCAAGAGGAGGTGATTAATGGATTATTCAGGTTGAAACAAGGTGTGTTTACCTCAGCCAGTGGCTTGTGGAATACTTTGTTGGTTCAGTTTTTATGTATAATAACAGTGAAAGCTTTTGATTGATCCCAGAGAATACAAAAGAGTTGTTTGGCCTTTGTTTTCTCCAGTATTCTTTAGGTATGTTTACTGTTATTCAGATAGCTGAAGGCACTTTTTTTGGGTAAAGATAGCGAGCCAGGTTTGTATGCAATGAAGTGAAACATTTGCTAATTTTTGCATTTGAGTCGGTTAACGTAACAGTTAAGCAGCTTCGTTCCGCATGAAGTACTGGAATGTGAGGTCCCCTTTGGCTGCAGTCAAGCTTCAAGTACTCCAGAGACACTGGAGTTACTGAAACATGCACAAGCACATTTGTGCTAGTGAGCCCTAAATAGGATATTTCTGTTTTCATGCACCATGGTTGGGAGGAGTGAAGCACAGCTGCTGGTACCTGTAAACTTTAAACCATAGATATTTTAAGTTGAGTAGTGACAAGGGAAGTACTAGGGTACTTCATGGAAACATTAGCAAATTAGGGCCACTGAGTACTGCCAGTGCTAATTTGTGCTTAATCCAAGATACCTTCTCCCTTGGAGCTGGGAATAGGACTGAGCAGGTTCTCTTCTGTGATTAATATGAAAAACTTGGCTATTTGGCTTGTAATTGCTTCAAATCACCAAGCAAAAAAATCCGTATCGCTATACAATGATGAAGTTCATGCAGAAGGGGGACAGGCATGTTGGAGTACAGATTAAAGTTTTAAAAAAACAGCTATTTTGTATGTTTTTAATGTGCAAAACAGGACATACATACCATTATATATATCTATAAAAGTATTTTTAGACACTGGTAATAAAGGACTGATTGTCCTAATTCCTAGCTGGAGTCAACATAAAAGTAGCAACTCCCACCCCCAAAACACTTTCCTATCAGCGTGGTTGAAAATAGCTTGTTTTATTTTAATGATTCCTTTGAAGTTTGTGACACTGAAGGCCAGCAGGGGTGGCCACATCTGACTTGTAATGACCCGTGTTATGTTGCATGCAGCTACCCCCTGTACATTGGACCTGTAACTCATGGTATTTGGAAACGATACTTTTGCTTCCAGCCTTGATTTGAAGATGAAGGGTAAAGCTCCTGTCTTACGTTGTAGTTTGTTTCCATGCCAGCCACCATCACAGTGCACAGAAACCATGGCTTCGGCTGCTAGTTGCTAGTGACTCTTTCTTGACCAATTGAAGCAGGCTCTTAAATTGTGCTTTTGGACTTGCCTGTGTGTTAAAAACAAGTGAGGTCATTCACTTTTTAAATAAACTTAACAGATACAATCCTGGAATCTCATCCTTTAGGGTGTTTCCTTCAGCCTTGTAAATGGGGCTGGGGGAATGAGGGTTGGAAAGATACCCTTTTGGGACCTCTCCTGTCCTGTTTAAAGTAAATGTTGGGACACTGGTAAAGCAAGTGTCTTAATTACAAGGCAATCTGTGCTTCTCTTGCTAGGTAGGGTTTTGGCAGCTTTCTAGTTTTTGTCCTCCCTCAGTTCTCCAATGCTACCTTGGCAGTTCAAAGGGAAAACTGAAAACTCTGCTTGCTATAGTGCAGGAGTGAATGGCGTTGATCCTGTCCTCAGACCCCATTCAGAGTCTCATTTCCACTTGTCACTTCATTACAGCTTTCTACATCTAATCCTCTACTGTACTTCTGCTTTATAACCTGAAACCCGTGTAATTTGCAATCACAGCCTGTGTCACTTTGGTGAAAATAAAAGGCAGTTTTAGTACTGTGGGGTTTTTTCCCCAAGTCAGTTTCACATCTCAGTATCTATGAAGTGTCTGTAAGCCTTGTCAGCCTGCTAAGCTTTGTGCCACCTGTAAATATAACTGGCAGAGACTTCCCTAAGTTGTTTTTTTTTTAAATTAATTTCCAGATTATTATTGAACATATTGACTGATGCCTGGTTTAGCACCAATCTTATGGAACCAGCAGGGATGTCTTCATTTGATTCTGTGTTGATAAGGCCAATATCAGATCTGTCATCAGTCAGATCTTCATCATTGAATATGTTTTGTATCAGTATCATTTGTTCTATTTTTAGATGGAAGCATTTGAGAAGAGAAATAGAAGGAAACACTCCACTATATCAGACATAGTAAAGGTGGGAGTTCTACTGAGCCAAAACAGACCTCTAGGAAAATGTTAATAGGAGACAGTAGACTGGCAAAAAAGCCCCACCCAACAGATGGGGTGAACATGATTGCAACAAGGCAGCACTTCCTCCCAATCGCATCCTGAGCACAGCTGCTGTAAGGGATGTTTCTTCTGCAAGAGTTAGTGGGGAGAATTTCAGGAGTAGGTAATGTGCCCAGGTATGAGAGTTTCATTTACAGTGTTTGTTCTGTGTGTTTTGGAGCCTGAATAAATAATGCCATTCTGAAAGATGCATTTTAATGGTTACTAGAATGAACTGACTGAGGTGTATAGGAGTTTGCAGCTTCCATGGGAAACTGGGCCTTTCCCATGAAGGCAGGTGGAGACGAAGAGAGACAACCTGTATGTCTGGGCTGTGTTGACCTCTCAGAGCTTCTGTTCGAGCTGTATCATGTTCATGCCAGACTGTTTCATCCTGAGTTTTTTCACCTTATCATATATAAACCTGTTTCTTTTTGAATGTAGATACAACAAAGAGCACTGCTGTTGTCCCTAGATTTACGAGCATTTAGAACTGCCCCCAGTCCCATGCCGAGCACAACTGGTGGCAGCTGCTTATCTCCTGAAAGCATTCCCAGTTTTAGCCTCTGTCCAGCCCTGCTGCTCTGCTTCCAATCTGCCAGGAATCCTCACGCTGCCCCCCCAGACATAATCAGGAACATGCATAGATTGTGCTAGATCTCCAGATCCAAATATTGGCTTTCAAGAGTTCTGATATCTAGGTCTAAATATTTTAGTAGCTTGGTTAGTTTCAGTCAGACCTTTGTAACACACGCCCACCTGTAAAGCATCTAGAAATAAATAGTAACTACGATAGCCCAGGAATTCCTTAAAGGCTTCTCTTTGACCTCTCTCTACCTCTGGTGCTACAGCTACTCATTTAAAGGAACTACTTTAAAAGTGCCATCCCTCAGCAACTCATCTGGTAAAATCCAGGTATCTTTCCTCTGGCCCCCTCTGAAATGTACTCTCATGGTTTATCGTCTTCAAGAAAGTGTTCCCTGTGGTCTCACTGCTTACACTTATCCCACCAGGAACTCAGTGGCAGGCTCTGGTGCTCCCATGCCATCTCTCCCAAGGATGATGGGGGGGTACCCAACTTGAACATTGTTAAAGTCCTTCTTTAATACTGACTTCCCTCTGCCTACCTGTAGTAAACCTGAGGCACACTTAAGTCTCTGGATTGCAGAGTGAAGGAAGGCAGATGAGATCAACCCATTTTTATAGCCCTGCTGGTTTTCAGTGCAGTCATTAGGACAAAAATAACTTAAGTCTGATGTTGTGGATTATAACCAGAATTTTTTAGAGGTGTTTAATTCAGAGCCTTGACCCTATGCCTGTTGCATCCCTTCTGGCAAATTCTTCTTGCACATTTGGGTCGGTTTCAGCTGTTGTAAGTTTTGAATCTGATGGATTGTTTTTTGGGGTGAGGTTCTTTTGGGTGAGTTTTTTTTAGTTGTTATTTTGGGGATTTTTTTGGAGAAATTTTTGAGGAAGCTCGTATAGTTCCTCTTTATAGCAAAGTTCTGGTTTTTACTTTTTTCTCTTAGATTTCCAAATGTTTATGAAAATGACTTAACTAGTTCCTGCCTCTGCAGTTTTTGGGGAGAACTTGTGTGCAATGCACTGTTCTGAACTCAGTTCTTTTTTCTGAGGCTGAAAAGCAAAACAAAGAACCAAAAACGTAGATGTGAGGGGAAATAAAAGCATTACAGAGCTTCACATGCCCCTTACTTGCTTGACCATTTCATTTCATGTTCAACCATCCAGTTTTTGGTAGTATGAATTGGGTTTTGTGGATTTGGTTTATTGGTGGATTGTGGTTTTTTTCTGTAGTCAGTCTTCTAATGCTTTTTTGAAAAATTCTTTAGGTCCTATTGTTATATCCCACTCTTGTTTTATAGTTGCATCAGTAACACCCACAGTACTTGGGGAAGAACCTCTTAACTGCTTTGCAGCATTGTGAATTGACTATTGAAGTGACAAGTATTTGAGTTAGACACAGGCATCAACAAAAGTCAGCTCCTACCAGCAGGTACTTCGATCTTTCTGCCTTTTCCATAGAAGATGGGTTAGAAGAGTGGGTTATGTGCTATTTGTTAACACTTGGTACAGAGTTTGGAGATTGGTGCTAATTTACTTAAAAATGGATATAAAATCGTCATGACTTTTTTCCACTGTGAAATTCACACGCGCTTAGAGAAACATGGGTTGGATCAAAGTCCATTAGCTTGTTCAGAGTGTTCCTGATTGCTGAAACTCCCTCCAGCCTTGTTTGTTTGGAAAGTCTGGTGTATCATTGGATCTGCACAGCCTGCAGTGTTTCACAAGCCAGAGAAGAGCAGAGCAGTGCTTGCACAAGCATGATTATGGGAATGCACAGACAGAAAACACTGCCTGGTATTTAACATCTCCTTATGCCATCTTTCCCCATTACACTTTTTGCCATTCAAGTTGGTTCTCCCTTCCCTCAACCCTCCTTTGGGCTTAGACCTGGGAAACATCCATCAGCTGTTCCCAGGCAGTACCAACTGAGACGATAGCAAACAAGGTGCTTGAACACGCAAATACTCCAGAGAGAATAATAAGCTGAAAATGTGAGGTGAATTGCCACTGGCTTGTCCCTGTCCTGTGGCCAGGGAGGGACCGTAAGTGCTCATCCACTAAGAGTGTATCTGCTGCTTGAGATGTGCTGCAGAGAAATGACCCACTTTGCTGCTGTTATTTTACTGATCAGGGGATAACTAATCTTTTTGTACTGCAGGTTTTAGTTCAGAGTAGTTGGGGTTTTGTTCACCCACACATCAAAGAAGTTCTGATTGGCAGCTCAGAAATTTGTGTAAGGTCTGAAAGGAGGATTTATAGGAAATGAGCAGATGGTCTACTAGAGAATTTCCCCAGGAGGTTGCAGTTATTTAAAAATGGGAGAAACTAAATAGACTGTACAAAATTTGACTGTAAAATTAACTGGCCAGCCAGTAGCTAAATACTTAACTAAAATGATTCAGCTTGGCCCTTAGCATAAGCCTGTAATTAAGTGATATGTCTGTGAATTGACTCCACACATTATTTCAAGTTTCACCTAATAAGTGCACATAAACGAAGGATGGTTTTGCTAAGCACTGTTCTTGCTGTGGTGAGGCCTTTCCTGCATCTCTTCCTTTCACAGTGGCAACATGATTGTTCAGGCATGTAGGAGAATGCTACAAAATGCTGCTCATATTAAATGAAATATAAAATTGTTCAGCTGAATGCCTGCAATTTTTAAACTGCTCTTTTTAGCTTCACAAACATAAGACTTAACATATTGGTTAGATTGCAGTATTTGAAAATATTCAGTATTTGAGAAAAAAACCCAAGCAGAAAATTGATTTATTTTGGGGATGCAAGACTCAAGAGTATGTTAACTCTTAAGTAGTTAAATGTCACATGTCTCTTTAAAAAATCCATGAACTCGTCACTTTGAAATTGTTTGCCACATGGCTTTA
This sequence comes from Orthonyx spaldingii, assembly GCA_013397795.1. Taxonomy (NCBI): domain Eukaryota; kingdom Metazoa; phylum Chordata; class Aves; order Passeriformes; family Orthonychidae; genus Orthonyx; species Orthonyx spaldingii. The sequence goes on along the minus strand of VZTJ01004373.1, from coordinate 824,780 downwards.
GACTTTCAATATCGTTGTTTCCAGTGTGGTGTTTTTTTTCTGAAGCTCTAATACATAGAAATTGGAGGTTTTGTATAGGAATGGATGTCTGTAAATGGACAACCAGTTTTTTAGTGCAAATGCCATAATTTCAAATGAACGGATGGATTCAAAACCCAATTGAGCTCATTATTCTTTTAAAAAGTTGGGAAAACACTTCTTTTTTTTTTTTTCTATTTAAATCCCTATGAAGCACCCATTTTAGAAGGAAGATAGGCTTTAATTCTCTCATTACATTTTAAGTTGAACATGCAGTGGAGAGAATGGTCAGAGAAATGGTCTGCAATAGTAAAATGTGTTTAATTACTGTCATGCTCATCTGTTTGTTCTTGTTTGCTTCTCCCAGAAACTTACACATAACAGCTGGTGTCACGGGGGCAGTACCATGGCCCACGTGCACACACAGTTCTGGTGAGAGTTCACTGGTGTAACGCTGGTACAGAACGTAATTACACCAGATTTCTCTTCCAGCTTGTTGCGTTTGTATAATTTTTTGTAATGGTAGTGATACACCTATTGAATTTAGAAACCAACCATCATAACCTTTCACCCAGCCTCCTGAAGTACTAAGAGGAAGAGGGTAAATATCCAAAGGGCCATGTGAAATTTTTAACTGAGCTTAGATAATGTGCTTCCCTTTATAGAAGCCTTAGAAATGTGTGTTTATGGCATGTTTTTCCCCCTCCTCTTCAGCAATTCATTTCCATTAGCCTCAGAGTTAGAGTCTTTGGAAGAAAAATTCTCAGAATTCAACACTATCTTCCAAATATGAAAAAAAACATCTGGGTAGTGAATCCACAGCAGCCCAAGTTCAGCTAAGGCAGAAGTTTTGTTTGCTAACAAGGTGTAGTCCTTTTGGCTTCCTTTGCAGAGACAGAAGCTTTCTCTGTAAAGTAGTTCTGCATCTGTCATGTTCAGCCTGATTGCTTACCTGGCATCCAAGGCTGGATTTGTGCAGAGCCGCTGCTTTCTCACTGTAGGAAGCCCTGCTAATTCTCTGGAAGCCTCTTGGTTCCCACTTTTACAATCATAATGGAGGACCCTGAAAGAAGACATTAAGGCCCCGGTTTTTAAATGTTAAGCTACTTTGCCTCCTTGAGGTTTGTTTATCTGTAGGATATTGGTATGTTAAGTGTTTCCATAGCCTTTGTTGTTGAGTTGATAATGCTTGTGTGGATATGATTTTGCATTGGGAGTTTTCTTCTTTAACAGGAGTATTCTGTGAAGGGTGGGGAGGGAGAAACAGTGAGTTACTGAGTACACACGATATGGGACCAGGATATGTGTTGGATGAGAGAAAAGGTCTGTCTAGCTCAGGGTGTTGTCCTTGACCTTGGGTGAGAGGGAGAATATGAGAAACAAAGTATGCTCGGAGTGATCCTTCCCACCAGATTTGTACCATGTAACTTTGTGGTAAAACTGAATTTTGAATAGGGTGCAGTCATCTGAAAACTTCAGTTTAAAAGTGGATGTGGCAAGAACTGATGAGGGTGAAAAGATGGAGTTGGTTTGTAAAAAAAGTGCAGTTGATGGGAAGCGAAATCCTCTGCTTTGTGGTGAATCACATTCCCCATGTCAGAGGGTATCACAGCAAAAGCATGCCAATAAATATAAGTGTCTGGATAATGGCATCTGGAGATACATAAGTTTGACAAGTTTATAAACTTTGATCCATGCAGGAGAACCGCCTTTAGCAGAGGTGAAAGAGGATTCATTCCAAAGTAACAACCAGTCATGACTAAGCTTTAGATGATTCTAATATTTTGAATATCCCTTTCTGTTTGGTCGCTCAGTTGTCTTCACCTTCTATCTCTCACCTGCTGCATGAATTGGAGGTAAAAAGCAGGAACTTTCTCTTAAGTTTTGATGTGACCTGAGAAATGTGATTTCAGAGATGTCTACAGAATTAAGTTATGCCCAAACTGAAGAGCCATGGTTCACAATTTAGGAAGCTGCATGAACTCTCTCACTATAAATCACAGAATTATATGTGAAAAAGACCTCAGTATCATTTGAGTGTAGTCATTAACCTGCCAAATTCTGCCAAGTCTACCACTAAAACACGGCCCTAAGCACTACATCTACGTCTTTTAAATACCTCCAGGAATGGTGACTCAGTCACTTCCCTGGGCAGCCTGTTCCAACACTTAACAACCCTTCCTGGTGAAGAAATTTTTCCAAATAGCCATCTAAATCTCCTCTGGTGCAATTTGAGGCCATTTCCTCTGGTCCTAACTCTTGTTGCTTGGGAGCCTGACAAGCCACATTTCCTTTACAAGAAACTAATGGCTTTTGAGAGCCTTGTAAGCTGTGTTTGGACAGCAGTGTCACTTGGATTGCAGTGGGTAGCCGATATAGAGATGCCAAATAACTTGATGTGTATCTAACAATGAAATCAAAGCAAAACAATTCTGAGAAATAGACCCGAATCTACAAGAGACATTTGCCTATTGCAGTAATTGTGTTTGCAGATAAATTACTTGCAAATTACTCTTCTGTTTGTTCATTCTTTGGAAGAATACCTGAAAGTGATTTTTGTAGTTGGCTTGAAAAGTTTTACTGACACAGCAAAATTAATTGTTTAAGAGAATAAGCATGTAAATTTATTCCCCATATTAATCCACCCACTAAGTTCTCCTGAACAGTATTTTTTTCTGTAAACAGTCAACTGAACTCACCAGCTGCAGCAAGTATTTTTTTCCACCTTCTTTGTGCTGTACTATTTTCTGGTCTCTTACATTCTTTTGCTGTCTTCAGTGTTCATCTTTATACCTTCTCTTGCATCACAGCTCTTAAGAATAAGAAAAATTAATTACTAAGCAACTGAATTTGCAAGTATTATGTTGTCCCAGAGATATGGTTCTGTGTTTATCATGCCTTCTTTGACTTATAGCTGCGTACATTTTTGTTAAACAAAAAAGAAAACCACTAGCTCTATTTGACTAATGAGGAAAGAAAATGGATCTGGAAGGGTCATCCTCCTTGCTCTTTGGACATTTGGAGAATTTTTATGCCTCATAGCACAAAAATTGCTAAAGATTGCTTTCGGGAAGCAGGGAGAGGTGGACATCAGCTACTGCAAGGAATGAAGCATGTTCGTAGGAGCTCTCATGCATTATTCATCACAAGCTCTTTTCACTGAAATTAGCTGGAGGAAGTAGTTAGTCTAGTTTGAGCTACACTAGTATTTATATTTAGGTGACTTAAACAAGCCCAGGCAAATACTGCACCAGCTCTTTCTATTCATCTATGGCCAAATGTAGGGCAGACTGCAGCTCTGCTTCCACTGCTCTGTCTCTTTAGTGTGGAGAACAGGAGTCATGCAACCAGGAAAAGCTGCACTGAGGATACACACGTGCATTCATGCTGGAAAATGAAGCTTCAGGTAGGAGAATGTCTTGTCAGCAGAGTGATGCTGTTGAGCCCTTCAAGATAATAAATGTGTGTCAGGGCAGCCTGTCAAGAGAGGCTGTTGGAGAGGTTCCTCATTAGAGTGCTACCTGAATTATCCCTTTTAGTGTCATACTTTGTTCAGCTCTAATTATGAAGATGCATTTTTTTCTTTTACCATGTTTCCTTCATTCATGCTGGCATTCTTCTAAAGGTGCTGGGGTTTAAAAACAGAGAGACAAGTTGCTGGGTTTTGGAAATTTTTGAGTTGTTTTTCTTTGAGGTGGCTTTTTATTGTATTGGTTATTAGCACTTCTGTTTGGTGGGAAGCTAACCGTAAGAGATTCTGTTAAAACACAGCTGGATGTGATAAGTCTTAAGCTCCAATGGTGTCCTTTCAGAGAGTCTGCGTTTGAATGGCTGCAGTATTTCCTACTTTAATTTGCTGAATAAAGATGCTTGTAAATAGGAACTTCCGTTCTCAAAGCATATCTGTATTTTTTAAATGTTACCAGTTGCTCTAAAAGAAATCTGTATTCTGTCTCTGCAAGCTTTGTATGTTTAAATGATCAGAGCTCTAGCAATACTACTAATTCAGTTTTAGACAAAGAAGGGGATTTTACAAAACCTTATGGAACAATAACAAAGGGTCTTTGTTCTGTTCTGTGAGCAGTATTTGCTGTGTAATGTGTGGGTTTGTGCATATGTGTGAGAGGGAGGTACACAAACACATAGTCTCATTTGGCAAGAATGTTCAAATGTTATTTGCTGTGTTTGTCTGAAGTGTGTGTGTGTCTGCTGCTTCTGACTGCACTGTGCGGGTGTGTATCCTGCCTATTGGGGATCTGCTTGAGCTTCGGGGAGGATGGCATTTATCTATCTGTTTATTTATTTATTTTAGTGGGCTGATAAAACTTGACAGTGCAAAGATCAAGAGTCCTTGCTAGACAACCGGGAGAAAATGGTGCTTTGCTGTGCAGACGAGTTGTTTTCTTTTCAAAATGATAGCTTGAAATCCAGTCCAGGATTTAGTAAATAAGCATTGCTGGTGGAAGCAGAAATTGTCAGCTTTATGTGAAATCCTCCAGGAGATTAATGGTCACGTGGTTTTGGTGGAGCTTAAATGTATGCTGCCTGCTAGTATGTTGTCTTCCAAGATGACTTGATCACCTAAATAAAATTCGCATGTACACAAGAATATTTTGTTTAATGACATTTCTTTTTTATCTTTTAACAGTTGGGAGTGACAAGATTTTGTCCCACACATTATCAGTCTGTGGCTTTGGTGGGGGGACACATGAGTACTTTTGGTAGTCCTAATAACTTGAAATGTTGACTCTAGAGCTTTAAAAGCTTGTTTTGACTTTATGCATGAAAGTTCTTCAAATTTATATGCTGTGCATACATTGAGAATTGCTCTGCTACTTGAATTTTGCAGATGCTTCAATATTTGTCATGAGATAGAGAGCTGGCAGCTGGCAGTCTAATATTCTCTTACAGCTGAATATATGACCTTTCAATGTGTAAGATCTTTGTTTCATGGAAGCTTGCTAGCAGAATTCTCTATCTGATTTTATTACGCTTAAGAGGTCCTATGCATTCAGTTAATTGACTGAAGTCACTGGAGATGTATTTGTGGTGATGTCACTTAAACGTTAAGATTTTTTTTTTTAACAGTAAAGTGTATTTTATTGTTCTGCTGCTCAGTTACACCTAGAGTCCAAAGTTATGTTATCTAGTCATCAGGATATGGGGGGAAAGAGTTATTTCTGCACTTGCTTGTTTAATGTATGGATAATTTAAAATTAAATTTTCTAAAAACGTCTCCATGTTGTTCTTTTTCAACTATCCACATTCAAATTTTGTCTGTACTCAGCCTCCCACCCTGCCACCCACTCAGCTGATTTTATTAATTCTTTTTTATAATCAAATGCTATGTAATACTATCACTGTAGCACAAAGCCACAATTACAGCATTGTTTGCACAGAGAGGACTCAAACATGTTCACCCTGGCATAAACTGATTTGGGTCCAGATAAAAGTGTGATATTTGATGTGTCATATGCTTGGGCTTATGTCCATGCTTCAGAAATTCCTCAAAATCTTGAAGAAGTTGAAGCATGAGAGACCTGGATGGACTATGATCATAAAATCATATGGATGGACTGTTGATAAACTTTTATTCTGATTTTTACAATTTTTTAAAATTCAGGCATTGTTACCATGATGATAAACTTTCACATGTCTGGGAAATGTTCTGGATTAAAATATCTTCAAAACTTGCCAAAGATTTGCTCCGTCAGCTAAGAATGAGAAAAATATTTTGACTGAACAGAACACTTCAAGCATTACTTACAGATACAGGAAAGTGAGAGATTGTACTGAGCATTTAAGAAAAAAAAAGAGGTAATGAATAAGGAAGAAAAGGGTAGAAATCAAATTTTTGTTATTTTTCTGCAGATCACTATGAAGAGCTAGAATCAAACCAGAAGAGGAAACACATTCTCTATTCAGGCTGTGGCAAGCAGCAGAGCTGAGACTTATTTGATAAAACTCCTTACCAGTTTCATCTCCTATCTCAGTGTCTCTTTATTATGGGATATAAAGGCTTCTAATGGCAGAATCAGAAATACAATTAAAATATTCCCTATTTAACAGCAGCAGGAAATGTCACAAACTGAAATGAAGAGTTTTGGTTTTAAAGGAGCGAATGGAAGAGGAGTTATTACTCAGTTCTGTGATATAAAGGCAGCTTCGTATTGTAATAGCATTTAAATTAAATCCATCTGTGATGTCCTTGGGAAAAGTAGTAGAAAACAGGGAAGACTCCCTCTTTTGCCAGCAGAGGGGAAGGACAGTGACTGCCTTCCTCCCATGGCTGTAGCTGGGAGGAGAAACAGTGGTGGGGCTGCAGGAATGAGGATTCTCTGCACCTCCTTGGGGATGGGCAGTGTGCCAGGCTGGAGATCTCTATACCTGGATCTGATGGAGGAGGGCAAAGGAGTGCCATTGCCTCCTTGTGCTTCAGCCTCAACACCGTAATGGATTTGCCCACTTCATCACGGGCAGGTCTTGGCCCCTGGTGACAAGGGCGGGTCAGTAAGAGGAGGAATAGAGACTGTTTACCCCCACCCCGCCTCCCCAAACTTCTGAACCTCATTGTCCAAAAGGCACACGATGCTCTGATACCTGAGCAGAAGCAACTGACATGCTGTTGTCCATTTCTTCCCTCCTGGGAATGACTGCAGGGTGGGAAGAAATACAAAACTTCCAGTAGGGATATGACCCTGTGTAAGATGTGGTGGAAACAGATATCAGGCAACCATGTGCGTCTCCATGGATTTGCTCCAACTCAAGTGAGTCAGGACCTGATTGTCAATACACACAAGCCCAGTTCAAAAGCTGAATGAGCACATTAGTGTGGAGATGTGCCAAGCTGCAACTGCTTCCCTCTGAGCAAGTCTTGGGCAAAGGGCTGAGTGATGTGCTATCTTGGCACAGCTCAGGTTTGGTCTGGTTTATTTGTGCATTCATATTAAAGTAACAGCAAGTGAACACACTGGAGGTAAAGTAGCATTTTGATGTTTTGCATGGTTTTGCTTACAATCAATGACAGTCATTGCAGTTTTGCTTTGGAGTTACCTGGTCATGTATTTGCCCTTCAGCAATGTTTAGAGAACAATCCTGAAGTGAGATGATTGGAGACACACACAACATCTGAGCTTAAAGCTAACAAAAGACATTTCAACATTGTTTGTAAATGTTGGCATACAGATGCTTATGACCTTGGACTGAGATATAAAATCATGAATACGGATAAGCCAGTTAAATCTCTCCAAGTCAGACCACCTCTGCACTGGACTCTGCAGAGAGATTTAGCCAATGCCTTTCCAGTGCTTCTGGAGGAGTTTGTGTGAAACTAGTGAAGGCTGGCAGCTTGAAAGCACTGAGAAAATGGAGGTCAGGAGGGAACCAACAGCAACAATTGCAGCCTGGGATTTGGGGAATTTGGTTTTGTTGTGTCATCTTTATGGTGTCATCCTAGTGTACTTTTGTCTGACTGCATCTCTGCATTATAGGTATTTCAGGCACTAGGGACATTTCTTTTTTCCTGCTCTCTTCATGTCATGTATTGTTGGTTTTCTGATTTGCTTATTTTTTACTAAGATCTAGGTTCAGTTTCTGAAGAGAATCGTCTCCTGTACGGGTGTAGGAAATAATGTTTTCTTGGACCCTTCAGCACTAAATGCATATCTCATGAATGCTGGTTAATCCCAAGAACTGACACAAGGACCCAAAGAGCCCCTTACGCTCATGATAACAGCTGTTCTAAAGTTGTCAACAAAGTTATGACCATAGTTAGAATTGAGAACATAAGAACTGCTATACCTGCTTGGACTAAAGCACTTTGTGGCAGTGTGCAACAGGAGATGCTTAGGGAGTAGTGAAAAAAGAGACATGTAATTATGTGTTATGTGAAAAGTAGGCCTATCATCACCCATATAAGGGTGCCTCCCCAATATATTGGAAGATAGCATAAGTAGGTAAAGCTTTTGTGTTGAGTGGTTTGACAGAGAATTGTCTCTGTCATATACAGCATGACCACAAATGTTATAGCTGCCCAGCTGTACCTTCTGTATTTGTTAATAATGCTTTGCATGTCACATGGACTCCTTCACTGTGAGTTATGTCGAAGGCCTACAAAAGTTTTGGAAGAGCAGGAGTCCTGTCAGCTGCAGTAGAAATAAGTCAGCCTCAATGGGGAAACCCTGCCCCTGCATGACAGTCTTAGAAGAGAATTTGGAGAAGGCCAAAAATAGGCAGTTGTCAATAGACAGTTCAGTCACACCTGTAAAGCAGAGCGAAACTTTGATGAGTTACTAGTGCATTGAGTTACTGAGAAAAACAAGACACGCATTAAAAAAAAAAAGAAGAAACTTTCTCTGTGTGATCTTTAACATTCATAAATCTGTACAGAACAGAGAGAATTTCAGGTTATGCTGTTATTCCCACCTCCTCTGCTTTCTGCTGTCTTTTTGTGACTTGCTCTCCTTCCCTTTCACGTCTCTACTTGATGTGTTTTCGACATTGGAATTTAATTTTTGTTAAATTTCCCTTTATCTGGATATGTTGTTTTCACTTAGAGATTCTTTCCACTTATTGCTGAAGTTACTTGTTTCTTTCTTATGGTTGCATTTCCTAAAAATATTCTTTTGTAATGTGTTTTGGAATCCGTGCTTCTTTATTAGCAATATCCCTTTTCCATGCAGCTTTACAGGTTGGGGGAGGAGTGGCTTGAGAGGTGTTTTGCAAAAAGGATTGGGGCTGCAGGTTGACAGCTGTGTGAATATGAGCCAACAGTGGGTCCAGATGGCCAAAAAGGCATTATGGCCTGTATCAAGATTAGTGTGGCCAGCAGGATCAGGGCAGTGATTGTCCCCCTGTAGTTAGTGCTGGTGAGGCCACACCTCAAGTACTGCCTTCAGTTCTAACACTTCAGTTAGGGGTCTCTCACTTCAGAAAGGACATTGAGGTGCTGGAGCATCTCCAGAGAAGGGCAACAAGGCTTGTGAAAGGTCTAGAAAATCTGTCTTAAAAGGAATGGCTGAGGCAGCTGGGTTTGTTTACTCTCAAGATGAGCCTCAGGGGGGTCTCATTGCCCCGTACAACTGCCTGAAAGGAGTTTGCAGTGAGGTGGGGACTGCTCTCTTTTACTGTGCCTACAGAGAGGACAAGAGGAAATGGCCTAAAGATGAGATGGGAGATTGAGATTAAACATTAGAAAAAATTTCTTCACTGTTAGGGTGGTCAGGCATTGGAACAGGTTGCCCAGGGATGCGGTGGAGTCACCCACCCCTGGAGGTGTTGAAGAGGCATCAGGATCTGGTGCTGGGTGATGTAGTTTGGAGGTTTAGGGGTTACACTGGTTGTGCTGGGTGGATGGTTGGACTTAATGGTTTTAAAGGTCTCTTCCAACCTTGATGATTCTTGGATTCTGTGATCTGTCTGCTATACTTGAATGAAAGACAAAGGCAATGATTGGGAGCTTTCCTAGTGCTACTTTGTTATCCTGACTGTAAGCTCACCAAGTAACTGCTAAATGCTATTTAGTGCTGCTAAATATATTTGCTTGGGGACTGTTATAAAGTGTGTGGGAACCTTCTGTGGCTTAAACTGAGATGATCACAAACAAGCAGTCAAACAAGCAATCAATGCCTCTGCCAGTCATCTCAGAAACTAAGCTTTAGTGGGTCACATTGGCAAAAGAAAAGTAGGTCTCTGAAGACCTATGTTGTAAAGTTCCGTTGTTTCTCTCAGGAGCAAAACCTGTGAGGTTCATGTCATCTTTTACTCTCACTGAAGTGATTTAGTTTTTCACAAGAGAGTTCCACAGCGGACTTGAAGGAGGTAACAGTTCTCTCTGCCAGTAGTACTTCACAGGCTCTGTGAAGTCTGACTGGGTGCTGCCCTTCTTGAAATGAGTTAAAATACCCTTGCCCTGAACTTTGTCTCCGGCTTGGCAGGAATTTTTCATTCGTTTGAGTGCTTCTTTATGAGCCTAGCCGCGAGGAAATCCAAACGGCTCAACTCAAGCCTTTCATCTTACGCCTGGACAAAGCATATCCACCAGTGCTGTTTCTTCCAAATTCTCTTATTCTGATGTTATCTGCAGACACCAGAAGGGTACTGTAAAGCTGTTCAGAAGTGCTTAAAAACACAGGATGTGCTCCAGAGAGATTATTGGCTTCGAGAAGGTGAGGTTATGTAGAAGAGCATTGAAAGAGGGTGATTTTCCCATTTCTTCAGTTAAGCAGTTCAGGGCCGAAAGACTGCTTAGATTATTTCCCCACACACACACACCCTTCCCCCTTGTCTCATACATTTTTTTTTCTATTTTGCCTTTTGGCAAAGGACACAATGACTTCAGCCTGTTGGCTTAGGTGATAATATCAGACAGCCTTGCCTCTGTGAATGGCAGCTTCATTTGGTGGAAAAAACCACCTTAAATTTCAGTCCCAGCAAAGGAAAAAAAAAATTAATAAAGAACCAACCCAACCCCAAACCACCCAAACCCCAACAAAACCACCAAAAAACAAAACAACAAAAAAAACCAAAACCAAACAAACCCAGAAAAGAAACAAAAGTGTCGTCCCCACCCCTCCAGAAAAAAGAAAAAAACAAACAAACAAAAACAAACAAACAAACAAAAAAAAACCACCCCTAAAACATGCTGTTAGTTCTTTCCAAGATGTAACACATTGAAAAGCAAAATCTAAACAGTGATACTGAAGCAATGAGTAGGTTAAAAGAAATGGTCATTTTGTGATCTCTGCATTGAGCATTGCCATGCATCTGTCCTGCACTTAACTGAAAGGAAAGTTATGACAACAAAGGTTCCTTGTTTTTTTTTAATCTTACTCAAAATTTTTTTAAGTAATGCTTGAAACATGTATTTTTTTAAGATTTGCTTCCTCTGTTGCAGTTACCAGGCAGTGCTGCTGACTTGTTTTTATCGTGTGTATTTTGGTGTACTCAGCTTCTGTGACTGGAGATGCATGCACTTGTTTTATAAATTTTAAGCTAATTTCATAATTTTGAAACTTGAGTAATGGGGTTTTTTTATGTATCAGAGCTCACTGAAATTGAATTGTCATTGTTTAAAAAGTGGTGAACAGTTTGGATTCTGAGTACTAGAGCCAGTAATGCTTCAAGTGGCAAGCTGGTGACCAAGTGGCACATTCCTGGAGAGTCCTTCAATTAGGTCCTAGCGAAGACCGTTGAGATGCGTAAACTTGTTTGGGGGGTTTTTTTAATTATTGTTGTTGTTGTTATTATTATTATTATTAGTATTAGTATTATTATTATTAAGGGAATCTGAAGCTCTTCAGTGGTAGAATTTGACAGTTCAAAAGAGAGGTAGGAGAAGAGTGTTGGGAGAAGGAAGAAATGTCCTTAAAATGTTCTTCCAGAGACTGATTTCTGCACCTTCTGATGGGCAGCCGAGTTGCTGCTAACATGGCTTTTTGTGTTTCTCTTGTCTGGGGATCTTTTTTTCTCTTTTTCTAATTTAATGTCAAGTTCCCAGCTTAGCCTGGTGTAACAGGATGCAATCTCAAAACCAATCAATTTACGCTGCCTTATGATGACTGGTGGTTGGTTGGTCTCCATATTGAGGCATTCTGTGGTTACTACACTGTTATTTCTTTCTGTTGATATTAAGTTAATAGTTGAACAGTTTTTACCATTCCATCTGGTTTCTGTTAACTGCTAATTTTGTTGTTGTTGCTTGTCTTCAGTTTCTGTCTTGCTGTCTAATGGAAAATTAGTGTTTTATGACTCGCTGGGGTACTTATTTTATCTCAATTGACAGTCAGTGGTTAATGTTAGGATGTTGAAATGTAACAACACTCTTCCTCAAGGAAGTCTTTGTCTCTCTCAAAGGGGTCAGATTAGTTGGAAGAACCAGATGTAATACCTTAGGCTATTTGAGGCACCAGCTCTACTTTCAAATCCAGGCTGGGCCATCGTGGTTAGAGTAATAATCTCTGTGTTTTCTGTCTGCATTGTTTGGGACCTCTGCTTCTGCTGTTTTACTTTTTTTTAATACTTTCCTCTCCCATAATTGTGGCCCTGCACCCACTCTGGTCTTTGTCAGAGTACTGACTGCATATTGTTCTCCCTAAAAATATCCCTTGTTTCAAGTGAAATTAGTCTCCTGACTTCTGTTGGCTTCCCATTTCCCAGGTTACAATTAAGGATCAGAGTAGGAGATGACTTAGTGATCATCTGCGCTGCAGTCTGGTATAGTTATTACAATTGGACAGAAGCTCTTAAATTAAGAAACATGAGCTTAGCTGCAGTCAGCATCCCCGACTTTGTGTACAAAGCTTGGGAGCTGCTGGATTGTAAGGGACAATGGTTTATAACTGTCCCTGTTGGTTTTCATCAACCTTAAAGTAATGAACTTTGGTGACAAGTTGTTGTGACAATACCTCATGATTGCTACATTAGCTTTTCAACTGAAAACATTTTCACAATTAAAAGACAGTTTCTCACTATTTTTCTTAATGGCTGCAATGGTAGGAGAGCTATAAGCCTAAGCTGTGCTTTGAAGGCTCGTGATTTACCAAAGTACCTTTATTTAAATGGCGAACACTGTAGACAGGCAAAAGAAAAAGTAAAATATCTCTGTCCATAAAGCTTATTTTGATTGGTAAGCTTTCACTGGCTGTGCGAGGCAGGGAGTTTTGTGTTGCTATTTTGCACCATGGTTTTCATGGCATACCTGTGCCATTTAAACAAGTTCAAACCCTGTCAAAGCTCTTAATGAGACATTGGGCATTTTCTCTTCTGCCAAAAATTCTGTATTAAATGTAAAGAGGAGTTGAAGAGTGGTGCAAGGACCAAGCCAATTTCTCAATAGGGTTGCCTTAACCTACACAGTGTGGTTTAAAAATAAGAGGACATCACTCCTCCTAATAAACTATAAGCACCAGTGTTATGGATAATGAGAAATGTAGCTCATTACAAGAAGTCATTTCTATGAACCTCTCTTCTCTATTTCCCTCAGCTATACTAGGGTAAAGCCCTTGTAGAGGTACGATTGAGATTGTCTTGTGGTTACCTGGCATTAATTCACTAGCTGTCCTGTGTGGAGAGGAACAGGCATAGGGCAATGTATGTCATAATTCAAGAAAGGTAGTCTTTTTAAAAAACAAACCAGAGGCCAAATTCATATTAAAAAAATCAAGCTAGGTAAATGCAGTGATAATCTGACCCAAATGCAGATTTTTGTCTCTTATTTTAGTCTTTTGATCAAGAAACTGTGTATCCTACAAACTCATAATAATATTACGGTAGATGACAACTGGAAGAAACTTAATGGTGGGAGCTGAGGTTCTTCTGTGAAAGGACTTCTGAGATGGAGCAGTTGTAGGATGGATGTTTCAACAGTCTCATTTCTGCAGCCCATTATCTCAAAGTTGAGTAAAGGACAACAGGGACAAGAATATTGCCTGGGTGGGTACTGTTGGAAAGGAAATCTGCGTTCTCCTGTGCTGTCTAATAGTCTCCCCTTAGCCCATGAAAAAACTTTTGAATCAGGCTCTTCAGTCTGGTTTTTCGTGATGCTTCAAACCATTAATGATTTCTGCAGATTGTCTGTCATCAGAAGACCTACATTTCTCATCCCAAATTCAAAAAAGAAATGTAAGAGACATCCTGTCATTAAAAAAACAAAGCAAAACAAAAAATTAGTGGCAGAGGAGGTTTATTTCTTTTGTTTTTCTCTTCCTCAGTTGTATTGCAGATTATATTGCTTATTACTTGCTCTATCCTCCTTTCCCTTTTTTGCTCTTCTGCTTTTTATTTAAAAGAGTTTTCATTTCTGCCATGCCATGCCATGTAGCAGCTGCTTTTGATTTGCGGAAGCACAAGTAGAAGTCTTCTCAAATGTCTGACTCCAGGGAAGATGTTAACATGCTTTTCACTGAAAGGAGAAGAAGGGGGAGCACAGATACATCAGAGATGAAAACAGAGCATCTGGAATAGCAAGAAGTGTGAATTTAACAAGAAGGAAACATGAGCTCCTATCAGCAGTGGGAAGAGAATCTGCTCATTGTAACGCAAGCATTTTTGCAAGTTGTCTTCTTCTTTACCATTTATAGATGTGAACCACTTTTACCTGTCAGTGCTTTTCAGAGGTGATCTCTGACTCTGTCCCATTCTTTCCAGCTAAGCTTCGGGAAGGTTTAGTGTCCAAGGCCATAAAGGTCTGACTACAGAAAGTGCACCTCCTGGTTCCTCAGCCCTTGCTCAGTGGTCAGCCTAGCCTTTCTTCTTTGCTATTGTCGGTGGTACAAATGAAATCAACTACCTTGCCATTACAATTGAGGTGACACTTGAAGGATTTCTCTCTTGAGAGGTTTTCTTTGTCTTAGTTTACTGTAGTCCTTGATTTGACCTCATCTGGTGCAGATTCTTTCTATTAAATGTAAACAAAATGTGATTTGTAAGGTTTTTGTTTTAATAGATATGTATATATGTCTATGTATGCATTTTAATGCATTTGACGTAAATACGCCTGACAGTCTTTTTACTCCAGTAAAACCTCCAGGTTCTGCAGCAGTATCCATTCCTCTTAGTGCCTTTTGTTGATTGCTGTAGTCATCTTTTCTTTTACTGGATTATAAGATATCTGAATCAATTCCAGCCTTTTGCCTTGTGTTGTATTGCTTAGCAGTACACAGCCCTGCTCCTGAATGCTTTTCTTTCTTGAAAGCACCAATTGAATTTGGCACAGTATTCTGATTTTTAATTACATCCAGACAGAATGTTCCAGTCATTTTAGGCCCTCCAGTATTTGTACCTCTTGTATAGTGAGATTAACTCCATGTCTTTCAGGGAATAAAACCACCATATGTGTAAGTATTTGTTAGAAGGGTATGTTGAACTGGAAGCCAAATCTAATGCTCCCCTCTTGAGGAGTGTTAGCGGCAGAGAAATAAAATCCTTCTGGATTTAAAAATTATTGCAATCCTTTTTTCTAAAGCTTACAGGAGCTCCCCTTTGTACCCAAGATTATATTTTATGAAGATAGCTATATTTATATCCATTCTAGATTCTTGATATGGAAGTCACCTTCCTTTCTATAACATACCAAATTCCGTTTCTTGCATTGAATTAAAAAATATTTCTAAATTATTGCAGTGGTGGGGAAGGATACAGAGAAAAACAATATAGATACTAGCAGGAAGACAGCAGAAAAGGTCTGGTTCATATGGGAAGAGCAGTATCTTAAGAAGAATCAAGGGTGATAAAAGGCACAAGGAGACAGGTGCAGGTGTGATGTGATTTAAGAAGGTGCTGGGGACAGTGGTGGTGGCTGAAAATGCACTTGATGTGGTCACTGGTTCATTTGCTGTTCTCCTCACTGTATCTCTGCTGCTGAAAGATACAAAGCAATGTTTACTTATAGGCAATGTTTATGTGTGGGCTTTGCTGGTTTCACCCTGCCACTTTGGGAAGCATCTCCTGTTTTTTAATCTCCATAAGCCTCTAGTCTCGCATCAAAACATGTCCCTCCTGAAATGTAATCCTCTTACTTCAGTTACACTGCCATGTTCCAGTCATGCCCATGTGCTTGGGACCACAGGCAGCAGGGTTTCTGAGTGTGCCAAAGGTTGGAAAAACGTAAATATCCAAGCACCTAGAGGAAGCCTAACTTCTTCGGAAAAGCCTGTAAATTCCTTAAGCTGTGGGGCCTCACTTGCAACAAATACCAAAACTAAAAAGCAAACAAAACAAACAAAAGCCCCACCACAAAACAAACAAACAAACAAACAAAAAAACCCAAACCAAAATAAACCCAATTAGGCATCTTTGGACATTTATCAGTTGTTTGCATCACCCTCAGTTTGCTTGCCTCCATGTACGGGAATGAGGACATGGTGGAGCACCCTCAGCATGCTTCTGGACCACATGCTTAGAGAACTAAAGGTCATTATACAGCCAGGGAACTGCAATGACAATTTGAGATGAAATTTACAAGTAGTGGGGACAAATAGAAAAGTTTCAGGGGCGAAGTGAGGTTGGTGGAGTGAGATACATCATTCTGATTTGAAGGAAGCAGTTACTAAGAAGTAGTCAGTGTTTTGCCAGGTGGTGGGCTCTGGGAGGCGGCTCATACAGCAAATCCCGAAGTCTGGTATTCCATGTGAAAATCAATGCCCTGACAAGATCCAGCTTGGAGATTTGCATTCTGCAACCAAGAATGAAAGGGAGAGCTCTCACTCGTGTTCTGCTTGCTTTGGCGTGGCTTCACTGTACATGAAACTCATCCTGTGCAAACCACACACTGTTCAGCCACGTGCCTGTAACAGGACACAGCTGCTGGCTGTGACACAGAGCAACACCACATACAACAGTAGTACAGACAGGGGTGAATTTCACTCAGGGCAGCATAATTTCCATGTGCCTCAGGTTTCTCCTCTGCCAAGTAACTGACACATTTGCCTACTTCAGGATACTGATATCAAACTCCAGGCGTGTGTTTTGCAAGAGGCTGTAAATTGCAAACTGGCCTCATCGTGTATCTTTTACAGGTATCATCGTGTTCAGCTCTTATTTTGAGTTCAGCTCTTATTTTGAGCTGCTCCCTAGTGCTGTTCAACGCTGAACAACTGCAGTATTTCCCTCTGGAGAGGGAATACTGTTTTGGAGAAAAGGTGCTGTATAAGCTGTGCACCAAAGTTTTGATTCTGTAGTACAGCCAAAAAGTATAATTTTCAGTGATAATGTGGGTGTTACCTAAATAATGTACTGAGAGAGGTTCTTCCCATTTTACATCCTCTTTTTGATGTCATTTGTTCTGTCATTTTGGGTACTAGCAGCAGATGGTGTTAAGGAACCTTTCAAGAAAAGTATCGGTTTTTCAGAGTGTCTGCGTCGAAAATTGGCCGCTTGTTCCTTTGAACTCTTGCTTTTATTGTTTACCTCTCTGTTATGCTGCTTCATTCTTAGCTGCAGGATAAGACTGCCTGTTTCACTACTTTGAGATTCTAGAGCTTGGCGTTTTAAGTGACTGGAACAGGTTTGTCCCAGCTACTTTTCACTGAAGACAAGATGTTTTCTTCACTTCCACTTCTTAAACAAGGGAAGCCTACAGGGAATATGTCCAAAGAGCCACAGACTTTTTCCAAACGTGATATTTAAATAACCCAATCTGCCTATCTGGAGGGATATTAAAAATTGAACTGTAAGGGTAATAGGAAGCTGTCATAGTTGCAGTTGTAGCTGCTCACTCTTTCCAAGCACTAATCCGTCCATTTTCCTTTGGGTTGATTCCCATTGTTCATGATGCTTGTTTAGTTGGAGGAATCCCTGCTCACCAGTCTCAGGTCTTGCCTGACCTAAGGAATTATTTAATCTCATCTGTGAATTTCCTCCTGGATGTCTGTGAAAACACAGTGGCATTTGTGACTTCCTCAAAGCAAAGCACATATGTTTAAGGAATGGTGAAAGGGAAGCAAAGAGTTAAAATGCAAAAGATGTGTAAATGTAGCTAACCCTTAGCTTTTTCTTGCAAATTCACATTGATCTTACTCATGTTTGGTAACAGTTTGTATTGAAACACAAAACTGTGAAGTTTAAATATGGGGGAGTCCAAATGTGGGCCACAATGTTCTGGTTTGAGTCTTCGTGCTTTTAAGTCTCTGTATTCCAGACCACAGTCCAGTTGTTCATGCAGGTTTCATCCTTATCTCATGGTATTGTCTGATCACTCCCACTGCCTGCACTTGCAAGATGCAGCTCAGCAGTATCGAATCCTTCCCCCTGCACTCCCACCTTTTCCCAGAGTGCTTGTCTTGCCAAATCATCTGTTTCATCTTTTAGGGAATGCTTTGCATACTATTTTTTTTTTTCTTGCTGGATGCCTTCTGAAGGGCCCCTTTAAACTAAAATCTAAGGGAGAATTTTGACATTTTGTAATGTCCAGATAAGCAATATTGCTTGGCTGGTATTTAGCTTTTAAGAAAAATGGATTTCCAAAGCAGCAGTTACTTTTCTTCAATCCCCAGAAAGATACTTCAGCAGTCATTTCAAACTGGAAGTATAGTACTTACATTTGGAGATAATTTTTTTTTTTGTATTCTCAAAACTAAGAGGAATCAGAAATAGGTCTGGGGCAGGAGGTGTGTGGCCTGAGAAGTTTCAGTTCTGGATTAGAACTTCGTTGTAAAAGGATCAGTAAGTATGTGGTTGGTGCGATGCTCCAGGTGTAAAAGCTTGCAAACTGAGGATCCTACAGCCTAAGGGAATCTTCTCTGCTGGATTCTAGTGCCAGTGGTGAAGCCCTTCTTTCATTGCTTCATCTTTTCACTCAATTATAGGTGTAAAGGCTAAGAGAAAAACAACCTCCCTTAAAGGTCTGACTATATATGTTGGTAGCAGGCATACAAAAAATGCATTTAATTATTTAGTGGTCCTTTGTGGTGTTTTAAAAGCTACTTCAAACAATATAAAATTACGTATTTTAATTATATGTATTATTTTGTAAACCAGCTGCAGATTTCCCAGAAAGTCAATGTGATTTCTGCAGATAAGGAATGTGTAGAGCAGAGGGCATAGAAAAGATGGAAACTGAGCTTTTAAAATCTAGCTTTGGTGGGGGTCAATTTACAGGCAATTTGACAAAAGTCAAATTGTTTAAGTTAATACACTTTTTCTGAAAACTTTGATGCAATTTCCTGTGACAAAAAAGCCCCTATCTCACTCAAAGCTCTAGAAAAATAAAAAGCAGGAGTTTTCATGTGAATATGAGATTTATTTATAAACCTTTCCCCTTGGGAAATAAACTTTACAAAATGCTATGTCAGCACAGGAATGCTATGTAGCACTGTCCCAGTAGGTCAGCCAGCACACTCCCCAGCTGCAGTTCATTTTCTTTTTCATAGGAATAAATGAGTGAGGCAGAGGAACCCAAAGAAGTGAATTGCTTAATACTACTTGCATAATATCAGTACTTTTGAGCTGATGCATGTGTGTTTCCATAAAAAACTCTGAGACCAAGCAGGATTTTACTGGAACTGGAGCATGAGAGTTACAGAAAGAGAATGAGTAAATGTCTTCAGTTAAGTGGAAAAGTTTCTGTTTCAATAGGCTGATGGCCCAGAGATTTTATTTCAGCAGTAAATGCAGGCGTTCCTGGGACTGTGGTGATAAATTTAGTTCTTATGCAGCTGCTGGCATTCGGCTCATTCACACACACGGAAACCTCAGCCCTCCTTATTAGACAGTGTGTGTGCTGAGTTTCCCAAATGGGTGAAGAGCAGTGCTGTCCTGGAAGGCTGCTTCTCTTCAGCTGGTAGGTTTTGTTAGTCTTCCATCTGATTGCCTCAGACAGTCTTCTGCTTTCTTCTAGCTTTTTAGGTTTTCAGGCTGCCCACGTGGAGCATCCCCTTTTCAACTACAGGCACCATGCTCTGTATTCACACCACCTGCTAAAAAACAAAATCTGTTTTTTCTGTTCCTTTTACTGTATGTTGGCCTGCAGGTTGACAGCCCTGCTGTGCTGGGTCATCCCTGCCTAATTTAGCCAACACAGCTTCCTTGGCTTCAGTGTTGCACAGTGTAAGCACTGCACAGCTGTCACTTCCTGCATAAGGGTTCTTTAAGATGTGTTCCTGCTTCTCCCAGCTAAATGCATATCAAATGTAGATTTCCATGTGCAAAGGCAAGTACAAGTTTTTCTAGCTGACTCTTAGTGCAGCTTTTTCATCTCAGTTTCTCATGCCTTAAGGTAAATCAGTGTTTTTAAAACTATCTACTATCACTTGTAGTTACTGAAATACTTTTTTGCCAGTCAGGATGTTGGTAGTGGCTCAGTCAAAGTCTTTGAGCTAGCAGTGTGCCCAGGTGGCCAAGAAGTACATTTAGAGTGTGTTAAATCCTGTGTGCCATTGCAGCCTCTAGCACTGTGCAAATCACAGAATTTCTTGCTCAGTGAGAGATGGCCATCTTGAGTCAATGTTGTTCACACACAACTGTGAGCAAACAGAATGGTCCTGACAGACAGACGTGTGCAAGCAGGACACATCATACTGTGGCTTCTTCAGCTCTGAATTTTTGCAGAAAGCCCTGATATTCACAATTGCAGAAAATGTCCTGCTGCGCCAGGCTGTGGGAGGGTGTGGTTAACAATGGCAGAGGAGGCTGGGGGTGTAGCCAGGTGTTTCAAAGCACTGCCTTACATTCACAGCACCAAATAATGCAGAACACTGACAGCACCAGTGGATGCCCATGAACGATGCTGTGCCCAGGAGTGCTCTTCTCACTAGTCCCAGGTAGCCCTCTCTGGACTTGCACTAGTTGGCTGCATCCCATAGCATCAAGATAGGCCCTGTGTGAGACCAACTGTGCTTTCATGACAAAATGCTCTTGGGTTACTGGTTAGGGTAGCCTGCTACATCTCAAGAGTTTTTTGCCTTTGTTTCTGGTATCAGAGTTTGAGTTTTGTGGAAAGAGAGGGTAGTTGGCTGTGTATGTGCATTCTCTAGTTTTGTAGGGGTTTTTCTGGGCAGAGAAGGGGGGTGGGATTTTTTTAATTAAAAAAGTTTAAAAGTGTGTAAGTGTGGACATTCACACATGCATGTTCTTTAAAATATTTGGGGTATATAGTCAGTCAACATGACTGGAATTTCCTGGATAATTAGTCAGGAACTCTGAATAGTCATTTAATAAAAATTTTTATTAGCACATTTATGCTTTAAAAGATTCTCGTTTTGCAGTTCAAATGCACTATCTTTTAAATGAAAAGTACCTTTTCCCTTAGGTGTGAATCATCTTTTCCCAGAGCAGTTCTTTCTTTAAGGATGGCTGAATATGTTACTTTTCTTAGACACTATTTTTAGTGAGTTCTCTGAACTTACAAACAAATGTTGTTACAAATGTAATGTGCTTAAAACTCTCCAGACCATCACAGGTTAGATTCTTACAAGGATCTCGGTCTAACCAGTATTTTGCTCAGTAATTTTAATGGTATCTGTAGGCCCTAGTTGATCATTTACGTAAATTTCTGTGATTTTTCACCACTGAGTTTGAAATGCTCCAGGCAGAATATTTTGCTGACTGCACTAATAAAAATGCGAAGGTAAAATTTTAGGAAAAAGCAGGCTGGTCTGTACTGATTAGGTGTTGCTAAATAGGTGTAATACCTACAAGTGTTCTTTCAAGAGTTCTTTTGTCATGTGCTTTTAGCCATATCATGTTAAATGTTAGCAAAAATACCCTGAACACTTTCAAACCAGCATCATTTGGGAAGTGATTTCTCTAATTTCTCTGGGAAACATGGTTTGTCCTAATGGTCCATGGAGCCAGGTTAATAAGCAATCATGTTACATTGAGATGTAAAGGGAGGAAAAGAAGGTCAAATGTTGAGCAGTATAGAAACTACTTGAAGTATCAAGCGTTGGGCAATACACAGTTTTCTAGTGTTGTTCTGAATTTGGTTTTAGATTCAGGTGGCCTTTGTAACCTTGGTTGAGAGATTAATTGCTAGTTCACTGTTTTAGCAGTGTACTTTGGTGGTATGAGTTGAAAATGAGAGGAGCTTTGTGGACCACGTTAGGTGAGCAGCGGCAGTGATCCAGGCCCATGTGTAGATCCGAGGAGCAGGTGCCAAAACATGGCCTGATCGTGCAGCCAGCACTGCACCTGCAGGGTGCTGCAGACACCGGGAAAGGCCAGCTTTTCTGAGAGGCCCTCCAGGCTGCAGGCTTCCTCTGTCTGCTGGCAGCTTGAGAAATTCCAACCTACCAGTTGCCTAGAGGGTTTTTTAATCTGTGAATGTTTAAAATAGTCAATTGATTTGGCATATTGACATGTTTAGTGTACCATGAGAATTCCAGCAGTTGCATTAAATGCAATTACTTTGCCAAAGATAGAATGCTATTCCTTTTCATGTGGTTATAATTGCAGACTTCCTCAGCGCCTCTCTTTCTTTCTGCTGTTAAATACACAAAATTGTTTGGAATGGCATTTTCGCTGTAAGCTTAATGTGTACTGCTTCCATTATCAAGAAAGGTGTATATTTTTGGATCATGTCTTTTGTCGTTCATATAATCTATTCCCTGAGGGAATGATTCATTGTTATGTGTTGCATCACATAAAGACGTGCATCGATTTTAGGCAGGTTGTCTGGCAACAGCAAGATAAGAACATCTGTAAAACACATTGTAAAACTTCATAGTCTACGTTCTTTGTTTGACATTGGGCACATGGCATGTGCATGTAAAAAGTGTGCAAATTTATATAATTTTAATGAAAGGTACCAGACTGATGATCTTGTACAGAAATAAAAGTTTGCCTTTCCAGGTGAGGCAGTCTTTGGTCATCAAGAGGAAAGCTTTTATATCATCTTCTTGCTCAGACAGTTAAAGAAGGAAGATGGAGGTCAGATGTCCATTTTGAAATGGCAGCTGGAGATGCAGGTTATCCATGATAGGAGGCACTTTGCAGAGTCTTTGGAAGTAAAGCAGAGCAATGCAAAACCCAGAAAAATGGTATGTTGAACAAAGTCGTAGAGAAGAGGGCCTTTTTGAAGAGAATGCTCTTCTCACCTTATCCACCATCTGGCTGGAGTCAAGAAAGAATGCAAGCATGGTATCCCTTCTGTAGTCCTAGGACCAAGCTGGCAAAGCCGGGCACAGAGCAGTACACAGCGAGTAACTGAATCTGTTATGTGTAGGGAAGGGCATGCCTGAAAAGTTTGCATCCTATTGGAGTTCTGAGAGCTGTTCCCAAGGCAGGAGGGAGATGGAGTGCATTGTGTTTCTGTCCACACTGGGGTGCAGACATGGGCAAGAGATTCTTATTTAACTTCCAACATTGTGCTGTGTTTGCCTTGTTCTTTAAATTTCTTCTCAGTTTTATTTCTTGTTTGCTAGCCTCCTTGACCTGCCTCCCCAAACCCCTGAGGGGCGTGGCCTGTTCTTTGAATTACTATATTCCTTGAACTTTGCTAGTGAAACCTTTGGTCTGTTGTCTTTTCCTTTTGTTGGGCAGTCTTTTCTGTTGAAGCCATATGATCTCATTATTTTATTTCTGTTGCTGATGTTTTCAGGCACAGCTGTAAGTTCAGCATATGCAATAAAGCTTGTTAATTGTATGTTTTACTTTCAGGCTTATCTTTTGCCTTCAGGTTGTTTTTCTGAGTTTATCACCCACTATGTGAAGTGGCTTAATGTGAATATGAATAAACAAGTTAGAGAGCTCTCTGAGTAATCCACAGTGAACTTGCTATAGATTTTCCAATACGA
This sequence comes from Orthonyx spaldingii, assembly GCA_013397795.1. NCBI lineage: Eukaryota > Metazoa > Chordata > Aves > Passeriformes > Orthonychidae > Orthonyx > Orthonyx spaldingii. Next base: position 801,534 of record VZTJ01004373.1, on the reverse strand, counting down.
TAGATCTGAAATCTTATATTGGTTTTCTGCACTTAGTCATGGATTGCTGGTTGCAGGGAATGAAGCAGGATTATCCAGGAACAGAAGATATTGGACTAGATGCAAGGGGCATGATTTGGATTCCTATTCCAGTATTTACACTGTGTCTCCAAAAAAGCAAAAAAAGGAAATAGGTAATGTGATTTCCATCACTTCGTTGCTTTCAAATGTCAAGTAAATACTGCACAAGTATTTTCAAGTAAATACTGCACAAGAGCAGAGATGTAAGGCACAGATGCCACTAATGTTTTTTGACTAGGTGCATTATGGCACTATTCTTCATTTCATTACCATTCTAGCTGTGTGCAAAAATCACTGATGAACCTTGATGATTTTTGCTCTTCCACAATGACCTGCTTACTGCCAAAGAAATAAAGGTCATATTCAGTTGATAAGATGCAAAGTACCATTTCATACTGAGGTAATTAAATGTTGAGTTCTCTCAGTGACGAGATCTAGTGCTGACAAAGCTTTTGTAATTTAACAATCCATTGGTTTTGGCAGATGAAGGAAATAATTGCAAAGTGTTCTCCCATTTCTTTCTTCTCATTCTATCCACTTCAGACAATTAAGTGCACTTGCCAATATTATCAGCAACAATTCCTCTCCCCAAACTAAAAGTGTATGTTCTTTTTAGTATCTACTGTTCAGGTATAGGTTTGCAGAGTAAGATTAGCAGAAATTCTTGGAAGAAGTTGTCAGGCAATTTGACACAGTCATAAAACCTGAAGCAATACCTGAGTGTGTACACCTACGTGTTTGTAGAACAGTGTTGCATTCATGCTCTGGTCATAGGACTCAATGGAAGAGTATAGTTTCACTTCTGATTTGCTGTTTTGCCCTGCAAGAATCAGCTACTCCGTACTTCAGCACCTCACCATTTCAAGCAGTGCCATTCTGTGTTCCATTCTGTAATTCTCATCAGATCTAAGAATGAGAATTGCTGTATGAATCAGAGCAGTTGTTACTTATTCATTCTCTTATGGAAAGTTTTTTATTAAGGAAAACCCAGAAAGGCCAATCACCCAGAAGTCTTTGTTGAAAAAATGCCCATGACACTCGTGGATAACAGTAAGTGATTTTGCTAGGTATCGATCTCCTGCTTAATCAGTTATTGTAAAACGCAATTGTAATGCACAAAATGAAATTAAAATGCCTTACAGAGACCTAGAAAACCACAAGTTATCAGTGCTCTAGCCAGTCTGACATGGTTTGTTTCTACGTCTCTTTTGGGCTGAGCCATTAGTACTTGCCTTGTAGGGATCTCTGTCTAGGGCATTGCAGTAACACCGTCCTCAAAATAAAGTCTCTGCTCTTTGTTACTGAGATTTTAGATGGAGAACACCTATCATTAGATGTAGCTATTGCGCTTGGTGAAAAATGGATACATTAGGGTAGGGAAGCAAGGGTAAAATAACTTGAAGTGCTGAGTACATGAAAATTAAGGTAAAAGAAAGGACAGAAGGGAGTTACCATCTTCTGTATATCTGAACTGAAAAGGGAGAGGTGTCGTGAAACTGAGGAATGGTGGCAGAGGGGAAAATGAGCCAGCAAGATGGAGAAGGCAAGGTGTAGAGCCCTGCAGTAAAGCAGATGTGCGCTGAAGCAACTGCTGAAGAAAGAAGGAAGCTCTATCCCTCACAGTCAGGAGCAAATTCAAGGGGAAGGTAGAAGAAGAAAGGAAAGCTGGGAAGAGGATTTTGGCAATTGCAAGCAAGTGCATCCAGAGGACCAAGTAGCAATTTTCCTGGTTTTCAGTCATTTTTCTAGAGCCACACTAGCTGCTAGCGACCTCAGAGCAGCAACTGCCAGTGAATTGCACAGGAGAAGTGAAAAGTTGCACGTGTAATTTTTTTCTGTTCAGTTGGGGGTTGGTTGGTTGGTTGGTTTTTAAACATCTGCCAGGTGTTGCTAGTTGAGCAGGATGACTTCAAAAGGCAGGATTCCCGTTATCTCATACAGAAAGATTGAATTGCTAAAAGAGAGTAACACTTTAACTGGTGATAATTGTAGGGTCCTTGCTGGCAGATGTTGCATTTGTCTTGATCTTTCATTCAAGTGCAAAGATTAATGCTTTTGCATGAGGGAAGGAGAGCTTGTTTGGAGCTGTAATTTCCCACCAGAATATGTCTTACTGTGCAGTGGGAACATATTAGAAATAGTCTCTGAAGGTTTTTATTTGTTGGGAGTAATAGTACCATGAAAGAAGCTTAGCCTTGCCAATTCCATGTCAGTGTTAATTTGTGAATAATTCGAAAAGATCCCAGGATGAATGTGCTGGTGATGGATATAGAGTGAAAAGTGAGCTTTGTTTGTTTGCCTTTTAAATAATTTTTATCTGTTTAATGTTTCTGTTCCTCAGTAATTGAGCCTGCTATTAAAATCTACCTGTAGTGAATTTCCTGTTGATGTTATGGATGTACCTGCTTTGTGTGGCTAAGAAAGGAGATGTTTAAGAACACTTAGGTGCTTAGGAGTACATTAGGAATATCACAGATTCCTAAATATATGTGTGCATGCACTCTGTAGCCCTTAAGGGAATATTTTTGAAGATTGCTTTATTGTTTTAGAATGGTCACTCTTTCAATAACTAAACCAATTGTTTGCAGTCATCTCCTGACTGAAACCTCTGATAGGTGTGTCCAACAGTAGATGAATAAAGGTAATGTATGCATCTGTCTCTTTGAAGCTCCTGGCGTCTATCATATAAAATCAGTTCTGGGAGCAGAGGCAGAAAGGCAAGTTTCTGTGGCAGCAGCTGAAAGTCTGTTTTCTCTGCATCATCTACTGTGTTGTGCAAATACAGGTTTTGTCTTCCAGCCTGTCATGCTTATTGAATTTTAGCACATCCTTTTCAACACAGGTGTCTAAGTTCAGTCATGCTCCCTTGCAGGCGTCTTCTTCAGCTAGTCAGTTTTTTGGGGGAATTGAGTTAACAGGAAGAAACCTCTGCTCTGATTAATTTCATCCTTGTCTTTGACACCTTGGACTGGATTTGAGACTGTCACCTGTCTTGCTTCAGGGAGATTTCCCACCCACGGGTCTCACTCTTCACTATCATTTTGCCTTGTCCCATGTAGCCTTGCTCAGTTTGCTTCCCACACATCCCTGGAAGGCCAAGCACAGCCTGCATCCCCCACACCTCACACATATGCAGTGAAAAGTCTTTGTGCTTGCCAGCTTGTGTTGGTCTCTTTTCATCATAGCTTGAGAACATGTTCCTGCCTTTTTTCTTCCTCCTGTTTCCTGTAGTTTCAATAAACTTTTTTTTTGTCCTGTTGCTATGGTTACGCTGCCTTTGATGAAATCAGCTAGGTTTTCCCTTATGATTGGAGCCAGTTCTTAGTCATATGGGTTCTGGCAGTAGTCCTGTCCAACACTAGTCTTTGCAGAACCGTTACGTCCATATATTTGAGGGTCTTTGTGTATTTCTTTCTGTTCCAGGAGTACTGTTATCTATGTAACAAAAGCTCATATTCATCTCAAAAGTCAAACTCAGCCTTGCAGTATACAAATCTGTCATTCTGATACTTGCTGATTTTTGTTTTGGCCATCGGTCAAAATTGTCATGTGGTGTTCCCTAACCACTTTTCCCCTTTTCTTCTGAAGTACTGTTTTACTGTCTTCAGGATACTAGGATTCCTACATGCAGGAAATTTCAGAACACTGTATTTGCTTCCTCATGTTTTTAATGAAGAAAATGCAATTCTTACGTATCAACTGATGTAGTGCCCAGCACTGCGTTGAGACGCAGCTGGTGGCGTGAGGAAGGGACACCCTGCTTTTTTAAGCACTTGCTAAAGTTTCATGCCTTGCCTTTGCTTTTCTCATCAAAAAGCTTTGAGGTTGCTGTGGAGGATGCACCGTAGGAAGAAGTATCTGGGAGCACAGGGATGTCAGAGTATGCGTGTAGCATCTGAATGCCCAGCCAGACAAGTTGACTTCATGTGGTCTTTAGTCATTGAAGGGTCACTTGAACTGCAGCAAACCACAGGCAGGGAGTCTGAGACCAGTGTGCTGATCTAGGACTAACAGCAGTTGACTGTTTGACAGAGAATTTTTTATGTCCCTGTTTGTTATACATGTAAGACTTCTGATCTCAAGCTCAATCAGTCACTTCCAAGAAGACTAGAAGAGGGTGCTGTAAATCAAAGTGTCTCTGTTAGGTTAAATTCTCTTCAGGAATAAATGTGGAAGAGTTTGTTTCCTAAAATTCCAAGCAAAAAGATGCACTTCTAGACCATAGAGCCCATAGGAAAAAGTAATAACTTTTGTCAGAGGGTTTAAATCTCAAACCAATTGCATCCCAGCTTTACAAATTTAGACGAACATAGATCTGTAAGTGAATGTTATGACTTGCTCTGGTTGTATTATTTGCTTTGGAAAAAGTATTTTTCATTGGATTTTATTCAGAAAAGTTTTTGCAAAGCAGTTTCTAGGCTCTTCCAAGTGAAGCAATTGTGTCCAGTTACACTTAAAGTAAACTGATGTTCAGAAACCAGGTATCCTTAAAGGATGAAATATCTTGCTGAAACCTGCAGTTTATGTTTGAAAGAGATAAGATTGTCATTCTTATGAGTCAGGGTCTGCACACTGAAAAGTGAGTAACAGATACAAACATTGGTAATTTCAGTTTTGAGAATTGCAACTTCCACATTTCCCCTTTTATGATATTTCCAGTTTAATTCTGAGTTCTGTAGTGAAAGGAAGTTCCTCAATAATTCTGCCCTGTATCCTGAAGTGACATGCATGTAGTTATTCATAACTGTTTCCAATCATCACTGTGATATTTTAATTTTTCATTAAGCAAAAGCTTTCAGCTTTAATAGTTGGATGTTTGCCTTTAAATGTAGATGAAGCAGATCTTCATGATACCGAGAAGTATCCTTTCCAAAAGAGATGCCATCTGAGTAAAGGCGTTTACACTACCCTCAGAGAAAAGAAATAATTGTCTTATTCCTCAGTTTGTTTATGTGTTGCCTATGTGATTTTCTGTAAGGTAATATCTTGTTAAACAAACAAAGCAATTCAGTGATTATTGTAAATCAGGCTGATCTCAATAGAAGCAACATCCTTAAAAGCCCCAGCTGTAAGACCTTCTCCATGGAATTTGGTTTCTAATGCCAACTTTTAAATATTTTCATAAGTGTGACTTGTTGCTGCAGTGATCCTGTTCTTGCTCTTTCAGAACGAGAAGGCTTTGGGGCATTCCGTGAGCCGCTCCAGTAACATCTCAAAGGTATGTTGCTCGCTATAACTCAGTCTTTGATAAACTTGGGGATACTGGGATTTCTTTCATTTCAAAATTGGGGTGATACATGTGATGATGTCACCAGTAGAAAATGCTTTTTGTGCCTGTCTCATTGATAGTCACTCCTGAAACATTAGAACTCTGGTGTTTTGCAGACTCTCTTTACAGGTCAAATGAAATGGAAGCTACAGTAGGTTTTCTCTTTCACATTGTCAACCTGCTTAGCTTGATAGGAGCAAGATAGATGACAGATGCCTGAGATCTTATCTTGGAGGGAAAGTGGCCCCAAAAACATCACTCAAGCATGTTGTTTTATAAGATAAGTCTGTCTAAGATATGCATCCCATAATATGTATAGGATATGTAGTTAAATGTTATTCTGTTGTTCCTTCAACACTGAGTTATTTTTGCTCCATGAACTTGGTATCAGGACATGACTATGAAAGCATTTTTAAATGTTTGATTTTACAGACCCTAGTCAGGTAAGAGAAGCATAGTACTCCACCCATTCTAGTCACTCTACAGCATAGCTGATGGGCACATCAAAAGCATAATTGCTTTGTTATGCTGTTAGGAAAAAGCTATCTTCTGTCCAAGATAATTATTGCAATACATACCCTACTTATGCATTGCAAATAAGATTTTTTATTAGCTGTAAACCTAACAACTTTTTGCTTACACAAGTACAATTGCTTAAAGCTGGTTGACCGGTGCTTTTCATGGAGTGCATAAGTTTCAACTCTTTGTTGCCACAGTTTAAGTGGCTGCTCATAGTTACTTTTAATGAAAGACGGAGTCATTATGGCTGCCACAAGCTTAAGTCCCTTTTTTCTATTCTGGGTACTTCTGGATCTAGGGAACTGTTCATGACTATCTCCAGCAGAGGAAACAGCATGTGCACATAATATGTGGTTTATATGGGCACAGACAACTTTCACTTTGGAGCCAAAAGAGGATTACTGGGTGTCCTAAACAATGAGCAGGGCAACTGGCCAGTGCACAAGGTACTGACCAAGCTGAAGGTGTTGTTATCATGGATTGATATGAGATTGTTTTGCATTTGGCGTCAGAAAACATGCACCCATATAAAGGGATTTGAAATAAAAACTATGTGAGTATAAATTCTCATGTGGGTTTTTCTAAAATGGGACTATGCTTGTTCCTTTTTACCCTGGTTCTTCCTGGGGGTCCTTAATTGGATTTTTAGGTTTTGTTCAGCAGACATAGTAGTTTTGCCATTATCACAGTACTTTTCCTGGAGTGTCTCAAATCAGCACAAGCCTTTTGGCAGCAGCACTTTGGTACCCATACGAATCCGCACGGTTCATTCTTAATGCATCAAGAACTGGTGGTGTGGCAGTGCAGTGGGAAGGACCTTGCACTCTGGCAAAGCTCTCCCTGGGAGTGCTGGCAAATGAGACATCAATATTTACATTCCTCTTGAAGCACTGAAACATTCAGCATGACTGCTGTGTGTTGCAAAAGCTAAACTTCTCAAAGGGATCAAAAGTCAGCCTTGTCAGTTTAATGGGGGAGACTTTTTGGTTGCAAGATGAGCTTCCCAGAGGTGTTGATGTTCTTAGTGTCACCTCTGTCTGATCAATTCTGTGCACCTTCTCCACTCTGGAGATAAGTTTGAACAAGGGCGAGGGTGGAAGTCCTATCAGTGAAATCAGCCCCTGATTTGACTTACATGTTTGAATGCTGCCTTGTGCATCCAGGCAGTTCAGTGCTAAGCTGCAACAATTGTTTTGTGGTCCACAGGTGTTTTGGCTGTTGCAAGCAATTCAGATGACAAATCAGGAAAGATTATAGTAGTGGCATGCTGCATGGAAGCTTAAGAACATGGAAAATTTTTCTTTAGTTCTGAGTTTTAATAGGGAAGTGCCCCTTTTTGTATTGTTTAGAACACCATAGCAACCTGGCCAATAACGCAGATTGGATACATGTAAAGGAGTAAGTATGGAAATGCTTGGCTGCCTGTACAGCCCTTTCTGAAATCCACAGAACTTGTTCATCCTGCACCATTTTAAGAGGAGCTTTTTAACTAAAATTGGGTTAAATTAATTACATGCTGCATTTCCAGATATGTTGAGGTGTGCGTGTGTGTACAGAAATAATGGTAATGCTTTCTGCAACTGACTGTTTCAGCCATTGTTTTTCCACCCAAATCTAGCTTACAGCACAGCAACAACAAATCTGCTACAAATGCTTGGCACTCATGCTTGATTCAAAGCCTTACTGGTGCTGATATCATTACGAACCCGCTGTGATTATTTCTGTGTATCTTTCCACTGCTTTCAGTTGCAATTTTAGTGGAAAGGATTGAGTCAGAACCGAGCCTTTAGCCAAGAGAGGATGCTGTGTTACTTATTGTGACCAAGGAAAGCAATGCCCAAGGGCTAAAAGTGGTCAAGGAGGGAGGCAGACAGATGGTGCTACTCAAAATGAAATCAGCTGGTAGAGGTAGCAGGACCTCTCTGCATATAGACCCCCAGTGTCAGGGCCAGGTGGAGCTGTCCCTTGGGAGAAGGGGGCAAAAAGGCAGTTCTCCAAGAGGCAGATGCTAAGAGAGGCAGAAGAGATGCTAGTACATGTGGCCAAGCCAAGAAAAAGCAATCACCGGAATACTTGGCTAGGGATGGAGGCCAGAAACAGCAGAAAAAGGAGCGGGGAATAAGATGTAGGAGGATCTTCATATGGTGCCATTAGGCTGTGTGCAGTATGTTGCACACTGGGGGATGTGGCGTTCCTCCAGGCCCTTCTTTGCTTTTTTGGTGTATATATTTCAAACACTCCTTTTAAATCTGTTACATGTGAAATATTTGAGTTTCTGAAATCTTTTATGTTTGTTTTGAAATAAAAAAATATATAATTGAAGGCAGATTTAATTTATTTAGTCATGGGACTTGAACACAGCCCAATTTCCCCAACTTGCCCCTTTCAGACACTGAAACAGCATTGATGCTGACTGAAACAGCCCCAGTTGGCACACGGGAGTAAAGCCCAGATCCACATCTCAGCCGTTTACTCTAAGCCAGCATTTTGTCCAAGCAGCCACTGATTGCTGCGAAGTGCTTTCATCATACAAGCCTCACAGAGAAATAGGTAAGCTTTATAGAAGCTTCATCCTCTAAATATAGAAGAAATTGACCCTAAAACACAACTAGTCACTGGGAGCAGCTAAAAGAGGTATTTTCACAGTAGTGGCAATTCATGACCTCAGTTTGTAGATCAAGGCATTGTGCTTACAAGCAGATGAAATGAGGTCACTTAGAAAGCTGGTCTCTAAACAATTATTCTCAAATTAGTGGTGTTGTTTACCTTTAAAGTGTCTGATATATCCTGATATGGATGATGTGATGTCTGGAAATGCCTTCAGGTCATCTGTGTGCTGTTCTTGTCATCTGATTGCTTTGGAGAGCTGATGCTAATGTAAAGGGGAAGCACTTTGTAGTCTTATTTTCATGGCCCTCCAAGGGATAAACTTTGAAAATGCTAATACTAGGATCACAGAAAAGGAATCAAAAGTGAACTCCTTAAAAAATATAAATGCTTTATCTTTTCTGAAGACCTGTATAGTTCTATCTTTTGAGCAGAAGTACACTGTAAAGTATTAGATTATTCTTAGGATGAATAGCAGCCAGTGCAGACACAAAGTGGTAGCCTAAGCTGGCTATGAAATTTAAAATCCATTTAGGCTGTTCATCAGCTTGGAACAGATTTAGAAAAGCATATGAATACACACGTCCACTGTTGCCTGAAGCTTTAATGGATTCAGTGAGCATTTGTCTGTAGAAAAGCAGTCCAGGTTTTTCAGCTGCAGAGCTTAGCTGTCCTGTAGTCTATCAGATGACCAAGGCTTACTGAAAAGAACAGTTTCTCGGAGGTGTTCTGTTCAGGTGCGTGAGCCTGGAAGTAGGGAAAGACAAGTTTCTTAAAAAAACCTTCTACTTAGTTATTGGGGAAAAGACAGGAAAAATTGTATAGTGTGAAAATGAACATACGCTCTTTCCCCAAGTACAAGAGCAAGTAATCTCATGCTGGGACACAGTGCAGTCATGTTTGTAAGGAATGTGATGGTCTCCCTGTGCTGTGATAAATTCCCTCTCCTGGGGCTGGATTCTTACTTCATATAGGTATGAGGGTACCCCATTAAGAAGGAACCTGCAGGGGTTTCTTTTCCTCTTTTGTTCCCTCAGTCCATCCAAGGTATTTTGAGGAAGATTTTTAAAGACAAAGAGCTGTATATTTTTTTCTTCTTCTTCTTCTCCCTGCAGAATCTTTGCAGTTGTTACTGGATTTAGTCAACATTAATCGTGTGCTATAGGCAGACTGTATTATTCTTGGGGAGATTTTGAAGGGAAAGATAGTCTCCTTTCTCTAGTATCTTAGCCCTGGAATCTCTAGAGAAAGTTCCTGACAGAATCATCCTTTAGATTTCTTTAGAAAGAATAAGAGAAAGCTGACTTCATCTTTGCTTCTAGTTGCTAGACATAATTTTAATTATAGTCACATATGTCATATAAAATATGGAAGAAAGTTCTTCCAGCAGCTGACTGCTGGTTCCTGTCAAATTGTTGCCAAAATTACATGGTGGAGTTGATCATCCTGAAATTTTCAAATACCTCTTTCCCATATCTCCCCTCCAGTTTTTTAACCACTCTTCATTTTAGTAATTTATCTTATCCCTCTCTAAAGACATGAGATTTTATTTTACACTGGAAGTCAGTATGGCATGAATCTGGTAGGGAGAACTTGCTGGAGAAGATCAGAAGTTGCTGATGGTTGATCCTGCCATGTTGGTATAAACGCTTTCAAATCCAGCCTGTCAGCAGGGCTGTCTGCCCGTCACATCCCCCAGTCTGTCCATAGGTGGCCTGTTCTGCCAGTCTTTGGTGTCAAGTTAGTACTGTTTGGTCTCATTGCACTGCTGCCTCGGCACTGCTGGAGGCCTCCTTTGGCACAGAGTGCAGTGACACAACCACGTTTGCTGCACAGATGAGCTTCAGAGACCGCAGAAGTGCTGTGCACTTTAGCACCAGCCATCAACCAGCATGTACATGGAATACAGCACTTGATGAAAGTATTCAAGAGAGCATAAAATAAAGGCAAGCCCATAATGAAAAAGCCAAGTTAAAATTTGGGTTGTGGAGTGTTTCACTCCTTGCTGTATTGCTAGATTTGTATTTGCCTGAAGCTCCTTGTTCTGAATTTCCCCCTGATAAAAGACTTAAAATTGAGCTTCATTTCTCTCGCTCTTTGTCTACCCAAAGGAGAGGTGTGCTCTATTATTAACTGTGCATAGTTCTTAGTATGTTAGTTCCAGATTCATAGCTGAGACTTCCTAGATGTTTTTGTGGCACAGGTAGTATGGTCACAGTACTGTTCCTATTCATGTGGCACCCAAAAATGACAAAGCTCTCAGGTGTGGGGGAAAAACCTTTCTTTGCTTCCTTTAGACTTTCAATCAGTTGAAGAACTCTACTGGAGTTGTTTCTAATTTTTTACCTTCAATGAATAATTTAATAAAGTTTTTAGAATGTGACAGGCCCTGTTCTTTAAAATGAGATGTAATTGCTAGTACTGAAGTGCAGCCCAGAGTGGGTCAACAGCAACTATACCCAGAAGTGTCATCTCAGATAAGCAGGTTATCTTGAAATATACCCAAGCCATTGGCACGTTCACTATGGCTCACTTCAAAGATGCCTTTATTTTCTTAGGCAGGGTGGGGTTATTTTTGTTTTGGTGTGCAGCATGTAATCAAAAGTGAGTAATCAGAAAAGGCTGGATTCTCTCACCAATAGATAACACTGTTAATGTGGAGGCAGAATGAGAACATATATAATATGTGTATATATTCATGGACACCTGCATATATGCATATAAAAAAAGGTATATGTTCCTGCTGGCAACCCTTCAGAGAACTGTAGACTTGCAGGAATTGTTACCTTCAGAATTGCTGTGATTGTCTGAACACCAGTGCAGAAGGCCATGCTGTGACCTCAGTGAATTGCATTAGATGGGAATGTCAATATACACAATTAACTAACTATTGACATTTGGTGCTGAACTATTTTAGGCAACCAGTCGGGCAGTACAGAGTAACTCACAAGCACATGTCTCCAAGGCTCATCACTGGAGGTGATATTTCTCCATGTGAAGGAGGAAAGACAGTCCAGAGTTTCAACAAGTAATTATGGGGTTAGAAGGGTCAAATTCAGGCTGTCAAGGCTTAGACTACATGTCACATATGAGCATGGCAGAAACCTCCTATGAGAAGGGGTGCTCTAAAACCTCCTGCTGCTGTTTCCTTCATAAATAGCCAGTTTGGCCAAAAGTGCTGCTACTTGGGAGGCTGCTTCTGGGGCAGTAAGGGTGGTGTGTGCCAGAAGCTACAGAGTGGAGTAGGCTTTGACTGCCTATTTTCCCAGCCTCCTCAGAGCTGAACCCTCTGTGGGAGCAGCATCAGAGCTCCAAGATAGCTGGATCCACCTGTTTCATCCACCCATTGCTGCCTCTTCTTTGCCCCATTCTGTCCCAAGGCTGCCTGTAGTTCTTCTTTTCTGTATCTGAGCCAGCAGACCAAGGTGAGCTGGGAGGACTGGCCAGCAGCAGCTATATGTAACCCTGCTTCTAGATCTGGCAGAACATGGTACTGGACTTTTGGCAGCAACTTGTATTTCATTGTACTCTTATCAGGGAGTTGTGTTTCACTGTTAGAGGCTCACTGCTCTCACTGGCTGATGTTCCTAGGGAAGTGACTGGCATTAAAGCAATGGTTAGTTTTACCTCACATCACTATCCTACTCTGAGTTGCAGTGCAGTTCTGTAATGAGTTTCATGAGCAAAAAGCAAGGAATGAAAGGAGGACAGACTGAGTGACTGGAGGCTCATCGAACCATGGCTTTTGGTGATAGCCACAGCTTGCATCAGCTTGAACCAAGGATGGGGCATAACTTCCACCAGTGTTTTGTTTTTCCTTTCTGTGATGCCTATCCAAGTGTGTTAATTTCTGTTCATATTTTGGTTGTATATTCATTATGTATGAAAATGGAGAAAAATACGTTTTGTTCTGAAGCAGAAAGATAAAGGGGAAAGGAAATGTACCTCAGATGCTGAGTTTCTGCAAACTACTTGAACAGCACTGGCATCTAGAAACAGAATACTAAGCTTGAAATGCAAATGAAATTCCGCAATTTCTTTTTCGTCCCAGCCGTTTGATTTCCCAAGTGGCAAGACTTGGACACTTGGTACCAGACAGTTGGATCAAGCAACCAGTAACATGGTCTTGGAAGGGAAATTGTGGATCATTGATTCTAGTCATCTGCTATTAGACTGTCACATCATATATTCTGCTGTCCATTTTTGAAAAGTTCATTGCTAAACTGAAGGAGCTGAGAGACTGGATTCATTCTTAGCAGGTTGCCTTCTGTGATTTGCTCATAATGTAAAATTTGAGACAGATTTATTAATTGATTTGTGACTTCACTTCCAACAATATATAACTCTCTCCACAGTGGGATGCAACATGCTGTTTTACTGGTTTAATATTTTGTTTTTAGAAGATTGCTTATTTTGTCTTTTAAGCTAATTCATTATTTAAGTTTTATTGATTTTCATTTGCAGAGTGAAGCAGTTGATCAGCAGATTAGTGTCAGGTCTTTCATTAAATTGTCAGACTTTCAGTTAAAAAAAAAAGAAGTTATTGCACAAACCCTTTTTCAAAAGATAGAATTTGAAGTCAGGTATACTTGCTTTTAGGAGAGGTTATGCATCAAAGAGAGAACAGATTTCCAACAAATATCTGAATTCACATCACTGCGTGATCAGAGTTCTGCATCATTAGCATGTGCAAGTGGTGGGAAAAGTAAAGAACTGTAGTTTCCAGGATAAAAGCCAGTAATTGATTTTTGTCTTTGATTTGTTTTGTCACAGTCATGATATAGTTCAGTTTGCTTTCTGGCGCAAGGTTATTTTACTGGGTTTTATTCTGTATGTGTACCCAGCTGGGTAAGATGGGAAATAAGTTACACTGTCTTACTCTAAGGGCTAAGAAGTGTGTGTCTGAGTCTTGGCTGAGTCTTGCCTCTGATTTCTGCAGACCCAGCTGTAAATGGACACCTGTTTTTTCAGTCTCTGTGCACCTGAGGCATCCCAATGTGAGGGCAGATGTATTGCTGTCTTGTCTCCAGTTGTTGACTAGAGAAATAAAACCTTAAAAGATGAGTTCTGTGACAAGGAAGGTGATCATTTTATCTGTATTTATAAACTAGCATGTGTTATGTATCTTCTCTCACAAAGAAACAAAGAGTATAATGTGTGACAAGGAACCTTGTTTTTGCTATGGCAGTATAAAAGCCTGTGACAGCCTTGTTTAAATATGCAATAGGGGTTTTTAATAAATTAAATATAGAATTGAAGAGTCACAAGACAGATACAGTGTGTGTTGCATGATGAAAGCAGTGATGATTGAGCAACTCTGCTGTCTGAAGCATGGGGCTGGGCACAGTGTGCTTGTGTGGCAGCACACCTTTTGTCACCTGAGGTCTCCCTGGTCTGTCTGTCTGCAATTGCCTGACCTAGGTCTCTGCTGACTGTGGTGGTTTCTCTGCAGCCCAGTATGAAGATGACGTTTCTGTTGTTCTGCTGATTGCATTGTTTCTTCCTGGGTTTCAGGCTTTGCTGTGCAGATCAAATGAGCTGTAAATCTTTGTCTGAATTTTGAAATGCAAGCAGTGTTTTGCAGCAGTGGGTGAGCAATGCAGCCTGTCCAGCAGTTGTGGAACATGGGAGACTCAGGTTTAAAGATTTTCTGTTATGAGGTTATTGATGCAGGTCTCCTGGCCAAAACCTCCAGAAAAAGTTGAGAAATTTGTTGAAGTGACGTATGGAATACAGCGGCAGAAAAGGTCTTTAATAACAGCCAGTGGAGTCACAGCTCTGTGACAATGCTCATTCTTAGCACATTCATTTTAGAGGCTTGTCTATTAAGTGTTAAATATGCCAAGAGGTTTGCTTTATGTTTTTGAGTTAGTTCAGCTAATTCTTAATTCTGCAGTTATTCTTTTTCTCACTGTGCTCTTTTTGCAACTTACGAATATGACTGCTACCACACCTCCAGGTAGATGGAAGATCCTGTTCAAGTAAGAACAGGATCAAAGGCCTCACAAAGTACAGGAAGTACTTCAGGGAATGGTCTGGGTTGGCAGATGGTGCTCATATGCATATGCTAGTAAGGAATATAAGTCCTCAGGTTGTGTTTGAGTTACTGAATTGCTGACAGCTCTGTTATGTGAAGAAAACCCCAAACCGCTAATCTCCTGCCATCATTGTAAGAGGAAGGATTAGCTATTACATGGTAGCTAAATTCCAACTAGTTTATACACACAGTTCCATCTAATTATTCTAATTACTGTAGCATTCCTCATTTCCTGAGCTATTGTTCTGTGTAATGTTTGACAGCTGGCAGGTTCCACTCCAGAGATGTCAGCATTTGACCTTGGGGTAAAACATTTCTGTTCTGATCACTGCTTGTTCAAGGATGAGGCTATGTGACCTTTCTCACATTTAACAGTAAAGTCACTTTCTTACAACTAGCCCTTGAGTATCTGCTGTAGAGTGATATCTGACTCCATATGCTGTGTTTCACCCTGAAGGTGATTGCTGTGCATGCTGACTCCTGACTTGAAGGTTTGTTTGTTTGTTTGTTTTAATTTCACTGCAGGCTGGAAGTCCAACCTCTATCTCTGCCCCTCATAGCTTCTCTCGGACTTCTGTTACACCATCCAACCAGGACATCTGCAGGTAAAGTGTGTCATTTGCATGGCTACAGTGAGGCTCAGGCGAGGTTCAAATTAAGGAAAACAGAACTGTAAAAGCATGTTTATGGGGAAGTAAGCGATGTGGGGCTCCCACATGAAGCATCCCATTTGTTTGACTCAGCTGCTGTCTAACACTGCTTTGTTGAATCCTACTGACTGTTTGGCCCCGCTATGTTTGCCATTCCCACACTAGCTGTAATTCTCATTTCTTCACTTTTAATTATACATGTTCTCTTTTTTAATTGTTTTTTTTACTTTCTGTGCTTTTATTCCACTGTTCTGCATGCAGTTCCAGTGCAGTGTTTTCTGAGTGTTGTCATCACAGTCCAGTGCAGTCTGCTGTTGTCTTGAAAAATCCGCTCTGCCAGAGCCCTCTGACACAAGGGGTCACTGTGACAGTAATCTGTCAGGACACGTTACATGCAGCAAAGAGAAACTCCCGTGGGCAGGATCGGGGCCAGGCACTCAGGTCTGCTAAGAATGTAAAGCCCACTCGCACTCTGAAATTCTCCAAGTCCCTCAATGACGTGGACCAGAAGGCGCAGAGCACCAGCGAGTGCTTTGATTATGTGGAGCGAACACGCTCAGAAGGCAAACTGACCCCAAATCAAGAGCAGTGTTTAAGGATTAACAAATTTCATCTTAAAGAGAGGAAACCGCTGAATCTCAGGCCTCTTTCTTTTAGCAATTCTAAGCACTCCTATATCCCTTCCCTTTCCAACTACTCGAGTGCATCGGGAGGAGCAGAGAACCACAGCGCTGTACATATCCCCCTGCTGGAGGACAAGGTGGACCATGACACGTCAAGGAGCAAAAAACTGTTGCGTTACCTTTTTTCCTTCTCCCACACCTCCAGCATCAGCAGCCTGCATAAATTTCATGAACTGGAGAGCTACTCCAGTCACTTCCAAGCTGACAAATCCTCCAGCATGCTGGTGGAAAGCACGGACTTCTGCTCTGATGATATGGGAGATGATGACGTCTTTGAGGACAGCACCTCAGTGAAACTCAAAACAAAAGAGCAACGGGCACCGCTCTGTTCAGTTGAGAAGGACAGTGACCTTGACTGCCCTTCCCCCCTCTCAGAAAAGTTACCCCCTCTCTCCCCTGTGTCCACATCGGGGGATACCTGCAGGTTGGTTTACCAGAGAACCACCTACCTTTGAACCCTCCCATGTGCGGTGATGACTGTTCTGCTTTCCCCTTCCTTTGTGCTGTTTCTGTCTCTTCTTTTACCCTGTCGCCTTGCTAATATGTGTGATTTGAAGCATGCAGCCTTCTCTCTGCTGTCCTGCACCCCTCTGAAGCACTTAACAAGGCTACTAAGCAAAATAAGTTCTTTTGGAGTCAAATAAATTCTCTTAAAATTTATTTCAGGTTTGGGATTCTGAGACTGTATTTTTCTCTTATCAGTGCCCAAACTGGGAATACTATGAGAGACTCAGCTATGCATCATAAAGGTCAAGCTGAACATGTCTTAGCTTTTAATGAGCAATGTGTTGTCCTGATAGCACTGCTGGTTTGGTCGGAGGGTGGGAATCAGGAGGAAAACAGATTGCTTGAAAATTGCTTCTGAGATCAGATCAATATAGCTTTAGATTTCTTTTTCCCCCTCAGTTTGTATCCCACCACACTTTTTTATTTGTTAAGGGTTTCCTGGATGCCTTGGTCAAAGGCGATCTGAGCATTGGCTGTTAGTGGTAGGCCTGTGTGACATCCATAGTGTGAGGTCCAAAAATGATGGGTGTCCTTATTCCAGCTACAGAGGATTAATCATATGCACAGGTGGTGGGAACAACAAGATCTGGACTGTCTTCATGGTGACTTGTCTGCAGGTCTGCCCTGTCCCACCTCCAAAATGTTGAGGAGCAAGAGTCATCAAGTACAGGAGCAAATGTCCAATCCCTCTACCTAGCATTTTATTATCCTCGTCTATCTCCTCCTTAACAGCACTTCCTTAAAGCTGGCTTTGTTGTTACTTGCCAATATTATTTGATTTCCTCCGTCATTACCACCATATCTAGTTCTGTACTGGCTTATCATCAACAAGATGCCATTGTAATCCACCCACTCCTTCATTTCCACTTGACAGCTATCAGCAAGGTCACAAGAGGCAAGATGCTACACGTCAGTAAGAGATTTCAGTAACAGACAGGGATGGCAGCAGGCCAGAATGTACTTCACATATGTTTAGTAACATGTATTCATTCCCTGAGCTCCTCACCATCCCCCTTTCAATTCATGACCTCTTCCACAGAGTTAGAAGAACTTCACAATGCTTCCCAAGGGTTGTGTATAAATTGAATCTGGAAATCAAATGTCAGCAGCTGGTAGTAACACTTTATCAGATGTCCTTGCTGTTTGTGCAGTTAGGCTGTGAGGAAAATAGGGAATTTTGCAGAGCTGATGATTCCTTAGCAACTTTTGCAAAGTGAGAGTTGAAGAAGCAAAACCATTTAGAGTACGTGTGTTTTGGGGTTCAGATTCAGTGCTGTAGTTTTGCATTGTGAATCTGTCTCTTAGCAGTTTGCACTGGAATTAATCATTTGTGCAAAATCCAGGCTGTCTGAATTAGTTGTTCATGATCCTGGAGTGGACTGTTTCACTGCTGGTTTGGGAATTTTGTTTTATCTTCTATTTCAGACCGTGCTACATGAGTAGCTACACCTCTCAGTGCATATTTTGTCTTGGGAAGTGCTGTCTGATCTGTTTAAATACTATTTGCAGTTAAGTGCTATTGGTGTGGGTGAAACATTGTCATTTCTTGCTCCATTTTTTTCTTTCAGGTACTGCATTTCTGTCAGGCTCTCTCTGTGTGCCTCATCTGTGAGAAAGCAGCTGTCTAGTTAGCTGTGTCTGTGCTTATTTTGTGCCTGTCTATGTGCTTGTGCAGCAATGGAGTTGTTTAGTTTTAGCTCCTTCGTGGAACACATTCCTTTGATTTATATGTCTCGGGATCCTCAGTGAACATCCATGTGTGATCACAGATATTACATGGCTTTTCCACATCCTTTCTGCTTCCTTTTCTCCTAATGAGCAACTTTGCTTCTGATTCAGGATATGTCACTGTGAAGGAGATGATGAGAGCCCTTTGATTACCCCCTGTCACTGTACGGGAAGTCTTCATTTTGTGCACCAGGCCTGCCTGCAGCAATGGATCAAGAGCTCGGATACGCGATGCTGTGAACTGTGCAAGTATGAGTTCATTATGGAGACAAAACTGAAGCCTTTGAGAAAGGTAGGCACAGGAGCTGCTTCCCCAAGGACATGCTTTATTAAACAGAGATCCACTCTGGAACAGGCTGTGCCCAGGAGCCTGCAGCACCCACCATGTATTTATTAACATTTTTGTGGCTCCTTGGTAAGTCTGGTCAGTTTTGTATAGGTACAAAAGGATTTGAATTTACCCTGGCAAATTCAACATCACTGGAATCCACAGCTCTGATAATGGGTGTTATAGCCCAGAAGCTTTCTGTGTGTAAATGTACATGCATATATATATGTGCATGCAGCAATCTGATTTTTTTCTTTACAGTTAGATTGTAGAGCACAAAATTCTACATTATCTACATTTTGTTAAATGTAGAGTTTTGTATTACTGTTACCTGCTTTAGTTTGTGGCTCTAAGAGCCACATGGCTTTTAAGTTCTCTTCAAAATAGCAGTATTTCACGTGAAATTTACTTAAAGTCACACTTTCTGAATGTAATTTAGTTAAAATTTGTAGTTTTTCTTTTCTTTTTAAAGCATCCAACTTACTTAGTAAAAATAGTACATTGTAAGTAGAGTATGGTTCCCTGTTAAATGTGTTTTCATTTTTACTTTCTTAGGCTGTGAATGACTAGGTTTTAGTACTTTGAGGTTGGTAGACCCTGTATTTTTGTTTTATAGAAAAGTACCTTTCCTAAATCTGGTGACTTAAAGTACAGATATTAAGACCAGTTTTGTGCTTGTATCCTGGTTTTGTTCTCTCACATCCTCTGAGCTTTCAATTTCAATTGTCCTTATGTCAGGGGTTTGAGATAGAAGTCACTGGTATTCTTAGCACAGACAAATCTTGCCATGTCTATCAAAGTGGAGGAGGTTAATAACAATAACCTCAGTCTGGAACTAGAATAAATGAGAAACATTAAATTCAGTTATGATGAGCCTAAATCATGTAGGGTGAGTAATTTGGACTGCAGCGATCCAAAAACTTTTATGAGAACTTGTCCAATTTCTAAAAGCAACTCCTAACAGGAAATAGAGCAGATTTCAAACACTTCCTATTTTTTTAGAGAGATGTACTGTTTGCAAAGTGTATAGCTTAGCATGTCCGGTGGATAGGATGTCCTTTGCTTATGACTCTGGTGGATCATTGCCTTCTAAAAACTGCAGATTTTGGCTTGGTAGCCCCTTGGCACAGAATGTAGTTGCTTCTGAGCTGCAGTATTGGTCATCATACGCTCTCTTGTCTGCATAGACAATACTTTGCACAGACCAACCATAGGACAGTAAAGAAATTACTCTAGAGAATCCCAAGAAAGAAGAGTTGCTATACTTGTCAGTTGACTGCTGGTTTTTTCACTCTGCCTGAAGTGGGTGGGAAACATTTTCTGAATGTTTGTGACCTGTGAAAAAAAAATTGTGTGCACCTTCAGAAATGAGTCACTCAGCATCATTAGTTACATCTGAACAGGTCATCTGTGGGAAGCAGAGGAGTTGCCAGGAAATAGGAATAGAGCCATAAATGGAAGGAGTTTACCTCTCAAATACATCTAAAGAGTCCTTTTAGAGGTTCAGCTGCAGCAAGAAGATGCCTCTATATCTTCAACTCAGCCATTATGGTGTCCTTTCAGTCAGGAGAAAACAGTCTGGAACT
Source organism: Orthonyx spaldingii (assembly GCA_013397795.1). Taxonomy (NCBI): domain Eukaryota; kingdom Metazoa; phylum Chordata; class Aves; order Passeriformes; family Orthonychidae; genus Orthonyx; species Orthonyx spaldingii. The sequence goes on along the minus strand of VZTJ01004373.1, from coordinate 781,560 downwards.
GGTAAATATGATCAAGCTGGAACAAATAATAGGGCTTCTGCTTGTCTGTAGGGTAGAAATGGAATTAAACTTCCTTGGCATCTTAAGGTTGTATTGCAACATTGGGCTGTTCAGACACTTAAGTTACTAAGAGAAGAGGGTGAAAACAAAATGTGTCATGGCTCAAATGAAGATGACGGCAGACAAGAGAGAGATGTTCCATTTTAAAATTTCAATGAAAAAAGGTACATTAAATCTAAATTTTCTGCTGATTTTTTTTAACAACACTTGAAAAATCCAGAACTGCTAACTATTTTAAGTGGGAAATGCCACATACTGTGTCATCGGAATAATGCAGCAGGGACCTACGGATTTGAGTTTCTTCTCTGGGCTAATGTGCATTCCTCTCTCGTGATGAGGTGAGGTAGTGCAAGCTGGTTTGGTGACTGTGGAGTCAGCAGTTCACAGGAGATACTGTCCAGCAGAGGAGCCCAAACTGTGGAACAGAAAAGAGAACTATAAATTAGTCAAAACACAGGTCCTCGTGGCTCTGTAAAAGCATTTTCAAATAGATTTAACATGGTTGCTTTTTGGCAGAATAATTTGATTAATTTATACTTTCTATCAAAAGGCAACACCTTTGTATAGATGCAAAAGCAGTTTTCTATTTGAAATACATCATGCAAAGGGAACGTTTTATCCAATCTTTTTCTAAAAAGATTGAAAAAATATAGCCTTCTAGTACAACATGAGTCTAGCATGTCGTTCCTGGGAGTATTCAATTATTGTGCCATGATGAGGTTTGGATCCCCACATGACTGGAAATGTGGCTTGGACTGGACAAAGAGATTGTGATCTTCTCTGTGCTGCCAAAAAACAAAGTCTGTCTCATGTTTCAACCATTTTCATATTTGTGGCAGTGGAAGCAATAATTCACCATAATTGATGATTTCAATCATACCATTCAGGTCATCCTCACCCTCTTCCACATTATGCCTCCTTTTTGAAGTCCTCTTTTTCTACAAATTATTCTAGGAGATATCAAATGCACCTTTTTATGCATGAGATGTTTATGGGCCCCAGCATATATTTTGTGAAAGTGTGAGAAAAGCCCATCATAACTGTCTTCCAAGCAGATATACTGAGGGATGCATGTCCCATATGTAAAAACTTTCAACTTTCTTAGGGGAAATTACAGAAAAGAAATCTAAAACACAGCTTCTGAGTGTCTCAGGTATGTCTGGCATATTAGAAGTATCTATAATAATTATCTAGTTTCCTTGTATCTTTCTGAAATTACATTGGCCTGATTTTGCAGGGGTTTTTTTTGGGCTATATAAGCATTATTGATAGGTGCAGGTCTTGAGATTTAATTTGCTGCATTCTCTTGCTTAGAAAAGCTGTCACCCCAGTTCTACTGTATATTCTTAAGGCATATATATGTATTTAAGTGCACTTGAAACACTGAAAATAAAGTGTCACTGCTATAAGTGGTGTTAAATGTATGTGAAGATTGAATAAAACCCCCAGAGGCAGGAGGTGAGAGCTGAACACCTTGAGGTGAGAGCTCAAAGCCGTGGGACTCTGAGAGCTCACCATGAGGTGTCTTTACACACCCTGGTCAGTTGAATCATGTGCCACTTCCACTGTCTTACTGAACGCCTACCCGAGCAAGGGTGCCCATTCCACTTGTGATGCTCAGCTGCAGCTGCAGGTACCTGCTGTCGAGTGGGGAGCACAGGCAGGAGCAGCACTGCTTGGGTCCCTCGGTGCTGGAGCTGCCCCTGCCTGGGTAAGCAGGGTATGATGACTTCGTGCTGAGGCGCCGGGTGGGAGCTGAGCACTCGAGTCCCCTCCTGTCACAGCAGGGTGAGCTGCCAGCAATCACATACATGCTGTGGCCAAAGCAATGATGCCATCTGACTTTTAAAACCCTCGTTAGGAGGAAATGGGTCTCCTGCCTGGTTTTTGTTCTTATCAATGTTCTCTTTTCATACTCTCTAGTAATTACAATAAACTCCTAACCTCTTGCTCTGGTTCCGGGTTTCTTGCCAGTGGGAGAAGCTCCAGATGACAGCCAGCGAGAGGAGGAAGATCATGTGCTCTGTAACATTCCATATCATTGCCATCACCTGCGTTGTGTGGTCTCTCTATGTCCTGATAGACAGGACTGCTGAAGAGATTAAACAGGGACAAACTACCGGTATGTTACTTGCTTATCTTCCCACTTACTCTCTTGGAATAATTATTTATCCTGATTGCAGAGAGGATGTGGATCGTAAGCGTGCAGAGAATGTTTATACTTAAACTGTTCAGCTTTACCCTGGGGTTGGGTTGTTTTAAAAGCACAGATCTAAAATTATTTAGTTAAAGCAGTAAATTAACCAGTGAATTAGTCTGTGGGTGCTTTTAAATCTATTTCAGGTCAATTTAGTTTGCACTTGTGAAATGCATGGATATGAGAGCTAATCCACTGTAGCCAGACACAAAGTTGCACTGCCTCAGCAAATTTAGGTCTCAATTTGCAGATAAGGATGTAAGCATTTGTTTGCTGCTATGGCTACCTTTAAATTGGGCAAAACTGGAACAGTTTTAAAAAGGAGAAGAAGTAAGAGGAACCTAAATTCAAATCTTTGAGGTAAATCAACAGGGTTTTCTTTCCACCCAGTCATCTCCAGGGTGGGTTAGTCATCAGTGAGAGCCATGTTAGACTGGAAAAACTTCTATGATTATGCCTGAAGCAGAAGAAATTCAAGTTGAATATTAGGACTCCAAATTGCACAACTGAGATAAGATGCATTGCAATTCATGTAGCGGCTGCCACCCCAGTGCACAGGTACCTTAACTTCTTGAATAGTAGGTTTTCTTTAGTATGTCAGCAGTAAACTTATCAATCTGAAATGTGTTTACTCAGGTGTGCTGGGCTGCAGATTTGCAGCTGTCACAGAACTGTTCCTCAGGCTGCTGAGCCTGAAGGTGGGGACAGAAGAAATGGAAGCTGTTAGAAGGCAGGTTGTCCTTGCTTACAGAGCACTGCATGCCACCTAGACATGCAGGTGAAGAATGTTTGGTAGGTGATTGAACAGTGTCCTTTGGGGAGGTAGTTGAGCATTAATAAACTTGCAGATCCACAGAGTTGTTACAGTCTCTTCAGAGCAGAATCACTTGAAATTAAAAAATTATTCTCTTATTTCTCATTTACGCTGTAGTTGGATTGTTCATGACTTCAGTTAGGAAGCTACTTTCAATGAAATCTCTTCGTTTCTGTTCTATTCAACCCCATCCCTTCCATGAACAGTGAAAATTACTGGCCTTTCAGTGTAAGGTTTCCATATGATAATGAGAAGGATATGCTTTCAAAGATTTATCGTCTCCAGGTTACTTTAACTAGTAAATATATTAGATGAACATAACTAAGAGGAATGTTGTGAATATTTGGTACATGTTATAGTGCTTTCTTTGCTCCCTCCTTTGGATTCTAAATCCATGGAGTGCTGTAATGAGCTGGGGGATGGCAGGTAGTGTGTGTGGATGTATATTCATGTCCACACAGGGGCAAGCATGTGCTGTCATTGCCTAAAGAGAGCATCAGACAACTCACCTGTGAATCAGAGGGTCAGACATGAGTCATGGGTGGGACTTCATCAGTAGTAGGGACTAAAATATTTTCATTCCTCCTACACTACCATGCATTTCCAAAACAACACCAGCCTGTATCTTGGTTAAAATTTTGAGGAGTTGAAAAGATATGATTTTATTCTCTGAAAAACCTGATAATAGGTGATACAGCATAGTTTCATATCCATCTTATGATGGCACTTATTTTAAAGCGGCTGGATGAATACAGGGCCTATGTAAGCAGAATATGTGTAAAATGAATAGTGTTTAATTTAAAAGTGGTTGACAGAATTGTAACAGGGTCAACTGTCTAAATACTCAAGCTAGACAAATTTAGGAAAAGTGATGGTAGTAATTTTTAAGGACAGAGGGGGTAAGCTTGGAATGCTTCAGCATCTCCAGCACTTAGAGTTTTGTATCAGAGGAGATGCTGTAGTGCAGATAAAAGTTTCTGGGTGTGATGCAGATAAAATTTTCTCATTTGCATAACAAACCTGTCAAGCTATATGGTAACAATCATTCCTTTATATCTCCAAGTACTGTGTGATCACAGAGTGGAACAGATGGGTTGGGTCACTGAGTTGAGTCTCTGCTATGAAGAGCAAACCATGCCATAGAATGCCTTTCATAATTTGATCCAGTCTTTGTTTCAAAACAGGTGTAAAAGGACCTAAGCATATTAGTGGTGGTTGCCTTGAGTCTGTGATTGTAGTGCATCAAGGCTCAGACACAGAAAATCAGATGTTTTGTTTTTTTCTCTGGTGGGGCAGAATGAGATATGTGAAGCAGAAGTCTGTGTGTTTGACTTGAAGGGGGGGGGGGGGGGACCAAA
>VZTJ01004373.1:704118-777122 GCA_013397795.1 Orthonyx spaldingii | reverse complement strand
GTGTGGTGTTGGGGGTGGGGGGGGGGGGGGGGGGAACCAAACAGGAAAAATGGCAAAATAAGAATAGTTTGCATGACTCAAACTCTGTGACAGTTTCCTTACAGTACATCTTGGAAAGATCCAATTTAGTCCAGGTGATATTGACCAGGTCCTTTTTTTAATTCTTCTTTTTATTTTCTTTCTTCCAGGTATTCTAGAGTGGCCATTTTGGACTAAGCTGGTAGTTGTGGCTATTGGTTTCACTGGAGGACTTCTGTTCATGTATGTACAATGCAAGGTGTACGTACAGCTGTGGAAGAGACTTAAAGCTTATAATCGAGTAATATATGTACAAAACTGTCCAGAAACGAGCAAAAAGAGTATTTTTGAAAAACCTGCACTAATGGAACCAAACTTCGAAAGTAAAGAAATGTTTGGGGTTCACCATTCAGACACAAACTCTTCACATTACATAGAGCCAGAAGACTGTGCTGCAGAAATCCTTCATGTCTGATTGCTGCGTGGGAGGGGTATTTCTGTATGTCCTTGAAGATTTGAATATCATTGTTTACTGCAAACTGCTCTACCTTTTTAAAATCAGCTAATAGCTGAGGGCTGGCGGATGAATTTTTTTACATTTGTTTTTTTTTTTTGGTTGGAATTTTTAAAAATCCCTTAGTCATATCTGTCAATGTCATCATAGTTGCATACTTCTCAACATTTTGTGTCCCATACTGGCTGGTCAAAGAGCCACAGGATATTGGGCAGAATGAGTCTTGTGTTTGGTATCAAGCAAGCTGCTGGCAAGCTGTCATCAACTTCATGGAGTCTGTTACTTTAGAAGATGACTCTTAAGTGGTTCTGGAGGATGTGCAGAGTGGGGTTGGTTGGTTGGTCTCTTCTTTCTGCGTGATGAAGGAGGTTGTCCCAGACAGTGAAGGAAAGGACAGAGAGAGAGAGAGAGTCTAATCTACCACTAACACTGCCACTAACATTTTGTCTTAGGCAGCAGGTGTAAAATTTTGCTTTACATATTGTGATGAGACTTACAAAGCATATAGCACTTTTTAAAATCTTTATTTTGTAATGTATGTCAAATGAGAATGAAACTTGAAAGAATGTATCATTTTTGAAACATTTCTTCATTCTTTACCCTATGTATTCTTCTGGAACATAAACCTCTTGCCTTATGAAAAAAAATTTAAAAACACATGCCCACATTATCTTGCTAAACATAACACTAAAAAACTCTGCCTCTTTGGGTTTCCTCTGAGGAGCAATTTTCTTCAAAGAATGTTGCACTTGTGACTTGTATATGAGGAATAGTGGATGTGTACAGTGTTTGTTTTCAATGGTTTCAGTGCTCTGTTTTGGGGATTGGTGTTGATTTTTTTTCTCCAACAGGTCAGACCATCAGCATACCTGCACATATATACTTGATGTATCAACTTTCATTCCAAACCGTTGGCAAAGGGTTTGTTGCTATATTGGTAAAAATGTGAGCTGTTATAGGAAAAAGGAAACTTAGTCAATACAGCTGAAACTGGTTTTCTTTCTTTAGTGCTGTGTCATGTATGAATTACCCAAGAATTTGATGTTGTCAGAGATGCTGAGATCCAAGTCTCGGAAGTAAAGATCACGTTAAGTGATTTAAAAATACCTGCCTGGTTTTAGTCCAGATGTGATGCACTGTGTGGTCAGAGAATAGTTTTTATCTGTGCTTTTGAATTTGGGACTGGCTTTTTAATCAGTCAGCTTTCATGCAAAGAGAGGGACAGCTTTAAAATCTGTTTGCAGGGCTTTAAACAGAGTTGCCCAATGACTGGGGTGTCTGCAGTTGATTTGTTTGTCCAGTCTGCTTCACTGCACCACTGTCCAGCTTCAGGCCCTCATTTAACCAAAGTTTCAGTGTGACTGGAGCAGAAGCAAAGCCCCAGGAAAAGTCAGCACGTGAGGCCTCTGCATTTGAAAGCTGACGTTCCCTACCTGAGCCCTGTCTAAATCTCTGCAAAGTCAATGATGATGATATGGCTGGTTTTAGTAGGAGTTGCCTGGACCTCTCAGGTGGAAGTTTCTGTTTACTTGTTGAGATACTGAACTAAATTCTGAGCTCTAGTTTAAGTTTCACTTAGTATTTTTCAAGTACAACTTTGAATGCATTCTTTTCATAGTAAAAGTAGATGCTTTAAGACTTTTAAAAGTATAACAGTAAGAGATCGGGGATTTTTTCCTTAAAATGTAATATTAATTTATTTCTAAATCAATATTTTAATAGAAGGCAGAGAAGGGACTGTGGTAAGAGAACACACATCCCAGTGGTTTATAAGAGCTGTTAGAGGAAAAGCACGTGTGCCTCTGTCACTTCATGCTTGAAGCTTACTGTCTGTGATCTCCATGAACAGCATGGTACCTTGTTCTTGACATGTGTTAAAACATCCAGACCTCTGGGCAGTCCTGGTAAAGCTGCACTGGCATGGGTTTGTGTACTGTACTAGCTGTCAGGATGTCCCATGCTTGAGTGATCCAGGCAGACAAACCCTGCATACCCTGCTAGCATAGGGGCACAGTCTTCATGACCATACACCTGCAGAGTTTGTTGCCTGTGCCTGCCATAATTTAAAGTGCAATTACTCAAGACCTTTCCTGAACTCTGCTGTGGGTGATCCTCTTCTATTATGAGAACCCAGATAATACATTGTCTTGTTTTGTTTTCTGTTTTGTTCTGTGAAAGATTTCACTTGATAAACTCAGGTGGGTTAGGTATCAGGTCTTGCACACCTTCATGATGTTCTTCTGAAATGCCCCAGTGCACAAGCCCTGCCCGTCTGTGAGATGCTCACATTACAGCTGCAAGATGCACAGAATCAGCTGCCGAGTGATGCTGTGCATGTTCTCATCCCATCTGTGGCCAGTGGGTGAATGAAGATGGACAAGTCCTGGTATGAAACCTGGCTGTTCTCCAGCTCACACCTGAGAGGCTCTGGTGTGTGAGCAATGTTCTGACATCGCCGATATAGCATACTGTAACTTGCTGGTTCTGCTTCAGTCACTGTTGTACATGATTCTAGGGGAAACATTGCAAAATCTCATTGGGTGTTTTGGAAGCTGCATGTGGAACATGCCAGGTAGCGTTCAATGTATTCAGAGTACTAAAGGTTTTTGCTGTGCCCTTGAGTATCTTAACTTGTAAAGAAAAATTGTCTCCAGCAAAATCACTTGGGTAAAAATACTTGTGAATGAAAGTGTTTTAGCTGGTGTTGCTGCTAGTAATTCCCTCTCCCAGCAGGTTTCTTCTGAATGAAAATTAAGGCCAATAATTTAAACTCTTTATACTGCTTAGGAATGCTCATGCCAGGAATGGCTGCAGAAGAGAGCCATCTGTCAGAGGGTTTAATTTATGCTGGTCACATTTCTCATGCTGATTCTTGCTTGGTGTTAATGGTGGGCTTCTAGAGATGCAGTTCTCTGCTTCTGCATGGTGCCATCAAATGTTTGAGAAGGCTGAATGGTGCTTTTTTCTTCTTTCTCTTCAAGAAGATACTGTTAACTTTTTTCAGCTTCCAGCTGTGAGGCACTGATGCCAGCTCAGGTGAGCTCTGTCCTTTCTGTTCAGATGTCAGTAAGGGGAACAACCATCCCCTGCTAGATCAGGCTTTCCAATACTTCCTTCTGGCAGCTTTTGAAATGACTGAAATAGAAGCCTGGTCCTTGTACCTTGGCCAAAGTTAGCTTGGGTTACCCTGGGACTTTCCTGAGACCAGAATTTAAGTAGGAGGGAATATAGGCTTAATGCCATCTACCACAATCCCTTCCAGAGATTGCCAGAGTCATTGCTGATATGTCCAATGCCCCAGATAACTGACCAGACTCCCATTCTATTGACATCACTCCTGTCCAAAAAGATGCCATCTGGGCCAAGGAAATTCCCCTGCTGTATCACATTTGATGTATCTGCCAGGTCATGAACATGCATTGTGTTAGAAATACAGGTGTGTGCTGCAGAAGGTTGATCCCATTTAAGAACTGATGAAATCTTATATTCCTATGAATTCTCAGGACGTTTTTCAACTGTAAACCTGTATTTTGGGAGTGGGAGTGGTGTTTAAAACGTGGTCTGAAGAGATGGCCAGACCTCGGGACAACTTCCTCTGGTTGAATGTCATTGAGATTGGCTTCACTTCAGCAGGAGGCATTCAATGAAGATTGAATGAGCCTGCGAAGGGTTAGAGAGGTACTGGGCCTCTGTGCTGTACCTGGGAATTCCTGGAAAGCAATAGTAACTCTGTCCAAGCCAACCCCCTGTACTGATCAGAGCATCAGTCCCACTTGGTGCTGTGAGGAGGGGGGCTGCTTGGCCTGCCACTCGTGGGAAACCTTTGAAGTGATGCATGGATGTGGCATCTATGAGGGGATGCACAGGAGCTGGTTGTTTCTGCCCTGTGTGTGGCAGAGTAAGTATCTATTGCAAAGTGGGACCCAGGTGCAAATTTCTCGTAAAGCTGAAGTGTGTTAAGATACAGATTTCTGGTGTAGTTTGCTCTGGACACGGGCCAGCAATGAAAGGGGGGAGGTCAGTGACTCTGGATTGAGTACCTCTCAGATATGGGTGAAACAGGGCAAATACAAAAGCAAGGATATTGCTGGCTGGATTTCCTTAGTGTTGTATTAGATACGCAAAAAAAATTTCTAAGTGGGACCTTTTATTTTGTGATTATTTTTTAGTTTTGAGATATTGCAGTGTCTGTATATTCCAATGAAGTACTGAAAGCACTTGTCTTTGTGTAGAAGATAACTGTTTAAAAATTGCAGCTAATCTTGTATTTAGGTAAAACATTTGTAGATAGGTAATTGTATAATGTTGAAGAACTTTACACTGGCATGTGTTGTATAGTTTATACAAAACACTTCATACTTCTGCAGAATTTTTTAGTTATTAAATTTCTAGTAACTTAATGTATAGTTTTGTATCCTTTCATGTATGTTCATTTTCTCAGTATTACCACTTGCAGAGTTATTTTTAGTTTCTTAAACTGTAATTGGTTATTTGTGTGTGATACACAGGGTTATTGACTGCAGCAATAAAGTGTTTCTATAAAAAACCAGAAAAACCCAAACCCATTATAGTATCCATTTTGTTTGAAAAAGCATGGAGAGAAAAATTGAGCTCTCCAATAGTAAGAGGATGATCAAAACACAGAACTTGATGGCTCTTCAGTGTAGCAGACCAATGCAGAGTAGCATTCCATTACAGTTTGATGATAAAATGATCCGTAATGATACAGGCATTGCAACTATGGGAATAATTGGGTAACTCCTTTGTTGCGGGTGCTTTGGCCTCAAATGCAGGAGTCATGGAGAGAATTTTCTGGCTTCTGCCATGCAGAAGGTGGGGAGAGAAGATTCCCGTGGGCCTTAAAATCTGACCTGGAATCAGCACTGCGTGGGGCATCAAATGCTTCGTGTCTGAAGTCAGCATTCTCACATGCATCTTTGTAGTGGTGCAGAGCAGAAGATGCTCATTACTGTGATTTTCCTCTAGGAAGAATATTAATTTTGTATACAGAAGAGGAAATCTTCAGCAGTTTCACTAGAACGCGTTTCTAGCACCAGTAGGTCAAGGAAACTGCACTGCTGTGAGAGAGCGTGTTACAAAGGCATACGTGCCACAGAGCAGAGACCTGGAGAGTTGTGTCTGTAACAGACACAATGGGGCTCAAATAAAAGCTTTTTATTTCTCTTTAAGTAGTAATTGGTTTTTCATTTTCTTTTAGGTAAGGAAGGGAAGGAAATCTCAAATCTGCAACCCTGGAGAGGTGTCTCCCATGCAAAACAAAAGTCTCTGTCCTACATTCCCTTAGTAAAGAGAGTCTGGCTGTAGTAAATGAAGCTACTTACATAAAGTTTGGAAACCCAACAAGACTATATAAAAATACCCTCCTGGAGAGATGGTAGGATAATTTCCAGGGCCTGCTGTTTGACTGGCAGTCTCTGAGATGAAAAGCTGATAAATGGTTTAAGGAACAGAGCCCGCATAGCCATCTGGCAGCCGGTTAAAAAGTGTTCCTTGTCTTGGGTTCAGGCATCTCGAGTTAATTATAAATTAACTTACTTCCTCTTGTAAACCTTATTTTCATCTGAAAGAGTATCACTGTTACTATGTGAAGTGTGTCCATCTCTGAGGCAGAGAACAGCATTGGCTCAGCAGCATATGGCACAACTGAGATTCCAGGAAGAGGATTTCTCATCTGATCCCCAGAAACCGGAGCTGTCTGGTGAGTTATTGGTATCTGGCTGGCAGGACCAGCATGACTTGCCTTGTGGAGCAGGGCACAAGGAGGCAGTTGGGAAGCAGAAGGGAAGCATTTTACAAGGTCCACAAGTGCTCTGTGGAAGCTACAGACGTGTCAAAAGGTGCAACTCCATCTGCTGAATCTGAAACCAAGTCCTCTCTCAAGAGCCAGGCTCGTGCCTGCACTGCTGCTCAGCCCCCTGCACTGCTGCAGGAACTGGACCACCCACTTCCCACTTCTACTCTGTGGACCAGTCTTCTGTCACCCACCCCTCCACTTCAGATTTCCCTGTCTCCAGTGTGTTACCCATATCACGCTGTGTTTGTCCTTTTCCTTTCAGTCTACTTGTGCAACCCAAATTTCCTTCCCTTGCTCCCCCTGCTCACTTGCCTCTGGGCCAGGTTGGGCAGTGGAGTTTGTGCTAGGATGTACCAAATTGCAAGCAATGTGTGATTAATAGGAATGACCATGGAAGTACTGAAAAGTGACACTGCAAATGTCCCCTTGTGATCCCAGTTTTTCCTGTAAATCCTCTAGGCTCCAGTCTCTGATGCAAAGGAGGCTTTCTGACATTTTGGCATTGTACTGTGTAGCACAATAGAGCAGGAGAGGCTGATTTTTCACTGCCTTGGGATGGATGTATGACATTAGAAAATCAGGGAAGAATATCTCAATATAAAACAGCTGAACAGAGGAAAACTCAGTTCATCTTGACTAGATGGAGAAAGGAGGCAGAGGAGGTTCTTTTTTTTTAAAACTAATTGGAAGAGCCCTCAACAAAGGAAGTGGGGAGCAAATTCAGTGCATTACACAGGGTAGAATAATTGGAAATGTAATATTGCTCAGGCAGGATTGAGTGATGGCAAACTAAGAGAACTCCTAAAAGTGCGTTCTAGGAAAAAGGCAAGAATGGTGTCAAAGGAACTGAAATCTGAAAATAGAGAGTAGACTTTGTTTGAGAGTATTAGGGAGGTAAATGAAGTTTGTCCCAAAGGCTTTAACATCAGAGGAGGGTTTGAAATAACTGAATAAAACACCAGAAGGCTGCACAGAGCAGAGGGGGATAGATCACCACTCAGGATGTGCTCATTAAATCCTGAAGCTTCAAGGAATCAGGTTTGCAATTCCTAACATTATAAGACTTCACTAAAATAAACCTCCCGGTCATTTTTGCTGGGAGCCACTTGCTGTGCTGTGTTATTCTGATACTGTCTCAAAGGCCACCTGCAAACAAGGCAGGCCAAGCAGGCTTAGGAGAATTCATCACTCTTAGAGCTGTAGGGTCTGGTGCTGGGGCAGCAGGGTCCGTTGTCAAGGGAAACAGCTATCCTTGTGGTTGGGAGAGAACAGGAAATGTCATGGACTGATGACTTGATCCCAGCTGCGAGAGTACATCTCTCTTGGAGAGTGTGTGTTGTACTTCATATCTGTTTTACTCCTGAGCATCCCAGAATAACTCACCAGGTACCATTGTCCCCTTCCTGTGGATAAACTGAGGTCTCTCTAGAGCCTGGCTTACCACTTATTCTGCTCTTATGTTTGCCTTCTTGCTTTTGAAAGTGCTGTGTTAAAGGAGAACTGATTCTAATAATAGGATTAATTAAACCAGTATTTCCTCATGCCAGCAAGACGATGGTTTATTGTATCTCAAAACTGCTTTCAGGACCATGTTACATTCATGGTCACATGTAAACAGTTGATGTACACCAGAGGAATCAGATGTAAATTAAATCAAACCATTTCATTGAGCAGCTTTCTTGCAGCCCTGGACCAAATTAAGCTGTAGAAGTTAGAGTATCATTTCAAGGATGACTCTACCTTGCTGCTTGGGCTTAGGAATTTTGCAGCAGTTTTCAGTCTCCCAGTACTGTTCTAGTTTTGCAGTTGTCAAATGTGTGCAGCACAAAATGATACCTAAAGAGCAGCCACTAATGCAGCTGTATTCCTTGTGTTTGCCTTGTCTATGGCTTATGCATCCCATGCTTTTGCTCTCCCTTCCTCTTTAGCACTGTTACTTGCGCAGCCTCAAGCAGTGGTTTGGGGCAGGGAGACCTGAAAGCACACTGCTTTCTCTCTGCTTCCCTCCTCTCCTTAACTGCCAGAGTTGCACAGCTGCATCTGCAGAGGCAGGAGAGGATCTGCACATCTAGGGGGAAGTGATGAGGTCAGGCAGTTCCAGATCTCGTGGTCCTCAGGGCTGAGGGAGATGTCCCAACATGTTAAAGGGGATGGAGGATCCAAAGAACACCAGCTCAAAAAGAGGGTAGGAGGTTTGTGGAGATAGACTCTCAGCCTCTTGCAACCTGGATGGTCCCTTACAGAAAAGGTATAAAGATACTGCATGAAGTGTTGATATAGCAACCCTGTTGGGGGTTGTGAGAGATACAGCTGGTGCCAGAATTGCTGCTGCCTGGATGGCAGAGCAAGGACACTGTGCTAAGCTTTGCAATTCTAGAGTTCATTTCTGAGCACTGAGGTGGGACAGTTCTATGAATATGGAGGGGGTTTTCTCTCCATTCTGGTGGAGTAACATGCAATTAGCACCCATATGTTCTCAGCTATTAAGCTCATGCCCCTTAGATTATTTATGTAGCTCGGAAATTTCTGTAGGCTTTGCTGCTCCCTTCTGTCATTTGTTAATTGCCTATTGTATCATTCCTCCCTACATGCAGTCCTTATTAACATTTCAGGAGGGCCATCTGCCCACCTCAACTGCCTGTAACCTCAGGAGGGCTGTAAGATAGGTGACATCTTCACAGAACAGCTTTGTTTTTCACTGGCAGTGCGCAAAGGTAAAGAGGGACAGCAGCTGACTTCTGCTGTGAGTTTCCATGTAGTAAATCTGAGGGATGCTTAGGTGAAGGGGAGCTGTGAGTAAGAAGCAGCGAAATCTCTGGCAGAGTAGATGTGCCCCTTGCAGGCAGCTGTCCTGCCCTGCACTAACACATGGCCAGACCAGGAACAGTAGCTGCTCATGTTTTAAGGATCCAGTTTCCCAGCTGCCTGCCTGTGGCTGCACAGATCCTGCTGCCCAGTGAAACCCTCTCCAAGAGAAGAGCGAGGTGTTTGTGCACTGGTGGTGCAGGGAACAGTTCCTGCCTCCCCAGGGAAAGGGTTTGGGGGGCATTAAGCCGGGGCTGGTGGTGACGCTACAGCATGGGTCTCCTCATGAGTGAAGTAACGTAGTCTCTGGGTAAAATGGTTGGGTTTGGTTTTTGTGTATCCTGCATTTTGTCTGGCAGGATTTTGACAAAGCATTTGAAATGATGCCAAAAGTAAATATTATCTATGAGCTTTTGAATGTGGACCTCACTATAAAAGTGAGACGTTCTAAAAGAATAGACTTTAAAAGAGCAATAGCTGTGAAAAGGCTGGTGAGACGTAACAAATGCATTCCTACAAATTTCTTGTACAGGACTGAGCTTATCTAGTATTTTTTAATGAGTTTGTAAGAGGAGTTGTAACACTATAGGGAGACTCCCAGTCACATCCTAGTACTGACAAGACTCAAACCATGTGAAAACAGAGCTCATCACTCAGGGGAATGGAATTGGGTTCAAATGCTACATCAGAGCTGAAATTCAAAGGAACATAGAAACTTGCTGATCAAGATTTGAATGCTACTTTGTTCCTTGTTTTCAGTGAAAATGAAGGTGCCTAGAAAGTGGCCTTAGGTATGGCAAATCTGTTTCTGAAGCACTCAATATGTTAAAAGGGTTTCAGATATCTTTGAATGAAGGCTGTGAACGTAAATTTAGAAATTTTAGTGCTAGCAGCTCTTGTGCAAAAATGAAACAGAAGCACGAGTTCTTTGAAATCTTATGTAAAGGGAAGAGAAAGGCAAGGAAGGTCTTACTGAGTTTCTGGTGCACTTCTATGTGGTAATGTTGTCCATGGAAGGGATCACAGTGCAGTAGCAAGAATCCCTTGCTGCTTAAATCTCAGGAGAAGTCAGATCTCCGGGCTGGGATTCTGCAACTACGTCAGGTGTGCCATGCAACAGTTGGCCATTTTGCACTTCTGGGTTATTTAAACATCTGTTTATTAAAAGTAATTAAAAATTAAAATTAAATTAAAAGTAAATTAAAATTAAATTCTGTTATTTAAAAAGTAGCAGCAGACTAGAAATAAATGCTGACTACTTTTGAATCTTTTCTATGTCTATATATAAAATCATGTTCTGAATATGGGGGAGCCTTGAAATCTAAGTCACAATACAGAAAATGCTTGAGTTTCTACTTGACATGAAGAGACATAGGAGACCTTCCCTGACTCTTCTGGATGAGCATAGCCCAATATCTTCATGCCTCTGCAAAAGAAGAACAGGATCTGTTTAAGGGCAGCAAAGGCTGTCCCTGTTGTCCCCATTGTTTGTGGCCACAACATTTAAGTAACTTAAAACATAAGACAGGCTACAGCGTATCTTGGGAAGCTGAAGCAGAGACTCCATAAGCGTATCTCGTGGTGTTGTTCAGCAGTCCAAGAGGCACAAGGAACTTTGCAACTGGACTTGCCAGAACAGAAACAGACACAGCCAGCAACAACTTCCAACTGTTGGCTTTAATTGTTTGTTTCCTCTGTTTTTGAAGATTGCTGTCTCACCTGTGGGTAGAGCGCCTCGTACTGAAAGTGCTATCAAGGTATGATTTGATTAATTACCATACGTTAATTAACCCAGCACAGAACCTCAGCTCTAACTGTACTACAAGTAAAGAACTCCTGAGGTGGTTTTAATTTAGCTAGTTATGCATCTCTATCACTAGAGATTCACAAGAGTCAGCGACCAGCTAGACCAAGTGACTGAAAGCAAGGAAATGAGGAGCTGGGTTTGATCACAGAGCAATGGTCAAAGGACCCTGAGATGTGCCAAAGCCCAGCCTGGCTCCTCTCAGCACAGTATCATGCAGCTGCCACTGCCAGCAGCATGGAGGAAGATTATCAGTGAGATAGCAGGGGTGGCAGCATGTAGTATTTGTTTGCTTGATGAAATACTAGAGAACAGTATTAGTGGCCTTGGTGTCCAAGTGCCAAGTGTGCAGTGTCTCTGCTATGGGTTTATTTCTCTGGGGTAAGTTGGAGTCTGGAGGAAGCACAGACAGCTCTTCTGTTCATAATGTCAGCATTGAAATGGTACCAGGTGCTCGGTGTACTGAGGGTGGGGTGTGATGTGGTGGGATGTTTGAGGGCTTTCTGCAGAGGGGAAGTTCGTTGTGTATGTACAGTTCTGATGTGCAGATATGCTGTCATTTGATGTTACACACGGTAATGCAAAGACAGCAGGGTGTTTGAAAAGCTTGGAGGAATACAGGGAATACAGCATGGGCACATACAGGGGTCTAGCCCTGAGGAAAGCATGAGCTGTACAGATTTGCACATTTGGTGTATATAATGAGGGTGCAGTGTGGTGTGAGTCACCATCCCTGGAAATGTTCAAAAAACATGTGGATATGGCACTTAAGAGCATGGTTTAATTATGAATTTGAGTGAATTTGGTGATCTTAAAGGTGTTTTCCAACCTTAATGAGTCTACAGTCCTATGATAGTGAGTAACTTTGGGTGATGAAGGGAGTGGGATGTATGCCGTGTGCTTTATGGGGGTAGATCTGTGTAGCGTGTTGTGTCAGTGTACTCTGAGTGTAAGGAGCACACAGAAGAACATGTGTGCCTGCACACCAGGGAGGTTCAGAGGTGAGCTTACGGAGTGTAGAGCAGTTAGAGATTAAATCCTGTAAGCCTACAGGTGGTGAGGCACACGGGGCAGTGGAAAGGTAAGCTGTGCCTAGCAGAATGAGGAATGCTGTGTGGAGCACTCTGCTGCAGAGCCGAGAGCTGTGGACGCTGTGTTGAGTCGTGAAACTCAAATCGTGTGAAAGGTTATCAAGAGGAGAGTAGAGCTCGGAGGAGCTGCTGCCCAGCGGGACGGCAGGAGCACGGAGAGGGCTGAGCGCAGGGTGCGGGGCAGCTGTGCCAGGACAGGGGCACGGGGCAGGGCTGGAGTTCGGGGTGAGGGGCTGCTGTGCCAGGACAGGGGCCCGGGGCAGGGTTTGGGGCAGCTGTGCCGGGCGGCGGAGGCGGGATGGGGTAGGTGTGCCGGCGGGGGAAGGGGCGGGCAGCGCCGAACGCCCCGTGCGGCGGCGGAGGAGGTGGCGGCGCTGGGCAGGGTCCGGGCAGAGGCAGGAGCGCGGCTCAGCAGCGCCGGCGGGGCCGTGCAGAGCCGAACCGAGCCGCGCCGGGGGAACCATGCCGTCCTACACCGTCACGGTGGCCACGGGCAGCCAGTGGTTCGCGGGCACCGACGACTACGTGTACCTGACCCTGCAGGGCACGGCGGGCTGCAGCGAGAGGCACCTCCTGGACAAGCCCTTCTACAACGACTTCGAGCGCGGCGCGGTGAGTCCCAGCCCCGCACCGCGCTCCGTCCGCCGCCTCTCCCCCCGCGCTGCCCCGGGCATGGCCGAGCATCAGCGGCATCTCGAGGGGTTGGGCAGGGCTGGGCTTTCTTTAAGCTCTTGTCTCTGTGTGCCGGTGCTCCGGAGCGGGACACCGAGACTGAGGTACCCGCTGCCCTCCCCGGCCGCCGGTCATCCGCATCCCTGCCCTAGGGGTTAGCCCTGGCTGTGGGCAGCCAGTCGCAGGGAAAGATGGTTCTGGCTTACAGTGGGCTTTCAGATCTCCTTGTACTTTCTTTACAAATACCAAAAAAAAAAAAAAAAAAAAAAAAATTGTGTGTTTCCTATTGATTGGTGGGTGATGTTTAGGGTATTTACTTATAGTCAGAGCCCTGTTATCTCCAAAGAGTTAAAGAGAGGTAAGAAAATCCAGTGAGAATTACAATGCCTGCCAAGAGAAATGTGTAGGGCAACTTCAATGAAAGCTGAAAAACAGCATAAATGTGTAAGTGTGAGAATGAAGTTGTGACTGGACTATCAGCTGTGCTCTTCTTCCTAACCTGGATTTCTGCTGTGTGCTGTGCCCTGTCCTCTCTGTGGTCCTGTCACAGTATTTAGACCATCCAAGTGTAATTGCTTATACTCTGAGCACTGGTTTAGAATGGCATTTATTTATTTGCTTATTGTCCACTCTGGAAATAATAGACTTTTTTTCCCCTTTTCCAAAATGTGTATTTTATCTGGAAACCATATTCACAGTTTGTAGAAGGTCTCATGAGGTATAAATAACTTTGAAAGTTTTAAAAAGGTATTCCTAAGTTTGGAAGTTAGACCTACCACCACATGTACAAGTGAGCGTTCACTGTCAACGGTGCTGCTTTGCCTTGAAGGGAGTTTTTTCAACCATGTGGTTCACAGACTGAATTAGGTCCATGGTTGCTTCTGTGTTAAAACATTGTAGACACAACAGAAGTCAGCATTTTGAGTAGGTGTTGATGGCATCAGTTGTAGCTGTGGTCCCCCAGATATTTACCCACCACTGCTATTGAAGTTAATTTTCTTCCATGATTAAACACCCATTAGCTTAGAACCTTGTTACCTGAATCTCCCAAATGGACATCCAGTCGTTGTTTCTCTCTTATCTGCTGAATAGTCACATACTTTAGGCAAAACTGAACAACATTGGCAAGAGAGGTTGAAGAAGACCTCAGACTGTCCTGAAACTTAGGGTTAGGGCACTCTCCCAGGAGGGCTTAGCCCTGCCCAGCTGAGGAGATCACCGCCAGGGTCTTAGTGACCAGGCAGTTTGCTCTTATTCCTGGACTGTGAAAGAGGGTTTCAGGTGGCCCTGATGGAGACCCTGGCAGTACTCTGAGCATTTAATTGGACTGAATCCTGTCATAGGGAGAAAATACCATGATGTATTCATTCATTTGGTATCTGCCCAGCAGCAAGTGGTGAGCTGCCGTGGGACCGGGTCCAGCAGGAGCAGCAATACATCCGCTGGGTGAGGGAGCAATGAACAGAGGTTGTGGATGTTAGTAGCAACAAATATGCAGTCAGTTTTTCAGCACGTATTTATTGTGGACAATGAGAATAACTCTGTGTTCCATAGAGTGTCTGGCTCATTGGACACTTGCAGTACAATGTGCTAAGTTTTGGTTTTGAGAATGTTGCCTTGGAGAATGCAGCATGTTTCTCCAGGCACCTGTTCAGGTTACATTGTGCCCAAAACACTGTGAGTCTTAATATGTTGTGCAAGGAAAAGAGGAAAGGAAAGAAAAGAAAAATAGCAGTACAGAACCAAAAAAACCTAAAACAGGCCAGAAGACTTTGAGTTTGGTTGGTTTGCAAAATGTAGCAATTGTTTTCACAGTTCTGCCTTTGGTGTTTCTTTCAATATCATCGCTATAACTTTTTTTTTTTCTGTAAAGCGATTCAATCATTAATCCATTTGCCAAACAAATGCTACTTTTTAGTGAATGATCAGAATTTTGCAATATTATTTTGTAAGTCTTTGTCTACTTTCTAGGTGTTTTGGTTTTTTTTCCTAAATGATGGGCCAGTCTCTGTAGTTCCATTATCCTCATAATATCTTCATTTGCATTATTGCAAATTGTGTATATTACTAGATGTGATGAAAGAGGGCATGGGCCAGATCTGAGTAGGAGATTTGCATGGCAAATGTTGACTGAGGGAAAAGTATGTGGAAAAGCCTGAAGGGATTTGCACAATGGTAACTCAGTTGTAGTTTTTCTGACTTACTTCAAGCTCTGGACACAGGCAATGTTGAAAGTCATAGCTTTTTCTTTGTGTAATGTCTTTTGAGTAAATTCCTCTGGTTCTGAGTGAATTGAAAGTCTTATGGTGTCCCTCAGTTCTCTCTTTCCTTCCTGTTCCCCTTTCACCTACTTTTTGCTTTTGTTGAAAAAAATGCTCTCACATGTATTTCCAGAAAGGAAATATAGCTCTTTCCACTTAGAATTTTGTGCTTATAGAAAGAGGAGTTGTCTGTGCCATCCTCTTTCCAATGTAAAAGTAGTCAGCAGGAATCTCTCAGAGACGACTTAGGTTTTGCATGAGATTAAATTGCTTGAGCAGGATGGTACAGGAGTTTAGACAGTCCAACAGTCTTCATTAATTCTGTTCTCTCACTCTGAACTCAAACTGTATAAAAGCTCCTAGCATCTCTGACTCACTGTGCAGCCACCCTGGTGTTACCAAGGGACCTCGTACAACAAATGTCATAGAAACCTTGAGCAACCAAGTGTCAGTTCTCACCTGGAACCTTGTACATTCTCTATAACCTGACACACCTTTACTGTATTAGCAAAATTGTCATCTGTGGTGAACCCATGGCAGTGCTGGCTTGGAGGCAGCAGAAGCTGTGAGGTACCAGGAGGGAGCCCTCCCTTTCAGAACTGCCATTACAATTGGAATTGTGATGGTCATAAAAAGATCAAAAACCTCCAGGTACGTTTAGATTAATTGCATGTCCTTATTGCATTGCATCAACAGTAATTATTTTAGGGCTCTTGTAATACAGGCAAGTAGTTTGTTACCAGAGGAATGAGACTCTTCTGAGGTTTGGCTGTCAATGTGACATTTCTATCAATTCCTTGGATCTGACTCATATTGGTCTTTAATTAAAATCTTACGTGTACTTATATCTAGGTGTGACATTGTACTTAAATGTCTTTGTACACCTGAGCCTTACAAACATAAAATGTATAATTGTCCAAATCTTAGCTGTACAAACATAAAATGTATCATTTTTAAAAGGGAGAACTGAAGAAGACCAGGAAGCAAAATACCAAGTGGATTTAGGTGATCTGGATACTGTCCTTAGTCTGAAGCTAAGGACACATAACTAACACACAAAGCTCTTTAAATTCCTAGTCCAATGTTTTAATCTCATTATCATCTTTCCATTCCAGTTGCATGAACAGATGTGCCCTAGCAGTACCTCCTTCAGCTATTGCTAGGAGAGTAGTGAATGGTTTCATGGCCTGTATGGTTTTCTAAGATTTGCAAACATTTCGAAGAGTAATACCGTATTTAGTTGCATACAAAAACGTTTCTTCATTTCTGGAGTGTTTTGCATGTTATTGTTTGTTCTTTTATTTATTTTCTGTTGTACTGCAGTCCAATAATAGAAGTTCCTTTTTTCACCCACAAGAAGCTGGAAAGCCGTGTGAGGAAAGACCAGGTATGCCTCTGTAGTGCTGGTGGTGCTTTCTGTATGTGCAGTGGATCACTGGCTGTGTTCTGCTCTGCAGGTTGACTCCTATGATGTGACTGTGGAAGAAGACCTTGGAGAAATTCAGCTAATAAAAATTGAAAAACGAAAATACTGGTACCAGGATGACTGGTACCTTAAGTATATCACTGTTAAAACACCGGTGGGTGACTATTTAGAGTTCCCATGTTACCGCTGGATTACAGATGAAAAGGAGATTGTCCTTCGAGATGGAACAGGTGAGAGCCATAAGAAACCAGATTTCCTGCAGAATACCTGGAATTCTTCCATCTCGCCTTCCCATTTCTCCATGGACCTCGCAATCTTCTCGCTCAGATGAAGACCGACTGCCAGTCCCCTGCTACATCTAGAGAATGGGCTTTCCCTACTGACTAGGAGTACTTTCTGAGCAGCTTGTTGGGCTAGGCACTGGCAGTTGTGTTGGATAATTTGGGAAGCACACACAAAGAAGAGTCTTAATGCTGGCTTGTTACACTGGTCTTGAATTTGAAGGCTGACCCTAATGCCAGATTTTTGACTGCTTCACATCCCCATTGCTGGAAGCCCTTTTGATCTAATTAGAATTAGTGTTCCCTGTTTATTTCATACTAAGCTCCTAAGCAGCCCATGATGAATTGCCTGGAAATTGTCTTGTTTGCATGAGAGTGAAATAAAATCCCAAAGCAGGCTGCCCAGCAGGTGCAAACTGAAAGAGCAGCTTACTTTTCATTCATTCTCTTTGCATGCTGTCAAGTCCAGGACAAGGCAGGGTGATGGATTTGACTGCTGCAAGTAATGGTGACCAATCAAGAAAAGCACTTTAAGTGTCTCTGACACCTGCTTGCCATGACCAGGGTTTGGGCAGACATTTGTCACTGATGTTTGCTTGTTCCCCTCTCTGCTACCTGGGGTAGGTTGGCTACTGCAGTGTTCTGCAGCATGAGTGCCTGAAAACAGCTGAAACAAGTGTGAGGTGGTAGGAAATAAATTTTTATATTCTCCTTGAATTTTTGGCTACTTGTGGTTGGGGCATTATGTGTTTGAAGTCTTTTGTCCTATAATGACAACTGTGTGTCAGTTTATTTTTGGTCTTTCAATTTTTCATCATTTGGTTTATAACAACTGTAACACTTCTACGGGAGGCAGCTTTGCTTGGCTTTCAGAGTATGGTGAGGTAAAGGACAAGAGCAAGTGAAACTGTTGGTAACTTGAACACAACCACCTGGAAACCATTAGTCTTATATGTTATCAGTGTATTACCTCTGATATTCCCAACCCTAAACAGCTTTTGTCATGAAACTCTGGCTGGCTTTATCTGCCTCCACATTTGTGTATGTAAAGTGAGTCTCGTACCTTGCCCTTTCTCTAATCACTAAGAAAGTCTCTGTGTTATTTAATGTTATATTGAATTCATGGTCAGAAGAGCAAAATGTCTGGAACTGAAGCCTCATTGTTTTTTCCTCCTATTCTCATGACTGGAAGATATGATTATTGCCCCAAGCTGACAGGGGAGAGCATTGCTCAACCAGAGAGGCTCAGAGATGTTTCCTGGAGATGCCTTTTAGCAGAGAAGATAAGCTGGAATAATGTTGTGGTTTCTCTTATTGATGGAAATTCCCCTAGATACTGAACTGTAAAATTAATTTCCATGACCCTCTTCAGACCATTTAACACTAGATATATACAACAGGTGTCTACTTTAGAAATCCAGGGTTTATATACAGTTGAGACAGATGTTCCTAGCTTGAGTTAATTGTCCTTTGGAAGCACCAACTTAGTACCTTACCTTCTTCCACAGATTCTCTAAGGACTTGTGTGTGTACTTAAAACTAGTAAATTGGATCATGTAAGCATTTCCCACAGAAATTTTGTAAAGGTATAGATCAGAAGTTTGAAAGTTTGAAAATGTTGCTGTCCTTCTCTGTCCCACTGTCCTGGAACCTCATAGGTCTAGGAACCTCATAACCCTGTCTCTCTTCCCTTTTAACAGCAAAGCTCCCCCGAGATGACAAGACTCAGATTCTCAAGCAGCATAGACGCAAAGAGCTCGAGGCCCGTCAGAAAATGTACCGGTGAGTTTCCCACTGCTCCAGGGTCTGTCCTCATCAGGTCAGAGTTTGGCAGAGTATCTTCACATTATCATGTGGCTCTAATTACTTAGCTGCTGGGTAGGAGAAAGCCTAAGTTACCATGTTTGCCATATCTGGTTTTTAGCTAGATGGAATTGTAAATGATGATCATCCTGGTACAAGTGGCTTTATGAGATACTTGGACCTCAGATAAGTCTGTCTGGAAGGCTTAAGTGGGATTGCAGTGATACAGTCTCTGTGTGGGCCCTCTGGGCACACTGTCATGCTTTCAAGGAAGATTTGAAGGCATATTTCATTTGCCTGTTACAAGCACTACTACAGTTTTGGAACATTATCTGAACATGTCAGCTTTTACTGGAGCTTTTTGGCTGCTGCACCAAACTAGCTTTAGTTGTTTCCTGCACCAGGGTGCAGTGAAAAATCTGTTTGAATGAAATGGAATGTGCTAACAGAACACACTTGTAACATATAAAAATTTTGCATATGTATGTTATACATATGTATTTAATGTATATATATATATATATATACACTCATATATGTATTATACATATATATCACATATGTATATTATACTACCATAGACATTTTTTCCTAGTCGGTGTCAGATGAGAAAATTCTGTCTTTTCTCAGAGGGTAAGTCCAGAAGGCGCTAGACATTGCCTTTTGCTAGAGACGTGCTCTGTTAAAATAATGAAAGTTTCTTGCACTTGTATCTCCTTATTGGGAGAGCAAAGGTCAGGGCAAAGGATCTATTCTGAATTCATGGGTTGATGCTTGGTGTATGTGTTGTCTATTTAATTTGAACAAGAAAGGCTGTTCCTTACAAATGACGGAAATATGGTTCACAAAGAGGTGTGACATAAAATTTTATTTACATATGCAAAAAGGAAGGCAAAACCATTTGTAATTTCAGGGAAATGGCTACTTGCAATTCTGATGCATAGCTGATAATACACAATGCGGTCTCTGTGTGGCAGGCAGTTTGGAAATACCACTGAAACATTCTTCACAATTCACTTTCTTTTGTTTTGAAATAAAAATGGGGCAAAGAATGTGTGCCATGACCATTAGGAGGTTGAACAGTTGAATCAGGACTCCTGGAGAGTGCCTTTTGAAGGAAGTTAAATACATGCCTGGGTAGTTTTAGCTGCTGTATCTCAGTTCTGCAAAAGTGTAGTCCCAAGAATGAGCATGTATTGGGCAGCTGTCTCACTGTCCCTTCCCCTCATAATACATTAGAAGCTACTGCCGGTTTCAACCAAATGTGGCAAATGTGTAGAAATATCACGGATAATAAGTTACTTCAAGCTTTGTGCAGGCAGGTGGCCAAGTAGATGCCTTCCACCGTGCTTCAGAATTCTGTGGGTGTAGGTAGGTGTCAACACTGGTAGGTGTTGATGTGGTGTAAGTCACTTATTTTGGCCCAAGTGAGTCTGCCGCAAACTTCCTTTATAGCAGTGAGTCACTGAAGCAGTGGAAGTAAAGGAAAGACACAGCTCCCATGCTGATAAGGTTATATGGTTAATCAAACCTCTCTTATTTTCTCAGCTGGAAGGAGTGGCATCCGGGCTTTCCACTGAGCATCGATGCCCATTCTCACAGTGAACTGCCTCGTGACATCCAGTTTGACAATGAGAAGGGAATTGACTTCATTCTGAACTACACGAAAGCGTAAGTGTCTGTGGAACTTCAGGAGTTTTGCAGAATTTCTTTTGGGGCAGGATAAGGATCTGATCACCTTTTAGGTTTCATTGAATCTCAAAATTGGATTATTTTCTGCAAGCTGGATCAGCAGCCAGTCAAAGTAGGAAAGTAGGAACTGAATGTATTTGTTATTTTGCTTTATTTTTTAGTTATCAGTATTTAAGCTTTTCACACTGAGAACTGACTGAGCCTCTGCATTCTTGTTAGCTATGGTTTTGGCTGTAAGTGGATAGAGGAGACACTGGTGAAAATCATCAGCAGAAGGACTACAGGCACCTGAGACCTTGAGCTTTTGAGTTAGTTCTCAGCATTGCCTCCTGCAGATAGTTTGGTCCTCTGACTGTTGGCAATAATTAAACCTTTTGGTCGCAGACACAAAGAAGGTGGTTATCAATGCACCCTTGATATCCTGCTGGAGAGAATCTGTTTTTCAGATTCATCAGTTATCCATACCTGAGCAGCTCATCAGTTATCCACACCTGAGTGTAACCTGCTTGGGGCAGCCAAGTCACTATCACCCACTTGCACGTGTCATGTCATTGACAAAAACATTGGATGGCCATTGGATGAGCCTGAACAATTAGTCCTGCAGAGCTCTGGAATACTACAGGGTCAGTGAGGCAGATGGGACACCTCTCTGACCTGTGAGTCTCCTTCTGTGCTGTCTCAAATGCCCAGGTCATATCATACTATTTCAGATATTCCACCATACTATCAGGTGATGGAATAGTCTGACATGAGACAAAACTGGTCCTTACGTGTCAGAGCATTCTGCATATTTTATTTATTAATTTATGCAGCTGAATTCCACTACCAACACAGAGTCGTATCAGCATGATGTTAGCCAGTGCAAAACAGCTGTTTCCCAGCTCATACAGAAGATCTGAATGATGCAGGGGCAACAGCGTCTGAATGCCAGGGATGAGAGGTTTGCCATTAGGAGATATAAGCAGTTTGGAGGCTGCATTCCCCTTCCAGCAATCCCATCCTGCCAGGCTGTGGCATGTTGTCATAGGTCCTGAGTTACTGCCAAATGAAACTTGGAAGCAATTCAACAGAGTGCAGGGACATCTATCTTTGTCATTGGCTGTAAGGGGCCCTCCCCATGAAATAGGAACCTGAAACTTGCAGAAAGCCAGCCATTCTGGACAAATGGTATGACACAAAGGTGATTTTTCCAAGAAATAGCAATGCTTCTTGTCTGGCACATTTGGCTGAAAAATCTAGATTTATTCTTTTGGTCGAGTGAATTGTGAAAACCTTTGGCAAAGAGTTTGATAGTTCTTATCTAGCTACCCTGATGTGCTTTGGGAGCTTTGGACAACTATTTGCAGGAATGAGTGGAGAAATGTGGGGGAAGGCATGGGGCCTGCCTTCGGTTTGAGTGCAGCAGGAAGGAAGAGAGGGAGGTGTGTCTGGAAATCCAAAAGCAGGTGTGGAGCTGCAAAGTGTAGCAGTGGGCAAGGAACACTTTTAAGGGAATATGTGAGAGCTCTGAGAGTTATATGAAACATAGGAAATACTGAAAGAGAGGAGGGGAAAGCCCTTTTTCTTGAGGCATGCAAAAATGAACTTAGAAAGAGGGAGATACATCTCAGATATTCTTTATGATGTTGCAAGGCTGAATCTTTAGATGTTATGGACAGTGGATAACTCAGTAAGTTTAAAAGGATTAATTTTGTGTAGGTGGAGATAATCCTGGAGGTGTCTGGTGCTGACGTGACCTACACTATCTAGCAAATGGAAACTCTCAGCCTGAATTCTGTGCCAGAAATGCAAGCTTGTGTAGCTATTTTGGACCAGCATTGCATTTGGGCAGATTAAATTCTACAAGCAACTCTGACTTTTTTTACTTGCTATGGCTTCTAGTATGTGCCGGAGTCTTCCAAGAATTACTTGATTTTTTGGGGAAAACAGATTTCTATTTCCTAAGCCCCTTGGAAGTTTTTTCCAAGATAGAAAATGTGAAGAACTTCCTCCTTTTGGAAGTAATCTCTGAAACATCTGAGAGTGGATGTGTGCCTGGCGTTCAGCAGGTCAAACCTCAGCAGGTTTGTGACTAGATTCCAGGTGCTGTGACTACTGCTTGGTTTGATCAAATAAAATAAATCCTAGCACGAAGTAGGAAGAGCATCTTGGGTAGGAAAGGAGCAGTACATATCAGCTTGTATGTCCAACATTTTCTAATCTTAGAGCAGTTCAGAAGGAGGGCAGAGGCTCTACAGGACCTTTAGTGGAAAATCTTAAATGAGTCAGTCTTAAGTAACTCTTCTCAAGCTATTGAGTTATGTTTTTAAAAATAATTTAACCTTCTGGTGATGGTCATGCTGCCTCTTGAAGTTCATCTGTGATTCAGATACCTGGTCTCTATCCAGAAAAGTCCTGCCCAGCAGTTACCCTTGCTTTGATCCTTGTACAATGATTCTGTGTCCCTGTCAGGTGTGAAGAGACCTCTCGAGAGATAATCTCCTGTTCTAGCCTAGACAGTTGTGTGAGCTTTACTTCCTAACATGCCTCCAGGCACCCCTTACCCTTGACTGCCATGTGAAGCAGCCCATTCTACATGCACCCTGTCTGGGCTTGGTGCAGAAGCAGCTCCTTTGCCTGTGTTATGGTCATGTTGGTCTAGAGCCCTCTGTCCTGGTCACCACTGGTTGTTTCTCCCAGTTTTTGGTCCTCTCCACCCAGTTCTAATCTAGTCTTTTCTACAGGTTTGCTGGTTATAAATTCAGTCTCCTGGGATTTATCCTCAAATTCTGTTTGGGAGGATTTCTGGCAACACTGTGACTTTTCTTTACTTTATTGTCTGCCCTGCATATCTTTGTGTGTTGTGTGCACTTCTATTTGTGCATTTGCAGTGTTAGTGGGAGGCCAGCTTTCTTTTTCAAATTTATTATTTGCTTTCTAGTAAAAGTAAATGATTTCTGTCTAATACCAGCAGTTTAGCATTTATGTAATAATTTAGGACTCATCATCTCATACAAAGGGAACTTGTTTGGATGTGCTGTATTTGCTGAATTAGCAGATGAAGTCAGACATTTCTGGCTCCCAGCCCATGCTGTTCATGTGATGTCTGCAACCATGAGACTTGGTTTCTGAGGTTATATGTGAGCATCAAGTTTATTCAGCAGCTCAAGTAAATAGAAAGCTCTCAAAAACTCAGGCCTCACACTTTAGGGATCCAGTCTGGCCTTGGTCATGTAGGTACTTACAGTACCTGTTCTTTTTTTAGGAATAGTGGCTGACTGATCCTGGGTTGTTTTTGTTCTGACTTTGTGCACCTCTCTCAGTCTCTTTGTGTCACCATACCACTTTCTGAACTGGTGCTCTCAGCACTCTCAGCTGATGCTAACCACTGACAGTGTGTGAAGCACTAGCTGTTCTGACCACAGTTTTTAGAGGTCCTAAAGCACTCCCATTGTAGGCTGCCTAGAACAACTCTAGAATGGAGTTCTGTAAATGCAATAGCAGGAGATGGGCCCTTGATGTGCCTTTCAGCCTTGTGTGTAAAGGTACAGCCTGCAAATTTAATTCTGTAGGGTGGCTAATTCCACATTCCATTACTAAAAGTTTATTATGTTTAGATATGCAAAAGCATGGAAAATAATAGGAATGTGTATTGAGAAAGCTGGAGATGATTTTTCTCAGATATGTTTTGTTTTGGTTTATTTTTAGGATGGAGAATCTTTATGTCAACCGTTTCATGCACATGTTCCAGTCCTCCTGGAGTGATTTTGCAGATTTTGAGAGGATCTTTGTCAGAATAAGCAACACAATCTCTGGTGAGTTTATCAGCATTTGCTCATGTTTGCGTCATAGAGTGACTAATTAGTTGTGTTGTACATATCTGATTAGGATGGAAGTGGCTGACCTGCTCTTCTACTCTCCAGTAAATAAGCTGTAATCTCAGACTGCTGATCACACCATCAACCCACAAGACTTAAAAACAAAGATATGATCTCACAAGGAACTAGAATTACTGGGAATTGCTCAGTGACCTTCTCTGTCCTGAGCTATGCTGGAGGTCAGGGCAGCTGGGCATCATGGTCCCTTTTGACTTTTAGAAATATATTTTCAAGTATGTTCAAGTCCCATAGGACAGATTTGTGTAAGTATTTTGTGCCTAAACCTAGAGATAACTTAGCAGGAGTGCTTTTCAGACCATACTAGCTGTTAAGGTGTTTTTGAAAGTTTGATTTTCCATGTCCCATTTCAACCATCTAAATACATAGAAAATCTTCAAAATTGAAAGTCTGGTAATGCTGTCTGTCAAGGGCAAGTATGTCTTGCCTCTGACACAGACCAGATCAAAGGCTGTTGCCTGATATCCCAGCCATGTGCTCAGTTGCATTGCTGCTAAAAGTTCTGGCTTCTCAACCCTGTTGCAACATGGGGAGGGTACCAATGCTTTAGTTCTGCTGTCATAAGACCTGTATCTGTCACAGACCTGTAGCTCTTCTCAGTTGGTTCTCTTGAGCCTTTTGTGTCAGTGACATGGGACAGCTCAAATGCTTTTGAAGGGTAAATTTTTCCCCACAGGGGTTATTTTGACAGAACTAATTTCAGATATGAAAGCCTATGTTATTAAGTCAACAGATCTGGGGATGGCTTACAAAGAGCTGGGACTTACCTGGAAGCTGTCACTTCTTCACCTGGTCACCTGGTCCTCAGACCATAATCTGAGGAACGCTGCTGCTTACTGGAAATTAGTGTGAGCTAATTGACTTGAAAAAACTTGTGGCATTTGCACAAAATGTCACTTATCAAAAATGTGACAGCATTATTTATGCATATTGCATTAAATATCCCTCTGTGCTTGCCACTTTATACTCACATCGTCTTACTAGGAGACAAAAATCCCTGTCTAAGAGTGTGAATTTCACTTTTGCTTTCAGGAATGTTCAGTTTCTTCAGTATCTTTCATTCTGTTAAAAAATCCATTCGTGTAGTCGTGACATATAAAAGACAAAATGCTGCTTTTCTTTAATCCTTTTCAATACAAAAATCTTACAAGTTACTTCAAAACCCAGTAAAAAGAATTGGAGACAGTCAAGGGTTTCGAGGTTCATGGTGCTATTTCTGTAGAGCTGGGCTGGGGAAATTTGGATTTGTGAGTCAGGCTCAACCTTCGCTATCACCCATGACCACTTTATCTTACTGTAGTATTGGTTATAGTACATGCACAGCTATTTTAATTTGGTTAGTGTGTGACCCCTCAAATGTGTGTGAATAGGCTGTTTAGGCTCTGCAAATGAAAATAGTTTTCCAGCCTTCTTTGAAGTTTTACTCTTCTTCAGGCTGCCTAGGGATCAGTTTACAGAAATAAGAGCAATTATGCATTTCTTGGGTATAAACCCAAGCACACAAGGTGGCAGAAGTATCAAAAAATAATTACAGCAATTTGTTACATTTAATAAGATTGTTTCCTAAAGTACTTTTAACACAAGAATTAGACATGATCTACAATTAATTTAATTGATAACATTTCCATACTCATGAGGAAAGCTCCAATTCTGTGACATTTAAACATTAAGCATTGGTCTCAGTCATGTTAATGCAAATCTCAATTTGCTTTTTTGCAAGCCCTGGCAGAAACAGGGATAGTGGAGAAGGTTGTTTAAGGCACTTTTCAGTCATGCAGTTTCTGTCCAAGGTGCTGAGTCATTTTTTTCTTGATGTAGACTTCAGATACGACTCCAGATTCATTATGCAGTTGACAGAGATAATGTAAATGGCGTTTTATATAAACTTAACTTTTTTCTGCTTTACGAGAAAGCATTGTGGGTTTCAAGACTTTTTTTTAAATTATCACTGCATTCCTTTGAGGCCTATATTTTTAATTCTTTAACCCTTCTTGGAAAAATTAATTTATTTCAGAAAAAGTCCTGCCTTATTTAAAACTAGACAGCAGTGGAAAACTTCACTAACTTCATTTTTCCCCTGAAGACACCAGTGGGATTTTTCACATTAACTGAAGTGATGACATGACATTACAAAACAGGACACTGCAACTATGGAAAATATCCATTAGTACTATGTATGTAAATATAAAGAGATGAAGTATCCAAAATTAGAATTTTATTGAGATGTTAATCTGGGTTGATATTAGCAACTGAAATATAAATAGAAGGAAAACAAGTCAAGCAAAACAATGAATGAGGAGTTTTATTGAGTCAAAGTCCAAACCCTTCCCTGCATGTCCCTCACCCAGCTCTAGCTAAAAGAACTGCTCCAAGCACTGCTGTTCTTTCCCTACACACATTGCTGAGTATTTCCCTTCTCTTGCTTGTGCCATCTGTTTTTGAACTTATCCCTCTGTACTGCATGCCCTGTGGATTTGAAAAGTGGGATTTAAAAATATCATGGAAGACCTGAGAAGGTGGTTTACAGCTGAAGAGGGTATTTTTCATAGAAGTGGAGTATTTTATTCCTCATTGCTTCTGTACATGAAGAAAAAATTGTCATCAATTTAATTCTTCTCAATGTGAGAAGCAAGGATTAAATTTTCCATTTAACTTCAGTGATTTTTCTTAAAATTCTGTCACCTTTTGTATCCTTTTCTTGCTACTTTCTGTATTCAAAGTTGCAGTGCAGTGTAACAACAAGGTGAGAGGGAAAGGAGGAATCCTACAATGCAGTGGGATGTTGATGCTGTGCAGATATTGATGCAGCAGGCTTGTTTCTCCTTTAGAATATGTGATGCAACACTGGAAGGAGGATTTTATGTTTGGCTACCAGTTCCTGAATGGATGCAATCCAGTGCTGATCCGGAGATGCACAGAAATACCCAAGAAGATGCCTGTGACCATGGATATGGTAGAATGCAGTCTGGAGAGGAACCTGACGCTGGAGGAGGAAGTGAAGGTACAGCTCAGGGTCAGACTGGGTTCCACCTGTTCCTTCTTACATCCTCTAATCTCCAAAGTCTGTTCTTACTGCCTTCAGCCACATCTCCTTTCTTCAGGATGTGTGATAGGTCATGGCAGAGGTTAGGGATTGACTGAATGCCTCAGAGGAGAAAGGTGTCTCTTCCTTTCCTGGTAGGGTCTAACTCACTAAAATGCTGAAGAAGGCTTGACAAGGGTGGTGCCTTGCTTTTGTTTGTACAATTAACACAGGGTTCTCTTCAGCTGGCAGCATGAAACTTACTTGCATCTGGGTGTCACTGCACGAGTACCAAATACAGAGATGCTCTTTGCTGAAAGGCTCCCTGCCAGACTCTGCAGACATGAGTCAGGTAGTTTGTGCAATGGTACTTGCTGTCTCAGTGGCATCATTCCTGAGCCGCCATGAGCAAGTGGGAGCCAGGGGTCTCTTGTAACCACCAGGCTCAAGTCAATCTCTGGCCAAGACTTCCCATTCCTTTGTTCCAAGCTTTGCTGCTTGCACATCATTAAAATGCATCATGCTTCTCTCTCTTTTTTTTTTTTCCCCCCCCACAGCAGGGAAACATTTTCATTGTGGACTATGAGCTGCTTGATGGTGTGGATGCCAATAAAACAGACCCATGCACAATACAGTACTTGGCTGCACCCATCTGCCTGCTGTATAAGAATCTGGAGAAAAAAATTGTACCCATTGCAATCCAGGTGGGCTTGCTGCCAGGTCTTTAGAGGGTCACACTGTTGTCTCATTTTAAACATGAAGGACTTGGGGTTTCATGTTCTTTTTATATTTTTCAGCTTGGTCAAAAGCCTGGACCAGACAATCCCATCTTCCTTCCTTCAGATGCCACATATGACTGGCTGCTGGCTAAAATTTGGGTCCGCTCGTCTGATTTCCACATCCACCAGACAGTGACCCACCTCTTACGGACACACTTAGTCTCAGAGGTGTTCAGCATAGCTATGTTCCGGCAGCTGCCTGCTGTACATCCCCTCTTCAAGGTTAGTTTTTGCAGGAAGGGAGGATGTATGTGGGCTAGGGTGGTTATCACATCAATTGGACAAACCAAAAGGAAGTTCTGGTGATAGTTCAGCTGAAATAAGCTGGCTACCCTGCAAGATAAGGTACAGCTAAGCCACCAGGACTTCAAACTGTACATCTGGCTGCTGGTGAATTCAATCTGAGAATTTTCCTTCTTTCATTGTTTGTTTCATTTCACAGCTCTTGGTGCCACACATGCGTTTCACAATAGCCATCAATACCAAAGCCCGAGAACAGCTGATCTGTGAATGTGGCCTTTTTGACAAGGTAGGTAAATCTCTTTGTGAATCTTCATTGTTCATGGTTTTTCATGGTTCTTTGTTGTTCTTCATGGTTCCATATGTACATATCCTTTAATCATCACATATTGCCTTGTTCCCTGACCATTCTGTTAGAGGGAAAATAAAAGCAATACCACCCTAGAAACTGGCGCACAGAACTGATGCCTTGTTGTGTTAAAGATGTTCTTTTCTACTTTAAGTAGCCAAATCAGAACTGGCCAAAGTCAGTCAGCATTTCACTCACTGCTGATATGCCTTTGGGTTATAATATAGGAGTGCAAGGTATGATACTCTGTGCATAAATTCCTGCGTATGTGTCCACATAGTTAAGTCCCCAATTTCTTTTAAGTATTCAGTTATTCATCTGTGAGCAAAAGCATTGTGATTGCAAATGGAAATTTGCATCACAGAAAGACATGTAGGTAAGACAGATTTCTAAGACCACAAAGAGTGTGTTTGGATTCTAGCCCGTCTTGGTTTCCATAAGCAGCAGATCTGCTAGGACTAAATCTCAGCTTCATCTGAGTCAGTGAAATATGGCTGTATGTCATACCTTTATCAATGATTTGGGTGAGGGCTGGAGTGCATCCTCAATAAGTTCACAGATGACACCAAGTTGGTGGGTGGGCGAAATGGAATGCTGCATCTAGGAACTGCAACAGCTTGGTACACAGCAGTCTGTGGCAACATGCAAGGAGCATGCTAGGAAAGTCTGGGAAGGTTTTAGAAGTCCTTTCAAAGAGGGAGCATATGTTTCAGGACAGCTCTCTCCTCCTTACACCACTGGCACCAGGCTAAAAATAGATTCCTTGCTTCAGAGTTTTTCACCCAGCAGAATAGAGAACTTAAATCCAGACTCCTTCCCTTGTCATCTGTACTCCACTGCTGACTGTGGAGACTTCCCAAACCTTCAAACAGAAGTGTCATGACCATACCCCATGCATGTGGAATGAGTGTGTGGGTAAGACCTGCCAGCAAGGATCTGGAGTTCTGGAATTTGTCCAATGAACAACCAGCCAGAGGACAGTAAGTGTAAGGTCACTACTGCTACAGCGCTATATCATGTGCTAGAAAAGCAGCTTTTGGGAACTTTTGCACATTATTGTCTTAAGAGAGTTGCAGTGCTGTCTATTGTGGACATGCTGTGTTTTTCAAATGTAACATATGCTGAAACCCTGGCCAGTCCTCATCAGTAGCAACCCAGCAGGATTGATCTCCTAGCATAATTTCCAGGGTGAAAAATGGTAGCCTGCACCCCTAAAAACTTTCTCCTGAACTACTCTGTAACAGCACTGGCAGTTTAACTGAAGCCCTCTTCTAACACACTCATGGCTGCCTTCCTTCACACATGCACAGGTTCTGGAGCATAGGACTGCAGGAAGTGCCATGCTTTGATGTTGCTGTACTTTATTCGTGTATTCCAGTATAAGCAGCACCTATGCTGCAAATGTGGATATTAACAGTGATTCTTGGGAGAGGTGGGAAACCCCCAAAGTCAAAATGCACAGTTCCAGTAGACCTCTGCAGTTTGATACTTTCTGTGGAGTTGTGGTTTTCTCCTTGAAAAAGAGATTCACCGCATTCTGTATCCCATCTCCTGCAAATTTGTAAAGCCAGTCTTGGCACAAAGGGAACATAATCTCCTACTGTTCCCATCTTGCTGTTCTTCCTGCAGGCAAATGCTACGGGTGGAGGAGGACATGTACAAATGGTGCAGAAAGCAATGAAGGATCTGACTTATAGTTCCCTCTGCTTCCCTGAGGAGATCAAAGCTAAAGGGATGGACAACAAAGAGGATATCCCCTACTACTATTACCGGGATGATGGCATTAAGGTCTGGGAGGCTATAAAGAGGTAAAACACCACAGTTTTAGATATTGGCTAATAAAGTCACAGACACACAGACCTCATTCTTTCCCTGCTCATTTTGCTCTTCATCACATCTTGTAAACAATATCTGGTCTGTTTAGTGCCTTTTCCAAGCAATATATCTCATCTGAGGAAAAATATTTAGTCAAGCACACACTTTTGAAGGACTGTTAATTCCTGTTTTTTCCGCTGCTGTTGTCTTGCATTCTGTATTCCAGAGGACCCTTTACAAGTATGTACTCTTCTATATGATTTCCCAGAAATTTAGTGAGTTGGAATTTAGCCTGAAAAAGGAATTTGGTTACCATGTTTTATTAAACTGTGCACATGCCAAGAGAAGAATCGGGACTCAGAGTTCTCCGAGCCAGTCACGTGAGCTCATCAAGGTTCTTGTGGAGTGAAAATGTAAGCTTGACTTCCATGACAGTCCTCTTTAGAGACTCAGTAAATTAGGCATAAACTGATTAGAACAAAACCTTTCTTAAAATGCCTTAAAATTGCGAAGTCTGAGTTTAATCAGGAAGTGCAGCAATTCTGAGTAAGGAGAGGTACTGCAAGGATGCTTGACCACAAAAACGTGGCTCCTTTTCAAATCTGAAACACTGCCTTGAATGATTTATATGGTTTTTATTCTGCAGTGGCATTTAATTTAACAAACAACGTATTTTTGCATGGCATAAGTTGCTTACCAAATATGCAGCTGTTTCTGATCACATGACTTTCAACAAGGATGTTCATTAAAAATCAGATCTTTTGTGTATACAAAGCAGGAGTTTTATGATGCAAGCATAATGTTGAATGTTCTGGGAACATCTTTGTCTCCTGTGTTTTCTCTGTGTTTTGACAAGGGCTTATCTTGCAATATTTCCTACAATTGTTAGTGCCCATTTGAGAGAAGAGGAAGCTGTAAGTTTGCTGTGGTTGTTTTCTTCATGTAGTCCATTTTTTTTTGCCCTCCTTCTCCTTCCTGTGGTTTTTTTGCAGATTGAGATATGCCTTTCAAGTACCAGGTAGTACTTAGTCAACTCAATTTAGTTTGACTGTTTGTGGGTGTTAACCTTGCTGGAAGATGATGCTACACTGCCTCAAACTTGGCTGAGAGTTGTGAATCATTTGGTTTATACGCGGTGTGGGCAGTATCCTTTTGAGTCTGTGAGATCCTGACCCATGTACTCATGGTGTCTGCTCACCAGGAATCTCCTGCACTCTGCAGGGGTGTCAGTCTTCATTTTTTTGATGAAATAATTTCATGGAGTGTAGTGTTACTTCAGATGTGGTAGGTGGCCTAGACTTAAGGGAGCTGATAAGGTTGTTCCTATAGAAACGATGAGTCTCGTATGGCAAACTTGTAAACTCCTCTAGTACACAGCTTCCTATTGCTGATCTAACTGCAGATAGATACACCAGCCCAAAGATACTTCAACCCAAAGGGTCTCACTCACACTTCGTATACTAATTCATGTTTGTATGGAAGGGGGTCTAAAATACTGCTTTTTGTGAGAGAAGGATCCCCTTCCTGTATCACCTGGCACCTGTGCCAAATGCATGGAGACAGAGGTCATGCAGAGCAGCTTTCTCTCTGCATGTTGCAAAAGTTTTGGTTTTCTCTAAGTTCCTCTGTTGAAGCTAAAATTACTTAAACTTTTGGTGTTTATGCAGTTGTTTGTCTGCCTCAATGACAACTCTTGATTGGCTGATAGGAAACAAATTGATAGATTTGTAAAAGTCTCCAAATTGCAATAAATTTATAAAATTTATAAATTTATATTTTATTAAGGGATAAAGCTCTATTGGATAACAATTCTTAATCCCATCAGTCAGCTTCTACAGTCAAGTCTTTCACCCTATGGGTTGTTGTCAAAATATCTAACAAGAGATTATAGGTACCTGCAGAGCTAACAAAATATCCCAGCACAGCTCCATTAACCAGTCATTCAGTCATGAACTGCAAATCTTCTGGAGGTCAGTATTACTTATTTTCACTGCTTTCGAAACTACTTCTGTTATCTTAGTGTTTTAAGAGCCTTTCTTTCAGAGGTGAGCTAGCCTGGGAAGCTTTTATAGGACGAGGGATCTTGAGAAGAGGAACTGAACAGGAAGAAGATGTCTGCTGTGGGCATAGGAAATGGCTCTAGACCTCTTCCCAGGAGAAGTTTCCTGGGCCACTTTAGTATTTCACAAAAAGGATGCCCAGTGGGAGGGGCCAACTATTGGCATTTGGGAGCAACTTTGGAGTGTCCCACATACAGGGAATGGTACTGGTATCACAGTTTGGGAACCCCACTGCCCAATGTGGGAGCCATGTGAATATACAAAAGGGAGTCTGTATGGAGTGAGGAAAGGACG
This sequence comes from Orthonyx spaldingii, assembly GCA_013397795.1. Lineage (NCBI taxonomy): Eukaryota > Metazoa > Chordata > Aves > Passeriformes > Orthonychidae > Orthonyx > Orthonyx spaldingii. The sequence continues at coordinate 744,506 of VZTJ01004373.1, read as the reverse complement.
TGGATGTGATTACAGAGGTCTGTGCAGGAGCAAAGCCTCAAATAACAGAATAAAGTGCACAGGATTGTTCAGGTGTTGCAGTGCGGCCCAGGATCTTTTTGTTGGGAGAAGAAGTGATGTTGCAGTCCCAAATGAATCACAGTTGCTTCTGTTCATTCCCACTGCTAGTAGGAAGAAGATAGAAGGGTGTTGACACCTTCTCTTGCCCTTCTCTCTTTCTCCATGTAGCACCTGCAAGGTCAGAAGATCATCTTCTGGAATGGCAGACTTGCTTTCTCCTTTTCATTTTGTTTTGTTCGTTCATTCCTGTCTGCAGTTTTGCAAAGGATGTAATTCACATCTACTATGAGAGCGACGAGGTGGTGTGTGAGGATGTGGAGCTCCAGGCCTTTGTCAAAGACATTTACGTCTATGGGATGAGGGGTGTGAAAGCCTCAGGTAAGCTATGATGGCCCAGCCAGGTCTGCAGCTTGTCCAGTCCCTGCTGAAGCAGTGCTGAGTGCACAGTACAAGTTAGAGACCCTCTCTCTTCTTGGCCTGGAGATGCTCAGTTTTATGTGTGAGACCCTGGATCAGGCCACCTCTCAGGAGACAAATCCTTCCTTTGGCACAGATTCTCATAATCAGCTTGGGCAACTCGTGTAATCTCTCTACACTGGGGACAGTCCTTGGATTTTGTCTGCTCATGCTTTAAGCTTTAGGGGGTGTGTCTGTGTGTGTTGGAAGCACCAGGCAGACACAGAAATCAAGGAGCAGTGAGACACCTTGAATCCTCTCTTCCACATCTCACACCAAATGAGAACATGTAAGAACCTCCCCAGGAGCATATTGCTGCATTTCACCTTTGTTCAGCATTTGTGTCATCACTGAACTATTCTACTGTCTTCAAGAAAAGATACTCATAATTATTTCCAAGAAATATTTTCCTTTGCTCTGTGTCTTCTCACTGCCTCGCTTTTCTTGCAAGACATTACTTGGCCATGGAAGCTCTCATCCATAACATGGCTCAATTCACCCACCTGAGTTAATGCTCCCCTGTCTTTCCCTAAACACTTTGCTTTTCTCTTCCACTCACTTTTTTTCCAAGCAGATATTCAGGAATTTATAGATGTGGCTGGGGATTCTTCCTACTGTCCTGGCTGATTTACATCTGGCAACACCTGTTGGCCAGTGACCTTGGGCAGATGGCTCTGGTGTTGCATACACACATGTGAGTGCCACATGTCCAGACAAAACTGTCATGTTTCCAGTCATTACTGGTATGTTCTGGTGGATAAAAGGCTTCTGGGTGCTGTCTGCCTGGACAAAAAAAGGTTCATTATTATTTGTCTAGTTGTCTCTTAGCAAAAGTTTAGAAATGTTCCTGCTGGTAGGAACTTCATGCTTGACCTAAGCATCTTGTTATGGGACAAGTACTGAGCCTTTCCAGGGCTCCAGCTGGGGTGGGATGCTACAAGCACCACTGATGGGAGGACTGCCACTACAGATGGGAAACCTACCGGGCTTGCAGCATCTCTCTCTGCACTGCTCCTGTTCCAAGGGTTGTGTCAGAGCAGGGAGACTTAGCGGAGTCTGTAAAGAATGGGAGGAGGCTAAATGAGGGAGGCTATGGCACCTGTTTCTTCCCTGGGAGATTGGAAGAATGCCAAACCCCTTTAAAGATGAGCACCTAGACAGTGCACCTAGAATATAGCAGGACAGAGGAGGGAATGGTGCATCCTCTCCTCTTTGGGCTTGGTGGGTGGACAGAGGTACCTCTTCCCTCTCTCAGGCTGAGTTCACATCTGCTTCAGGTTGGTGGTGGAGATATGAAGCAGCTGGCACAGGCAGCCTGGGCAGGAGCAGCTTGCTCCAGGGTACTAACAGGTCTGTAGGTATTCTGGGGCCTGTGGTCACGTTGGGTTGGGACAGGGAGTACAGACAGTACAGTGATTTAGTGAGGATAGGAGAGATACAGGCCTGGGGTTGCTTTGGTTGCAAAACATTTCCCTGGTGCCTGCCTATTCAATTTTTTCTTTATATAACTCCGTTTGATTATTCTCCTTCAAAGACAGCTTAATGCAACTATTTCTGTTCCTCATTCTGTTGTTTCTCTTTCAGAAGTTCTCATTTCCTCACTTCCCGTTTCAGAGAATAAGCTCTCCCTGCACTCTTTCTTGCAATGCATTTGATTGCTGAACCTCAAACCTTTATAAATACAAGCACATGGTCGCTTCCTCCTTGACATGAACCTTCCTTGCTTGCACTGCAGACTGAAGAAAAATGGAGCATCTGAGGCCCCTGCCCGGGGACTCTGGGAGTTCCTTCCTGCAGGGTAGGTGGGTCAGGAACACTGTTTTTTAAAGGTGCAATTATACTTCGTCTTTCCCTTATGGAACACCACATGCTTTGCAAAGAGTGGCAATGCCTCACAAACTTGTATGAAGTAAGGCTGTTTTTACAGCTGCGCAGCCAAGGCACAGAGAGGTTGAGGACCTCTTGTTAGATCACACAGTGAGGTTCACAGAATGCCCTACTCTTCAGTGACTGCCACACAACCCTCTAACCCATGTCTTATGATTACTGCTAGATAACAGGGTTACTTAATCGCTGGGTTAAGCTTTTCTTCTCCCTCATTTAGGGTTCCCTAAGATGATCAGGACACGAGAAACACTAGCAGAATATCTCACAGTGATAATATTCACCGCCTCGGCTCAACATGCAGCTGTGAATTTTGGTCAGGTAGGAATTTGTGGGAAGACTGTTCTTCTTTCTGGGCTGGGAGGTACATCCACCAGGGCAGGGTCTGAGAAAGATTTTTTAGTAGATGTACAGAATTACATTACTGTTTCTGGTTAAAATAACTGCAGAGCCATCTACAAATCCCTATGAAGTCTGTGGAAACTGAAGTAATTTGGAAGCTGAGAACGTAATTTCAAGTCCTACATATGTACCAAAGATCAGATTAGGAGTTCTAACTTGTATATTTTAGTTTGGCTGATTTTATTACGGGAATAAGTTTTTAAGCATTTAAATGACATTGCTGCTCATTTCTTGAGTTTACAAGCCAAGTGGCAACTTTGAGCTTCCTCTGTGATGTTTGATGTGTCACATACTGATAACCTGCGTTATCCTTGTCTGTCTTGACTGACATATATCTGCCCTGAAACCATAGTAACAACCTGACTTTCAAATGCTGTTTCTTTCAACATCAAGGCATTTTGGAAAGCAGATTTAACAGCCAGAAGCAAATCACTTTGTCAGTCACAGAGCTTTTTCACTGAGTGGGTGGTCAGTCACTGGAGCAGGCTCCCCAGGGAAGTGGCCACAGTTCCAAGCCTGTCAGAGTTCAAGATGCATTTGGATGATGCTCCTAGTATGATGGTTTAGTTTTAGGTAGTTCTGGAAGAAGAAGGGAGCTAGACTAGATGATCCTTATAGGGCCTTTCCAACTTGAGATATTCTATGATTTCATGAGGTTTTGGGTTTTTTTTGCATGTTCTCACTTCAGGCATAGGTGATCTCTGAGATATGATCTCAGAGATAAGGAGAGAGTTCACATCTTTCTTATGGTGGTTATTCCCAAATACCCTACATCACTTTCCATGCTGACCCTCCTACCCACCCCTGCAGCTCAGGAGTCCTGGACAAGGTCTGGAACCTGGTGTCTAATGAACCCACACTATTGTTGGGACATGTCCATGACCAGGGACCTCCACAACTATTCCCTTCTAACTTGTCTTTACAACGGATTGAGACAGCTCCCAGTGCCTCCCTCAGAAAAACCTGTCTGTTCAAGTACCACCAAGAAACCATTTCTTAATCTGGCATACAGCAGATATGCAGCCCATCATGGGCTTCAGCCATGGGACAAAAATTCAGCGAGGGCTAAGGGGAGAAGGAGGTGTCTGTACGCTGGAGAGAACACACACACTGAGTGCAGTATGAGCTTGCCAGGCAGCTGGCACAGTGTGAGCGTGATGCTTCCCCTCAGGCAGAGCAGATGATGTGTAGGAGGGTAATGAAAAAGTGCTTGGGAAAAGAAGAGTTATGGTAAGTACAACACCTCATATGGTGGCAAAACTCAGGGTCATATCTGAGGCAAAATGAGACATCAGCCTCTCACATCACTGAAGCAGGCCAGAAGTGATTATGAGTTCCCAGTCTGCTGCTCACCATGACCCTATCTGCATGCCATATTTCATATTTCTTGATGAACCAGCATGCTTTATCTCTCTTTGCATCTGACCACATGGGCATTTGCTGTGGGCATGTTCATGGAGGAAATTTTGCAGAAAAGAGAATCTGGAGTAAAGGGGGTTGCCTCAGGTTATCAGAAGATATCTTTGCTTAATAAAATATTTAAGGTCTTAGCCAGTCTGGTGAATTTGGGCTGTGTGGTACTTGCCTGTGGTTAGCAGAATAAATACTCCCATTTAAGTTACCCAACTCTCTCTTGTGAGTTCCTGAGCAAAACAGTAGGGACTTCCTTGTCACCTCCAGTCCCTCTCGAGAGCATCTACCTGTCCTTAGTATCTTCTCTTTCAGAGGGGCTCATGTTATAGAAACAAACTTCCTGTTGGCAAACTCCTGATTTTCTTTGCTGTGTTCCTGAATACCAATCACTGTAGGTTTTCACTGTGCTTTCTTGCTCTGTTGTGCAGTATGACTGGTGTTCCTGGATTCCCAATGCCCCACCAACAATGCGCTGCCCTCCTCCAACAGAAAAGGGGACAGTCACCATCGAGCAAATTGTGGAGACTCTGCCAGACAGGGGACGTTCGTGTTGGCATCTTGGAGCTGTGTGGGCCTTGAGTCAATTCCAGGACAAAGAAGTAAGTCAACCTCCCTGCTCTAGGTGCTGGAGATGTGAGACCAAGAGGGCCATGGCAAGACTGCACAGACTTACGAGACCGTAGTGCTGCTCTGTGCTTGACTTGGCCATTTTCACCTTTCTGTGGAGAGGTGTCGGTGCTGTGGGTTTGCTTGTGTTCTGCCAGATACAAACCAGCTCTGAGCAAGAAGTTGTATTTTGCTCTGAGGCTATCTCAGCAACAATCAAAGTTTTTGAGCTCAAGTATGGCATTGCTGAATAAGGATGCTGGTGTGGGAGACAGGGCTGCAGAGGCATAAGGGTTTTCTCCGTTCCTTGTTCCTGTAGTGCTGGGGAAGAAGGTACAACAGTGTTGTGTCCCCATGTCCTGTTCCTTTGGCAAATCTGCTCCAGTGCCATGTACACTGCAGCTGTGGCTTGTGCCTGGTGGGTGAGGAGTGTAAACAAAACAAGCCTACAGAAGGCTTTGCAGGCATGGTCTGTAGCCATTTCCCTCATGTAAAATGAGGTTGTAGGTACTTGGTTGTTTCACACAAGAACTCTGGAGAATGTGTTTCGAAATACTTAAACAGAAGATGATGGATAGAGGGTACTTTAAGTTTCTCTATAAGAAGAAAGCAGTATTAGCAGAGAAGCTTGTACTATGGGGAAATAGTTCCCAAAGTTCCCAAAGCAATGCCAGTGTTCATATTGTCAGTGCACTTTTCAGAGCACCTTTAGAGTCCAAGCTGATTAAAGCTGTTGTATTGAAATCTGAAGGACAGTTTTAAGTCAATGGAATCTTCCACTGTCACTGAATGAAGTAGTTATCTTCCTTTTAAATCTCTGGCTGTGAATTCCCCTCTCATGGTATCCTTTTCTATAGCAGCATAAATGTTTGTGTGGCTATGCAGAGATCCGGCATAGGAAGATCTTCTGACTGACTACTGACCTGAATAAAAGTGCTTGGTTTTCAGTGGATGAGCTCTCTTTATGTCAAGGAGATGCCGTGCAGACACCTGAACCAGCATCACAGAAAGATGCAAGGATGGAAAGAAGCAGCCAGCAATAGAGGGAAAGCGTAGGCTAGCTTAAATACTGACAATACTATTTTAATAGTAGCGTTTATGAGGTGAGGCTCTGGGTGGTGTCCTGCCAAATGTTGAAACAGAATTGCCTTTGCTTTCTCAAAGCATGATTTCTTGCTGTTTTCAATTAGCTGTTTCTGGGCATGTACCCAGATGAACACTTCGTGGAGAAGCCGGTGAAAGAGGCCATGGCAAAATTCCGCAAGAATTTGGATGAGATTGTCAACACCATCACCGAGCGCAACAAGAATAAAAAGCTTCCTTACTACTACCTTTCCCCAGATCGCATTCCCAACAGTGTTGCTGTTTAAGCACATAGCCAGGAGAGTTTGGAGGCCTGTAAAGCTAATGATATTTTTCTGTTACATATGCTTCTTCAATTAGCTTTTCAGAAATGGATAAGAAACCCACCCTCTCCATCAGGCTTAAGTCTTTTTGAGCTCTCAAAATAAATTTGGTTATGACCAATCTTGCAAACAAAGTCTAACTGACACCCCTCCAGGTCAAATTTATTACAAATTTATTTCCCCAGGATTTTTAAACTCATCTTAGAATCAATATACATGTTTCTGTTATCGTTTCCTCTCCTTATCAAAACAATGTAATCACAGATTCACTTACTCAATGGAAATAATATCGTGAGCAATAAACAAGTCATATCTTAAAATTCTTCCTGTTTTATTAGGTGACACTGGTGACATAAATATAATCTTTAAAGTTTATGCATTGTTTTGAATCTAACTAATGTCAAAAATTTTAACTACCATTGTGAATATCCTAATCAAGATGAAGGTAGGACATTTTCTTAACATAGCTGATGGGGTTTTATTGCTTTCTTACCAAGTTTGTGTGAAATGACATCTCATAGGAGACGAAAATTTTGTACCTACATAAACCTAAGTATTTTTTACATAAAACTAGAAAGGTTTGTTTTAGCCTCTGCCAGCAGTTTGATGTCATTCACATGTAGGGACAAATGTTCTGTTAAGGCAATGGCAACAAGTACGGACCTAGCAGTGCTTATACTCAATTTCTGTTTCATTGCTGAGGCTGCTGGGGTTTCTGTACAGTTTATTCTGTTTTGTGGGGAATGAATAGACTACTTTGTATAATGGAAAACTTGTGGAGAAGGCTTAATTGACAGCTTCTAAGAGGAATCTTTACATTTGGCCAATTAAGCATAAATGGCATGTTCCATCTTAGATATAAACCACTTAATTTTGTCTGTTTTGTTTAGAGGTGTTTAGGTTCAAACACTGGGGCTTTAGTAAAAGTTGAGAAAGTCTCTGAGAAAAGCAAAACTGAGGTTTGTGAAATTTAAGAGTTGTGGTTTTGTTGATTAGAACTTGGGTTTATTTTTCTGAGAATGTGTTCCTTGTACTCGATCTGCAAACCTTCAATGTGTTTTCTCAATAGATAAGAAAGTTTCTTGTGCTAATAAAACAAAATTGAACATCTAGCTTTTACTTTGTAATTCAGCATCTAATGCTGTATGTCTCAAAAACCTTGTAGGAATAAACACAACATGCTATGTAGACAAATGAAGCTTATGTCATTGAGAAATACAGTTATTTCCATAATTCATGCGTGATTTGGAAAAGAGTACTACTAAAATATACATCCTTTCATATGAAACAGGTGTGAAAACTGATTTTAGACCCTTTACAGCAGACTGGTTCCTGTTTTTTCCCCCTAACCAAAGACTTTGAGAAAAATGTGGAAGGTAAGACCATTTCCTATTATTGAGGTAGTACATTTATGATTTATGCATCATCTTCTTACTGCAGCCCATGAGAAGTGATAAGTGTAGGAGCAGAGTCAAGCATTGTAAAGCAACATGGAATAGGATGAAGGAATCAGAGACAACAGCCTGTGAGCCCATCCCCTCAAAAACAGAAAAGTGCAACTTAAATGCAACAAGCTGATGCAATACATCCAGCATGTCTGCTCTAACTTGTGTGTCTCCACTATGTGCAGAGAATGTCCTCTTGCTTCAGCTCTCATTTGATAATGATTTGCGTAGTCAAGTATTTGTTTAGAAAACAACAGAAGGAGACTGATGGATTTTCTCTTGCATCTGTGCACTCTGCTGTAGCCTGTGGACCTGGGATACAAGTACAGTTGATGGGAGGTTTGGGGCAGGAATGTGTGGCTTTGAAAACTGGTGTTAGCATCTGATTCAACTGCAGGAGAGACTGTGGAAAGAGGTAAAGAGGTTAAAAGTAATACTGGCACCAAAAAAGAAGCAGGTAGTTGCAAATAGTAAAGTGCTTACTCCTCCAGGGGGTCTGGGTGTACATGTTGCCATCCCAGTCTCAGCTCCATTTTCAGCCTGTCTCCATCTGTCAAAAAATCATCTTCCTGTGCATGGGCCATGTGTTTCTTCCCCACATCTTTAGCTGTGACTTGCACAGAGGTGTCTCCTAAGTCATGGTACTAAGGTACAGTACCTACTTGCAGGATCCCTCCTAGGTGGAAGTGAAAGTATCAGCTCTCTCTGAAGTGTGTTGTGCACTCAGCTTGTGATAGATGTTAGAGCTTGATGTGCATCAGCCCAGCTTTAACAGAGTTTGGCAGCCAGTAGCTCGTGTCTTGGCTGGATGGCTGTTGCTACTGGCCAGTCCAAGGGAATGGAGCCTGTCTCTTCAGCTCAAGCTTCCTTGCTAGAAAACCAATTGCAGTGATTCTCAACTGGCTGGAAAATTGAACTAGAGTCAGGAAGTTGGTTCAGGAAGTCCTGCCAGGATATCTGAACCTGCTTTCCTCTTTTTGCAGGGTGAATTTAAGTCTATAAACTACTTTTGGGATTATCCCTCTCCCAACCCCCAAACATCCCTTGCAATAATATGATTCTCACTGCCCCCCACATACTTCTCGGTCATCCCATATGAAGTAAGCTACCCTTTGCCCATCAATCCTCATTTTACAGGTACAGAAGTGGAATAAGAACAATGATATTCAGCAGATTAGCTCTGATTTGAGGTGCTTCCTTTATAGAAAGAACATGAGAAAGTTGTTTACTTTAAGTATGCCAGTTTTAGCCTTCTAGAGAGCAGACTACAGGTTCAGGCTTGGCTGCTCAGACTTGCTTGCTCTGTTGCATGTTGAACAGAACATAAAATAAACCCCAAAAGATGTGTTTCTAACCAGCAAGTTTCAACCAGCAACTGCCCTCTCCTGCTACAGTAATAGTGACATGGTATCTAGGAAGAAGTTGCACACACTGAGATAGTATCACAAGTGCATAGTTTTCTTTATTTATACTATAGAAAGGCATAAATATTGCACAATCAGATGTGACTGGTACATTTAGAGGTTAACTGAGTCATGGGTTTTTATGGCCAGAAGACGTGGGTTTGATTGTTTAGACTGATCTCAGCATAACACAGGCATTTGGATTTCCCTGAAGCATTTTCCTCTTCAAATTCAATGCAAGGGGTGCTTGATCTAGGAATCATCTGTGAATATATCCTCTCATAATGTACCAAACCACGATTCACCCTGGTGCTCAAGTCACTTGTCTCACTGGTGAATCCTTCATGCTGTGTAAGATAAATGCTGTGTTTCTAGTTCTGTGTGCATTCAGGTTTTGTGCCTTGCAACAGATGGCTTCTTGCAGCAGCCTTGTGACGGGAGATCCTTCTCTGACCATGTTCCCTACTACATGCTTCCCCTTTCTTTTGGTAAACTGAGTAGATGAATTTCCTGGAGTCTTTTGCTGTAAGACTTTTTTTAAACCTCTTATCTGTTACCACTGTGTGCATAGCATGTGGGTAGATGACCATGATGATTAAATGGCTATTTCAGTCATTATTTCATAGGCTGAATTTCCTCCTGTTTGCAACTGTGTATCTGCAGTTTGTCCATAGATTTTTGTCACAAACCACACAGCAAAGTATCTGTGTTACTGAACAAATTTCTTGTTTGTACATATGCAAATGGTGGACAATACCTTCAGGGAGTAAAAGAATTATTAAGTGAGTTTGTTCAAATATTTCCTTCTAAGAGTTGAGTTGGGACCTGGACTTCAGTAGGTCTCTATCAAGCTTCAAATTCAGTATACTGTATATCCAGCAGCCTTTTAATTTTAGATTTGCAGTGTTTAAAATCCAGTACTTGGTGATTAGGTTCAATCTCTAATTACATATCTGCATTACTGTAGAATCATAGAGTAGTTTGGGTTGGAAGAGACCTTGAAGTTCTAACCCCCTGCCATGGAGGGTTCTATCATTCACTGCTAGAAATATTTAACCTGTATTTAACTCAATCAGGATTTTCTCTAAAGTTAATTCAGGCTTCTGGCTGCCTGCATATAGCAGAATACAGCAGAGGTTTCTGAGGAGCCTGCCCCAAAGTAGTTCTGGGGCTTTGCTGAAGTAATGGATCATACTCAGATGTACGAATTGATCCAAGCTAGTGATAAAATGTCTTTCCATAAAGTTTTTGGGAGTTTTACAGGTGGAGATCCAGAAAGTAAGTGTGGGAATAAGCTAGGAGCTAGCAGCTCACCACAGTCTGGATGAGTTCTGGATGAAGGTTCTGGGCTGTGTTTATGTGAAAAATCTCCCAGAACAGGTGTTACAAGTCATGAAAAGGAAATCTATCTTTCAGCATTTGACCCAGAGTGTGGAAAACTGCCAAAAGACACTCAGTGGGACTGACCACATGTGATGGGTCAACACTAAGAATTCAAGACTTTATAAACACTGAAATCTTGTGAAATCAATTCCTGAAAGACCTCAGAAATTATGTGAATCACAGTATCATAGAATACCCCGAGTTGTAAGGGACTTGTAAAGCTCACTGAGTCCAAATCCTGGTCCTGCACAGGACAACCCCAAGAATCACACCATGTGCCTGAGAACATTGTCCAATTTCTTCTTGAATAATATATACATACAAGAATAATGAGCATATATAAAAACAAGAATAAAAGATGTCACAAGCAGGTTGTTGTCTGAAGGTTTCAGCTGCTTTCAGAAACATGCAGTGCAACCTCACTGCATGGGCTGAACCTCGCTGTTCATGTTTCCTTCATCTTTGTCAGAACATGATGTGCTGAAAATGGGAGCATCACAGAGGGGAGCAGGGAGCTTGCCCTTTTGGTGAGATATTATTGCTCTGAACAAGTTACCAGGGAGACCTTTGCAAGAATCATATGTGATTCAGCACTGGTAGAGAGTTAAACACATTTTACTTAAAAATCTGAAGACTGATAAAGATCAATTAAAGATAAATTAGGAGCAACTTTTTGGACCCCTATGCCCATATGTCAACATACAACTCGTATGTATATGAAGAGAAATAGGTTTCCTTTTATATTTGCCTGGCTATTTCTTCAGACAACTTCAAGAAAAATGCTTCACACCACATACTTCCAGTGAAGCATGAAAACACTGTTGAGTGAAACAGTGTTTCAATTTCATTGTTATCACTTGATCTCTTTTAAAACTTTATCTGTTTTATCAATAGAATCACTTAAATGCTGCAGTCAAAATCACATCAAGAGCCAGTAGCTAAAGAGAGGAAAATTCAAATAAGAAGTAAGACTGGTGATTCTTTTATCATTGCTGACAATTTTTGAACTCAGTCTGGCTGAATCTTGAAAGATTATGCTGAGAGTCTAACAAGCAAAATTCTTTGTGTTGTAGAGATGGTCCAGTCAAGCTGCATTAGTTTATGGTTTCATTATTTATAAATGCACATCTTAACAGGAGAACTCAGTTTCAGAGGAGTCAGAGAAAAAAGGAAAAATCCTTAAACAACTGAAAAAAAATGTAATGGGTGCAGTTATATATCTGCAGTTTTCCTGTGATACTACTTTATAGTTTTGTTTATTGCTTTTGGTATCATTTGACCTGCCAAATTTCATCTCTCTCTAGGCCTTTCAAGATGAGTATTTTCACTATGAGTAAATTCACTGGGAAAGAAGTGAAACTGGAAAAAAGTGTAAAAACTAGGTTTCCTGTTAGCAGCAGGCATGGTAAAAGTAACGAGTGGTATTTTCACACCAAATTTTCTTAGGCCAATAACATTTCAGAATATATTTTGGCTGTATTTTTAGTCTTCCAAATCTTGGGCCACTTAAAGCTGGAAAATGTCACTTCTTTGTTCCTAATGCAAAGTTAAATCACCAAACTGTTCTTTTACTCTTTTTACTCTTCAGTCATCCACAAAGCTAATTAAATTCGTAGGATCAGTAAATGCAACTTTTTTTTCATTGCAAAGAGTGTAATTCTCCACTCCTTCCTTTAAAGTCAGCTGGCTTTCACCAAGATTTTTGAAGGAGGAGCTTGGCTCTTTATTACCGTAACAAGTAAGATTCAAATTCTGTCCTTTTCTTCATAAATATGATGGTACCTTGCTGCTAATGGTGTTGATTTCCAGCTCTGAAAATGACTCATAACTGCTTGTGTGAGTTGGTGTCACCCAGACTGAGCCATATGACAAAGATGGCCCTTCACACGCTACAGCATGAGAACATACTGACAGTGAAAGAGATCATGCATTTCTTCCCCATGCCCCTGAGCTGTTGAGTGCAGCAGGAGTGTTTGTGAGAGCTTTGCCAGCTCTCTGTGTCCCCAGGCATGCACAGTCTGTGACCTGACTCCCCATGCATGGAGCACTGGGGGGGGTACGACCGTGCCTTTGGACCTGGAACGGAGGTAAGAGAGAGAAAATGTGATGCAGCTGTGGGAGAGTTTTGGTTTTCCAGGGTCTGGATGTGAGCCAGTGAAGAAAACCAGAGAGAAATACCTGACACACATATGACGTGAATCCTGATACAAGTTGCATGCCTTTAATGTTGTGGGTCTTCCATACATTGTCACTGCCATTTTCTTGCAGTCTGGAACCCAGCTTGGTTCGGGTGGAAGGTGGTTTGGTTTGGAAGCAGCCTTGTGACTGCGTTTAGCTAGTCCACTGTGCTCTGAGAGGTCATCAGGAAGGCTGAGAAAAAGAAACTCTCTCTTCATAGCAAAATTATGAGATCAGAATTTTCTAGAGTGTTTTATGATAGATTTATGAAATGAGAGTCATAGTGGCAATGACCTCTCAAATTCCAGGTGTGGGTCCTTGTGGAGAACGGGAAGGAGTGCTGGAATTCTTGGAGAGGTAGTCAAGGGGCAGGCATGTCTCTGGGAGAAGTACCACAGGGTGTGGGGCAGGCAGGGAGAGGTACCTGTGGCAGGACTCCTTCCATCTGGGGCAGGGCACCTGAAGCAAAGAGGGAAGGATGCCGAGGGGGCTCAGAGCACAAGCTTTGGGAGTGGCAATGGTCATGGCATAGGTGAGGGTCACACAGGGAGGAGCTGGGATAAGTATCATGAGAAATGAGTGAAACTGAAGCAGGGCCCAAAGCTGAGCAGCGAGAGAAGTGAAGCAGCCCCACAGAGATGCAAAGGAGAGTTCCAGAGAACTGCTGGAGCCTCCAAGGGGTCTTGCAGGGTTGTGGAAACTGCTCTGCCTCTGGACTCTGAAGAAGTCAGATGTTCTTGTCACTGGTGCCCTCTGCTGCTGTTTGATTGTGGTAATAATTTTTCAGAAATATTTCTTGTCCTTTGCCAGTACTACATATTTACCACCTGATAAAGAGAGTGCTCAGGGATCTCACTACAGAATTTCTAAGAGAGAATGTGTAAGCACGGAGATAGGATTTTGCTCTTTGATAGAGTTTTACTTCTGAGAGGACTAAGGTCCCACTTCTTTACATCTCAGCAATTTGTGCAGTCGTCTCTAGTGATCCCTGCTTGTCTGTTTTCCTTTGGAATCAGCACTGAGCTCAGATTCAGGTTTTCCAGGAGCTTATGTTTTCACCTGGATATGTCTGACATTCCCTTGGTAGAGTGATATTTCCACTTTTAATCACACAGACATGGCTTTACGTGACTGACTGCTATTGACTTTGTCTCTCAGTGGTTATCAGTATAAAAACACTGAGTCATTTCATGTAGACACCATTCCCATGCCTTGGGTGGGTACAGCATTTTTTATTGATGAATAATCAACAAGTTCCATTATCTGAGATCATAAAATACGTCGATGACATTTGTTGAAGTTGTCCCAGTACTTCATCCAGCTACAACCAAGAAAAGACTCTCTTTCTTTCTCAGCCACAGCAGAAACACCAGAGCAGCAGATTCTGGAGTGAGGTGGTGCAAGGAGACCCCGTTGGTGGTGGTAAAGGCAATCCCACAGCAGCAGTGATGTGAGGTATAAGAACCAGTGTGGGGCCTTTGGGGCTGTCACGAGCTCTGTGATTGCAGGAGTGCTCTCTGGCACATCATGTCACCAACCAGTCAGTCCCTAGGCTCTGTCTCTACCTGCATCTCCAGAATTTTGCAATTGAAATCTTCTACCACTCCCTCTGTTCATCTTTTGATAGCAACAACTGCACAAGCATTAAGTGTGTGGTGGCAGAAACAAGAGACTCTAGGAAGCATCAAGTATAAATTTGCTCATTTATAAAGTTATGTTTGTGCAGACCCCTTACAAAAAGAATGATCAAAGCAAAGCAGGGAGACAAAGGTCAATTATCTTATCCCTGAAAGCAGGGATGGAGACCTCAGAAAAGGAATTTTCATTGTCTAACTCCACAGCAGAATGACTTTCAGCTTGTTATCAGTGGGCTTTCTGTAAACTTATTTGACTTTCATAATCATATCAGAACTGGATCATAGCTTTTTCTTTCCCAGGAGCCAGGCCAATGTTGAAAATCAGTTATCATATTGTAGAGAGGTCTTTCTGAAGATGATGAAGGCATTACTGGGTAATTTCGGTCTTATTCATTCCCATGTAAATCCAAAGTGTTTCTTCTGAATTCAATTTCTGCATATTTATATTAGTGTGTTGGAGTAAAGGGTCCCTTCTCATACAGAGATTTTCTTTTATTTATTACCTGGTGTCTGCATTTTTCATATCTTGAGCTGAGATCCCAGTCAATGTACAAGAGGATCCTTCAAGGTAGACAGAGGAATGAGAATTAACTCTGCAGCCCTCCTGCTGCTAAGTCCATTCTTGAGTAGGGAAATCACCGCGTAGCTTTTTTTTTTTTAATCACCATGTAACTCTTTGCATGAAGTGTTTCGTGGTAGTGGCTGCTGTGTGTGCATTCCAAGGAGCTGAACAGCAGAGGAGAGAGGAGGATTCCTTTAGCCACATTTACCATACGGTTTTAGAGTTACAGCCTGATCTTCTNTGTAGCTGTTAGAAAGAATTGATCTTTATTTCTCCATGCAAGACAAGTGGGAAGAGATGGTTTATGAATTTGAGGCATAAATAGGAGCCCAGCTGCTTTCAGGGAGACTGGATGGTGTAGTAATGCTGTCATTAACTGTCTTTAATAAAACAAAGATGGAAAACCTCATGATGCTGAACTTCTGCAAATCTCTGATTCATTGCCTATGAAAATTCTAGCATGGCCAGTACCAGCCAGGAGAGAGCACTGGGATCTCAAAACACTCAGCCTGAACACCTTACACAGTCATTGGTGGGACTGAATACCAACAGGATATCCTCTCCCCTGCATTCTCCTATTCTGATCAGAAATTATTAACAAACCAGCCAAGCAGCAGAAATTTTTAATTTTTCAAAATAAGATAATATCAGTTAACACAGAGTATTCTCCCAGTCATGTTTTGATTTGGTTTTGTTTTCTTTGTTTTGGGGGTGCTGGGGATATTGTTTGGTTTGGTTTGTTTTGGGTTGGTTGTTGTTTTTTTGGGTTTTGGGGGTTTTTTCCCATAGGGCACTTAGCAGCCTTTCAATGGTCTGTTACTAATGACACTATTTCCAGACGCTGTTCCACACTATTTCTTTTCTGGCAAGGAGAACACATTAGTGGTGGGCAGGAACCCAGCCACTACCTATAAACAACCTTTGCAAGAATAAACAACCATACTGCAAGAATTTTGCTTCTGTTCACTTTTAAATAGCACTTTTAATGTTAATATAGGAGTATATGACCTTTGGGAATAAAAATTGGCAATTTTCTTTGCTGAAACACAATTATAATAATAAACAGGGAGTGTAGCAAGAATTTCAGTTGTGCACCTCTTGATGGGATTAATTGATTAGTTCATGAGACTAAGGGTGTAATTCTTCAGCTGAACAGGAGACGGAGTTATTTTGCAGTAGATGGCAGCACTGAGAATCAGCCTAAAGGAGAAATTGCTGGCTGACATGCTCGTTTTAGGAGCAGCCTGTAACATGGAAAAGAAGTCTGGATCTCAGGTGCTAAAACACCTGTGCAGACGTCCAGCTTCTTGGGGCACAAAATGATCAATCTCTTGGTACAATCACTCTCTCAAGAAGTATATAACTTTCAGCACAAGCTGTAAATGAACATCACCAGATTTGTCCAAATTTCTGGACGGGCTGTGTATATCCCAGCGCTGCAGGCTCAGGTATGTCGGATATGGTCCATATGGCCCCCCCTTCACTGATGCAATCACATTGCATTTGTTGTACAACACATGGCCATCACTGGGGAAAATAATGTGTCTGGCCAAAGGCCTGGAAAGAAAGAGGATCCACAGAGCACCCGAGGAAGCAGCACATTTGCAGTCCCTCACTTTCTCCAGCACAAAACTTGCTGACCAGCCATTTGGAGAAATCACTTTGTTTATCCATGACAATGTGAACCCTGGTACTTCTCCTTGGACTTGGGATAAGCCAGCCAGTAGTAGAAAAGTAGTAGAGGAATGTCCCATTGATTGTGGAGCCTGTTATTTAATTTTTTGAGTTATAAGAAAAGGCCCATTTTTTTCCTCCTTCAAGGATTGAGAGGAAAAAGGAGAGAGGTGAGAGAAACAGTATATAAAGAAAGGAACTAATATTACCTTTTTGATTTTTCCCACCCAAATTTACTTAACACAGCACAGACATAAGGAACTTATCATATTATCACGCCAACAGAGTGAGGCTACATATACATGACTTCAGGAGATTCAAACTTCCTTATATATCAATAAAAAATTAAATGGAAAAGCAATGACTGAAGCAAGTAGGTTAGAATCCTTTTTAAATTGGTATACCATGGCTGTATTTTATCCAGCTAGCTATATTTATTTTTATAAATATATGCTTGGTTTCATCTAAATTTATTTGCTACTTTCAACTGCTCCTTACATTAGCCAAGATATATTTCCCCTTAGGGGCAGAAGGGGAAGCGCCTCAGAAGTGCCTCCTTGATCTTTGTACATGCCTTTCTTTCCAGTAGCACAGTGTGTCTTTCCATGGAATGGACCAGTATCTCTCCCTCCTGCTTCCTCCTTTGCAGGCCACAGTCCCCTGCAGGGTCTCAGCAGTGGGGTCACAGCCCTCCTTTGAAAGGCTGCTGCTCACAGGTTGTGCCCTCATCCTGCCTTTTTTCTGCCACTTATTTTCTTTTAACCCTGTGTACCGGCCACCCCCAGATAGCTCTTGTTTGCTGACCAGGTTTTTGTGCTGAGGTTTCCTGCTAGCAGCACTTGGAGACCTCTGCATGTGACCACTCTGATGGGCAATGACAGCAGATCCAGGCAGCTTGGAGCTGGTTTCTGGGCTCATGTTTTGCTTAGAGTCTTCTCTTTTCTTGGTCTCCAAGTACGCAGTCTGTGAGACATTCAAAGTTCAGGACCTGCTCTTAGGGGTTGGACTGATGATTTTCTGCCTCAGTAGCTTATTTTCCCCAGGCAGCAGTCTGCAAATGGTATTCAAATGGACCCATGGAAAGTAGAATTGCTCTGCCTCCAGGACAGACACAAACCACTCATAAGGATGAATCCAGTATTGAGGCTAGGGCTTGAGGAAATTCAATTCTGACTTAGGAAAATCTCTTTATTTCATAAAAAAAGGGTGACAATGATCTTTCTTTTTCATTCTCAATTTTTCTTTTATTAAGACTGAAATATTTCTAGGCAGGCCTTTGCCATCACATGATCTATAAGTACCTCCAGGTAGGTTGGTACACCTGGATGAAATAATAAATAATAATCCTTCCTCTATAGCTTTTAGTCAAAAGAGTCAATGTACCTTATATGAAAGGTACAATGAAGAAGGCCGTGGAACACTGAAAGAGGTCATGGAAGTTCACTCTTCATTTCAGTGAAGCCTAGTTACAAAGTCTGTTGTTGGAACCTGCCTGGATTAACTGAGTTCATTAAGAAAAATTTAACCAACCTATTTGCACTGATAAATCAAATATCCTTCTTGCCAAATCCTTGTGAAATATTAGATAAGTTGTGCAATGTTTGTTTTGCCTTTAGCAGCTGTGTCATCTGAGCTGTTGGATACTAGCAGAATGTATTGTACAGTACCACATGTGGATCACTTTGCATCTTTTGCCATAGCACTACTGGGAGATTTACTTCAATTAATAACTTTGTCTGAAAGTCACAGAGAAAGAAGGAAGAAGTACCTACCCGGATATTTTATTTTATTTTTTCTGACAGTTTTTCATTGAAATATCATATACTTTACACTTCCTAAGTGGGAAAAATAAATCATAGTTAATGTGCTCCTCATTCATTATTACAAATAAATGAAAAAGGATAGGTCACATCTTTCATGAGAGAGAATGCATTAGGCATCACTATTTTCAGAGGAGGTGGCAGATGTAGGAGAAGGCACTGTTTGGGGGGTTGGGGGATGAGCCAGCTTTCACGCTTCAGGGAGACAGGGATGACACCTGAAGCAGGAGAGCCTTTACATGGGCCCTGTTTACCCAGTGATTCCATGCATGAAACCTGTAGTGAGGGAGGACTGGAAGAGCTTGTTGTATGCATTGGAATGGGGCAACAGAACCAATCCCTGAATCCGGACTGCTGCCATGGAAGAGAATGGTCCCTGTGAGCTCTGAACCAATCAGTGTTAAACATGAAATGAAACTCAAATAGAATGATCAGTTTAGAAAATCTCACTTCACCATGAAGTAGTCACTTGTTTTGTTTTAATCAAGTGAACTCTGCCTTTGGCTCATTGATAAGTTTATCTTTTATGTTAACTTTCAAGTCATTACTGCTTGTGTCCCACCAGGAAAACAAAGTCTGTTCATCTGCTACCCAGATACTGTCTCTGAGTTCATGCAAGTTCTTATTCCTTGTGGGATGCAGGCCACAAATGATGCAATGGCTCAACATGCACTGCCAGAGCATTTCATGACTGATTTCCACTGTGATGAGCAGACAGTGGAAGACATCCTAGAAACTCCCCATCGACCCTGCAATTTCTTCTTCCCTCTGTCACCATGTAGTTAGTGTAGGCCCTCACACAGGGATTGATGGGGTCTTTGGCCCTGTCTCACCTCTCTCTGTCCTTACACCCCACAGCACCACTACATGCTCACCAGTTTGGCACTGACTTCTACAGGGAAAGGTCCCTAGGCAGTGCCCTCCACCCTGTCCTGGGCTGTCTGCATTTCTCTTTGACTTGTAGTACAGTAAACATGCTTCTCTTGCTTTCCTGCGTCTTCTGGCACAGCTCTTCTTTCTCAAGTTACTCTAAATTTCATTGCTTACCAATTACAGTAGGAAAACATGATTTTCACTTTTACTGCTTGCTGTAATTTGGCATGTTTCAGGAGAAAAGCCCAACTGCCAGATACTAATACCTGTAAACTTAGAGTTGAAATGTTGCTAGTTTTTTTCTTCATTAAAAGACTAACCTCCCAAACAGTTAGAAAATATGTAAATCCATCAACGGGAACTGGTCTGGCAGATTAGGCTGATGAGATTAGCCAATGGTGTGTTCTCCTGCAAACATCTGCATTGTACTGCACTAGGGACCCCTCACATGGTGCTGTGGAAATTGCTGTACCCTGTCTATCTACACAACCAACAGGGAGACAGCGTTACCAAAGTGAGGATTCCTCTTCCACCATCATCCTGCTAGAACAGCCCAGCACTGGCTGTGTCACTGCAGTGGGGTCACTTCTTGGGGTTGTTGTGTTTCTCTGATTTCCTCCTTTATCTTCTCAAGCCACTCTGCTACCTCTGTGCTTCTGTCTCTGGCAGGACTGAAAGGCATGGTGAAGGCATCCATTTTATCACTTGATGTCAGCATCAGTTACTGCTTTTTTTTGGTCTTTTAAATGCATGATTTATCATCTGTTTCCCTTACGAAACAGATAAGGGAAGAGTTAACAAAGGTTTTGTTACCTGATTATTGCTGAATTCTCCTTGAATTTTAAATTATTTGGTGAATTTTTCTGTTATCATTTTTCTTTATGACATACTGTCCTAGTTTGAAGACAGGTGTCTGCTAAGGAAGGCAGGAGCCTCCCTTGGAATAGGAAATGTAATCCCCTTCCCTCCGAATTAGTATAATTTTGAAATTAAAGGGGCTTTCAGGCAATGTTGTGGGAAAAGGAATAACAGTTCTTTACTAATATATATATATATCAAGACAGACAAACAACAACAATGGCAACCACAACAAACAAGAACAGAGCAAACCCCCAGTCCAGTCTCTTCTTGCTCCCTGTTAGCAGTTGGGCAGGACGGGTGTGATGGCTCCTCCTCGGCTGCAGG
The DNA here is from genome assembly GCA_013397795.1 of Orthonyx spaldingii. Classification (NCBI taxonomy): domain Eukaryota; kingdom Metazoa; phylum Chordata; class Aves; order Passeriformes; family Orthonychidae; genus Orthonyx; species Orthonyx spaldingii. Next base: position 724,119 of record VZTJ01004373.1, on the reverse strand, counting down.
GGACGCTGTAGCGCAGGTCTCGGCTGTCTCTCCCTGGCAGTGATGGCAGGCGCGGCCCCAGCAGGGATGGAGCCGGGGCTTCTTGTAGGCAAAAACCCCGAAGCTGCAGCAGGGGTCCGGCAGGGCTGGGCAGGGCAGGGCAGCCCAACTCCCAGGCCACGGCTGGCAGGGGCTGGCTCCGGGAGAGGCAGGCAGGCAGCAGGAGCCAGGAAAACTCCACAGTGGTGACAAGCAACGGCAGCTTCCCTCTCTTCTGAATGCCGAGAGGCAAAAAGAGAGCGAGCTACTGCTCCCCTTCCTTTTTCTCAGCCCCGCTGTCACGAGATCTCTGCCCCCTTCAAGAGGGAATGTCCAAATCAGGGAATAGCTACTTACAAGTTTTTTTACTCGACTAGTCTTTCTATTGTTTTTCCTAAGCACCCAGTCGTTATGGTGTCTTAGCAACGTATGGGCAAAAATTCCCTAAGATAAGAGAAACAAAAAGAAGGATTCCAAACCTCAACACATACACTGTTTTCAGAGCATACGGACTATCAGCAAGTTACATGTTTCCATGATTTTTTGTGATGATGATGATGATAAGCAGTTTTCTAAAGTTGCAGAATGCCTCTAGTTAAGGCCCTAGCCTGAATTTGAGCAGGTCTGTGTTCAGGTCTTGTTTGTCCTGCAGATTCCCTGCTCAGCCTTTGGAAAGGTACGGTGGGCACTCTGCCCCTTGATGATGGTGTTGCAGCTGGGGACAGCTGATAATGATGCCCCTTTACTTCTTTATCTCCCAGAGCACAGACCTTTTGGATGGCCTGCTGTACACCACAGTGGTTCTGCAGTTGGTCAGGAGGAGCTCCGCTGCTCTTGCAGGTAGCTGAGAGCAGCAATCTCAGGAACTCTGCTAGCTCAGGCACCGTCTTTGAAACTGGCAGCCTTCACTTCTATGCCTTTTTTACCTTGCATGGCACCTGACTGACTATTCCCATTTCCTGACTCTTTTTTTCCTGGCTTGGGGAAATGCCAATGCTTTCTCTATGCTGACCATAGTCTAGAGCTAAGCACCTGTACTGAGAGGATAGGGTAAGCAGCAACATAGTGATTCACTGTTGGCAGAGTCACAGTACAGGTCAAGGGAAGGCTGTTATCAGCTTCATTCCTTGCCCTTCTGATTACTAAAAAGCAGTTTGCCATGTATTGCAAATGACTGATGAACTTCATTGACTTCATCCTTTTTCAGATGAGTTATGTTTTGGGTCTAGTGAGTTCATACATAAATATTTAACCAAGTTTTTTGATCTGGCTGGTCAAATGTAATTTCTGTAATCTGAAAACTAATGATGTGGTTTGTATCTTATCTCTAGTACAACGTGTAGCATTTTACTAACACGGGTGTTACACAAGTTGTTGAATGCTGAAGATATCACTGAACCTTAATACTTGCTGACCAAGGCAGATCCTGTGTCAAATTGCTGCCAGAAATAAGGCAGAGGTTGATATTGTTATTTTCTACATGGCATTAAGGAAAGTCCTGTCTGAAAGTAGTGAAAGCTAGTAGCTAGGATGTTGCTATTCACAGTAGAACAGGCAAGATGATTTCCACAGGCTACTCTGTCAGCTTGCTGTCCTGGTTTTGTATGAGTAGAGTTAATTTTCTTCATAGTAGCTTGTATAGGGCCAAGTTTTGGATTTGTGCTGGAAACAGTGTTGATAATTCAGGCGTATTTTAGTGATTGTTGAGCAGTGCTTGCACAGCCCCAAAGTCTTTTCTAATTCTCCTACCACCCTGCCAGCAAATAGGCTGGGGTAGCACAAGAAGTTGTGAGGAGACACAGCTGGGACAGCTGTGTTCAAAGGGTTATTTCATACCCTATGGCAGCATGCTCAACACATAAACTAGAGAGAAATACCCTGGGGCCCACTGCTCAACAATGACTGGGCATCAATTGGTCGGTACTCAGCAATTGTTTTTCATTTCCATTACTTGCCTTTGAGTTTTATTTTTATTTTTTAAATTTCCTTTTTTTCTTCATCATCCTCATTGTCATCATCATTATTTATTTCAATTATTAAAATATTCTTATATGAATCCACGAGTTTTCTCACTTGTACTGTTCTAGTTCTCTTCCCCTCCATCCTGTTGGAGAGGGGGAGTGAGTAAGTGGCTGTGTGGTGCTCAGTTGTTAGCTAGGGTTAAACCATCCCAATGAAAATGTTTAGTGAAATGTCAAATTATAGTGTAAAAATGTAGGAACCTGAGGATAGGTGTGCTGGATCATGACAATAGTCAAGACAGCCCAGAATTCTATCCAACTCCAACACTAGCTTAAAAATTATTTCCTAAGGAACACAACAAAACAGAAGATGGCTACCACAGAGGAATATTCTTTCTGACTTCTTCAGTCTCCAGTGATTCCTGAGCTATCAATGGTATCCTGTGTTTGAGTACCCTCTATGGATTTTGCTCCCATGAGTTCGTCTGTTTGCTTTTTGGACACATACATCTCGAAATACGGTGTTCCACAGCCCAAGGGCATGGTGTGTGAAAAGCCATCTCCTTTTGCTTATTTAAAAATATAGAAAGGAACAAATACCAAAAATTGTTACATGTATTTGTGCCTCGATGCCAAGGAATAGACACTGGTTAATAGTCTATCCAGCTTTCCATTGTGCATACTCTAGATCTCTCTCTAACAGGATGAGGGAGCAACTTGGGAGAACAAAAATGATAAAATTTCCTGGTCAAGATAAAGACAGTTAAACAAAGAGAGGGAAAAAAAATAAACAAATGATGCGAAGACTCACCACCAGAATACTCGTGACCAGACAGTCTCTGAACAATGGCTGCATTGGAGAGACAATTTCCCAGTTTTCATTACTGAGCATGTCAGATGACATGGATTATCTCTTTGGTTAATTTGGGTTGGTTGTCCTGGCTGTGTCCACTCCCAGTCCCTAGCTATCCCCCAGCCTGCTAGTGGGCTGGGGACAGAGGGAGCAACCAAGAAAGCCTCAGTGCTGCGCAAGTTTTGTTCAGCAGTAGCTAAAACTGGTGTGTCCTCAACACTGTCACAAATCTAAACCACGGCACCACACTGGCTGCTGTGAGGGGGCCAGATCCAGTGTGCCTTTGCAGGCTGGGAATACACTTGAAAGGGCTGTTTTGGGAAGAAGAAGGTGTCTGCTTTCTCACAGACCTAATCTGGAGGACAACAGAAGCAAGTGAATTAAATGCAAGTCCCAGATTAAAGGCTACACAGGACAGAACCCCGGGAGCTGGTCCATACATGCTACTAGGCAGGCCCAGCAAAGCAGCAGCCTCCAGAAGGCATTCAAAGGAAGGTCTGGAATTTGAAAGACTGGTTCATACAGCAGCATCCCACCCTGTCAATTTGAGCTTAAATTCACAGGTGGAGCCAGAGAATGGTGCCAATTTGTAACAAGACCAGAGGCCCTGCCACCTGCTTTCCTACCATGCTGGGAAGAAAGCTGGGAAGAAAGCAGAGTCTTTTAGGTGCTTTCTGTGAATGTGAACTATATCAGGATGGGTCTTTCAGACCCAGATAAGCCTTTCATACTCAAATAGCCTTTCACACTTAAATAATCCCTGTCTTTCTGTCATCAGAGGTGACCCAAGACCTTTGGCACTTAAATCTCTTCCCAGTTAAACTCATGGATCCCTCCAAGCAGCTCTGGCTTTATTCCCAACACCATTTTGAAACCCTTCAGGGATTATGTGAGTAAAGAGATAAATAATAAAAAAGCCATGTCTGGATGTGGGATGATGCGGCAAGAAAAGCCCTGCTTTTCCAGTGCATTAGGCTTCACAGTAGTTTTTCACCCTCAGGGCTGTCTATAGAGGAATGCAAGGCATTTTATCTACCAAAGTAAAGGAAAAGAAAATGCCAACAACCAGAGTTTTTCCTTGATGACAATAAAACTGATTGTTCTCAGCAATATAATCATCCCTCCACAAAGCCTAGAAGGTTCCTTTCAATTTCACTCATCTGCCCACTTCTGGTTTTAAATACCCTGGTGTGCAGTATTCAGAGTAGTACTAGAATTTGCAGAATTTGTTGCTGATAAAATAACCCATTAGGACCCAGAGAAATGAACAGGGAATTAGAGTCATCTCCCTCAAAACAGATCCTTAGCGGTCAGACATGTAAATCTGTATATGTCTCCAGAGCCTTCCTTTGCAGTCAGGGGAAACAAACTTCTTCAGTAACTGATATATTTCACTAAAATAAACTCATAAGACAATGAGATGACCTGTTCTCTGAAAGTGTCAGTATTTCCACACTAAGAGGGGAGACTATCAGCTCATTTGTACACCCACCTTTTCAATGTCTAAATTTAAGCAGGACCTGTTTCTTTCCTCACTGTTGTAGAATCTGCTAGTAGTCAGCTAACTGGGCTAAAGATAAAATCTCTCCATCCTTTAGACCCCATTTTGACAACTCAGTAGAAAACAAAGTGTAGTGTTTGCAATATGTTTGGCTATTTTTGTACACATGAACACTCAAAAACTGATTGAACAAATGTGGACTCGAGTTCTAAGCCAATGAGTTCATGCAGAAAGAAAAATTATGTTCCATTACCATTGCCAGGGAGACAAAGAAGAAATTTAGATACATAGATATTCTTATATATAGGAGATATATTCTTATATATGGGATATATAAGGATATGTAAGTTTATATGCATTTTAACACATCCTTCCAGCATCACAGCATCTAAGAGGTCAGTATCATTTTGGCTATGTATCTTAAATGATGGAATGGGATGGGCAGAGTCTTGGCAGATGGCAAAGACTCTGCCTATTTCTCTGACTGAAATGATCCCTGACGTGGTTGTTTGGGTGGAATATCCCTAATCTGGCATTAGTTGTTCGAAAACCTGGATGAGCTCCCTCTCCAGTGTGAAAAGAGAAACAGACACTGCCAGACACCAACATCCATTTAATGCTCATCCATTATCAGCAGGGGTTTTACAGAGACCCAGGTGTCTGAAGCAAAGAGCAGGAAAGTGGTCAGAGTCTGGCCAGAGCCTTTGGGGTGATGGGCGAGGGCTCGTCTGTGGGGCAAGACCTACCCAGGGAGCATTGCAATGAGGACTTCTCTCCCCTGCTAGGGGTCTGGGGCTGTAAAACATAAAGCTTCTCAAAAACAGAGGGGATGGAGGGAGGGGGAGAAGGGAGAATAAAAAAGAGCAAGCTGTTCCAAACAGAACTGTCCAGAGATTACTACACAGAACTCATACTGAGATTAGCTCAGGTGATTAGAGTATGGTGCTAATAATGCCAAGGTTGTGGGTTTGATCTCTCTAGGGGCCATTCACTTTAAGAGTTGGACTAGATGATCCTTGTGGCTCCCTTCCAATTGAGAATACTCGGTAAGTGTTTGACACACTTCACTTTTCTTGCCAGCATTATCCATTGCATTGTCTTTGGTTATCTCTGTCTATCTCTGATCTATGAAACCAGTGCTCAATCTTCTTTTGCAGATTCTCATTCAGGATTACTTTAAGACTAATGCCATGTCTGTTTCTTATTATACAGAGACTTCCTAAGGTATGAAACCAATTTCTTTTTTTATTCCACTTCCATTCCCCTTCTTTAGCTACAGATTTTACCATCTTCTGGTCTCTACCTATGTTCTCATCCCTTGTTTATTTGTTTCCCTACCAGGGCTTCACTGGGTCTGAATTGCCATTGCTTTAGGACTGTTACATAACTCACAAAGTCAACTTTAGTAACATTAATTCTTATCATGAGCAGATTAATAAGTAAACCCATATCTCAACAGGAATAGGAAGACACTATTGGCTAATTTCAACCACATGCTTTGGTACCACAGCATATAAATAAGCATGGATTTAGAGGTCCAGCATCAGGCTTTTCTGACACTTGACTTCTCTTCCTCCGCCCACCATGGAGGCCCTGGGAACAACCACTATTTTCTTGCTGGTCTGCATCTCATGCCTTCTCTTTGCCACATGGAGAAGCAGATCTCCAAAAGGGAAGGAGCCTCCTGGTCCCACCGCATTCCCCATTGTTGGAAACCTGCTCCAGATCAACCCATGGAATTTGCCTGAAAGCCTGAAGGAGGTAAGGGACTGTCTCATTCTTTCCTATGTTGTCTTCATTGCATATAAAACAAAGTGCAGTCCTGCTGGTCTCAGTTTAATTCACAAGCTTAATTTGCATTGACCAAGTTAGACTCAAACAGAAACAAAACGTTTCCCAGATATACGTGGTTATGAAGCCTATATATTGCAATAATCTGTATTTCTAAGTCTATATATTACAAGTATATATATATATATATATAAGTCTATATATTACAAGTCAGTCTATATATTTGCAATGATCACACTAACAATGTGCCACGTGCTGACCTCACAATTTGTACTAGAATTTGCAGTGGATTTGGAATCAAGGCACTGATGCTATTGCAATGTAATTCTCCTGTGCCCAACTCCTCTCCATGTTGGCAACACAACCTGACCCTTTTTGGGGGGAGAACCTTCTCCATTTTCCTACCTCTGCTCGCTAGCAGATATGTAGGATCTCCTGGGAGTGGAAGTAGCAAGTGCAGAAATTGAAGCAAAAAAGTTTGGAGGTGAATTTTGCTGTCCATTCCCTCCTCTGACAGATGTCATCCATTTGGCAAAAATACCTGTTTGAGAGACAGCTTTGCTGTTTGTGCTCAAAAACCTTTTAGGCATTTGCTTCCATACGTGTATATAATTGATTTTAGAACTCATGTAAACTGTTATCTACTATGCCTGCAGAAAGGTATTGTGAAATGTTCTGCCAGCCCTGTGAAGGGCTATTTTCTTTTCTTAGATTTGGACTGGATACTCGCCATTTCCAATCATATTCCCTATTTCTTGTACGATTCCCTCTTCCCTTGTCTGTAACTCATAGTTGAAAGATCTCTGCACTGTTGTTAATCAATATCATGTCCCAGCAGTGCTGGGACAACGGCACCTCACCTCTCAGACCTCTTTGCTACAAAGTTCATAGGATTATCATTCATGTTGTCATTTGTTCTTTGTACTCATCTCTCCTACAGCTCAGTGAAAAGTATGGTCCTGTCTTCACGGTACATTTGGGCCCACAAAAGGTTGTGGTGCTGTATGGCTATGATGTTGTAAAAGAAGCTCTGGTTGATCAAGGAGATGACTTCAGTGGAAGAGGCACTCTCCCACTGATTAAAAAACTCTTCCAAGGCACAGGTATGTCCTTGGTAATGCCAGCACGCAAAATAGACACTCTCAGTGCTTCAGGAACACAGCTGAGGGGGCAGATCAGGAGGGAATGGCAAATTTCATTTACTACTTTTATGCAGAAAAATTAGCAATTAAAGACCAAAAACCCAGCTCATTACTTGGACCCTTGAGTAAACTGGTCCCCTGGAGAACTGTTTATGGTCCCAGGATGGCTTCACTGAGAGACTTTTATTTTCAGCATGCTTCAAGCTCTGGATAAAATTTTGTACATTAAATGTGCCTCTAAGGTCTTACATTCATTCTCCCATTTCTGAAAATACTCTGAATATACACACAGCTGAGGAATCAGCAAAAGGAAAGTCCACAGCATAACAAAGATAAGATAATATAGGCTGACCCAGTTAGGGCCACACTTCAGATTAGGTCACGGGATTATTCAGCAGATCAGTCCCTGGCATGGTATTTATAGTACATATTTCATGCCATTAGATATATATAATGAGGTGCCCATGGTATTGTCAATAATGATATACTCTGTGAAGGTGCACAGCAGAATATTTGTGTAGTTATGTCAGTGTAAAGGCCTTGTGCCCAAGACCAATTCAGTACCAGTGTTACTTCTTACTTACTTCCTAACAGAGTTTTTCTTATCCTGGGAATAAAGTCAGTTTTATTCAAAGTGCTGTGACAGATGAATCAAATTTGTCATCTTCCAGCTGCAAAGAGGTTATGTTTCTGAGCATATAGCAATTGTAATGTAACTCTACAGAGAGTGTCTTTGCATTCTGAGTACTTACTGTGTAGTTCCCATTGAGGGTAACAAAAACCTGTTTCATCATGGGGGTCTATTTTTCCTCCCTCTGTCAGGCATTGTGACCAGCAATGGGGAGACCTGGAAGCAGCTGCGACGATTTGCACTCACCACCCTGCGGGATTTTGGAATGGGGAAAAAGGGCATTGAGGAGCGAATCCAGGAGGAAGCTCATTTTCTGGTGGAGAGGATCAAGAACACGCATGGTAGGATAAGGACTTTTTGCCTGCTGAGACACGGTGCATATCTGCAATGAGGCAGTGAGGGGTGTAGGGCTGCTTCACAAAATCTATGACCCACGGAGTGGGCATATGGCTGCTGTTTCTGCTCCATGCTTCTGTAGGCAAGGTTATCAGTCCTGGCAGTGGGTCAGTCAAAGGCACTGCGACAGTATGGAGGAAAAAGGTACGAGAGGCTTGGAAAGTGCCTTTTAACCTATTCTGCTTGAGGAACAAGACAGGAAGTGGCAAAAGGAATGGCTTTGCCACAGAGCCACGGGTTTGATTGAATTCAGCCATGGAGACAGTGCTGGACACTTTCGGGTAACCAAGTATGTACTTCTTCATCTTGTCTCCTGCAGCTCTCTGTAAACAGCTCTTGAAGAAGTGGGTGACCAGAGAACTCCTTTGCAGATATTTAGGGTTGGGTCCAGTCCATCTGAACACTAGACAATATGTCCCAGTACTGGTGGGGGCTGTCCAATGGCAACAGGGATATAAGCTGCTTCTGGGGGCAGGGTATAAGGCTACCCACTTGGTTTCAACCTGTAAATGTTTTTTCTGGTAGTGTGTAAGTCAGTGTTACTTCTAAATTACTTCCCCTGAGGGTGGGACAGTACCAGCCTGGACCCCAGCCTTCCTTTTCATTTCCAGCCCTCAACGTGCGCCTATTGTGCAAGGTGGAGGGGCAAAGCAGATGGACCTAAAAGAATGATTTAGCATCACCGTTTTCCATGAGCCACTAGAAAATTTAATCTGGCTTCTCACATAAACATTCCTTTTACAAATCAGAGAAAACACTCTCACCTGCATTGCTTTTATCTTTTGACTAGCTCGGTAATGCTGTATTTCTTACATCCTTATGCAAGCCTCTAACTCTGGCTTGCCTTGTTACAGCATCTTTTACTGTGTACTACAAGGTTTTTCAAGCAAGATATATACAACTGAAAAGTATAAATCTATTATTTACCCTTAATGTAATTAATAAATAGCTATGACTGGTATCTTCTACCTTAAGCTTTAATATACTCACCACCTCTGAAACATTCACTGAGTCTTCAATGGCCATGGAGACACTAGTCAGGCAGAGAAGAATTGGTGCTGTTGTCCCTTGGAATAGTCTGCTGCCAAGTTGATATTTTCTCACTCTGTGGTTTTCTTTCAGCATTTTATGCCTTTTCATGTTATTGTTTCTCATCTTGAAACCTTGAGATGCACCCTATCACTGTCTGTAATTACAGCTTTCCTATCTTTCTTGGGTCTAATCTTGCTTATTGCTTACACCATAATTTTCTTCACAGAAGTAATGCAGCTGTGTTATCAAAACTAGACTTTGATCACAGGCATTTGAACCCCAAGGAGAGAGTTATATAACTGAGGTTATGCTAATAAAGTTAATAAGGAGAGTGCAATAACCTAAAGACATGGTTCAGGCAAAGTCCCCATGGTTTCATTGGAATTTTGTGGGAATCTTCAGGCTATTTCTAATAAACAGTCTATAAGGCAGACAGGCATGTGCTAGCTGAAGAGAAATTAAGGCACTCAGACCGACGTTCTGCTGAGGACAGGACAAAGGAGATACTTAAACCATTATAAGAGTGAAATTAGTTCACTTCAAGAAGAGAAGAATAAACTGGATAAGCCCTTCACCATCCTTTCAAAGGAGTGCAAAACTCTGGATCTCCAGATGATGTGAACTACCCTGCAGTGTCAGAGGAGGGGATGATCCATGAAATACTGAAAGCAAGATACCATTTTTTTGATGTTTGTTGCAGAGCGACCCTTCAACCCTGGCAGTTTCCTAGTTCATGCTGTTTCCAACATCATCTGCTCCATTGTCTTTGGGGATCGGTTTGACTATGAGGACAAGAAATTTCTAGATTTAATTGATTGGATAGAGGAAAACAACAAGCTCCAGAGCACTGTACAAACACAGGTGTGTGTGGTTTTATTTAATACATTTGTTAGCTATTATAATATTTTATTAAGGAATATTTATTCATGTTATTAGTTTTTAATTGAAGTGGGTTATCCTAAATTTGAAAAAAACTTGAAAGTGAAAAAGGCAATTAAACAAATTCCTGCTTTTTTTCCTTGCCTTATGGAATTGCCACTGTATGCCAAAGGCTATAATTGCAAAAGTTGCTCAAGTGCCCTCTATGCTTGAATGTGGTGAAACCGTAAAGTAAATGGCAATAAAATCCTGAGTAATAAAGACCTACTGTTCCAAAAGAGTTTATCTGCTCCATTTTCATAGCTGCAGTCAGGGGAACATTTCATTGTATCCATATTAATCAGAATGCGCTTTTTCATCCCTTTATTTTTACAGATATATAATTTCTTCCCAACTGTCATGGATTATCTCCCTGGACCTCATAAACGACTGATAAAGAATTTTAAAAAAGTTGATGAATTTACAACAGATATCGTAAAGGAACACCAGAAAACCCTGGATCCCACTTGTCCTCGAGATTTTATTGATGCTTTTCTTAACAAAATGGAACAGGTACTGTAAGAATAGAGATTTATTGGCTTATAGGGAAACCACTGCTTGAATCACATATTTTCTTTTTACTTGTGATGGAGCACTGGGTTTTTGCGAAAACAGATGGGAACTTGCTCTTCTTGACACATTGACTTCATTTTATCCTCTCCATTTTCTTACCAAGGATTTTAAAATACAGAATTAACAGCACAAACCAAAGTGAGGAAAGCTGAAGACCAATCTGGTTAACGTAATTCAATGCTTCTTCCATATTAAAAAAGATTCTTAATATTATTCAGTAAGCATATCATAAATCCTGGTGTTCTGGAGAGTGAGTGTCATATTTTGAAAGGACATTAGATGTGTTTATAAACCTACATTATGGGTATGGGACTTTTCTTTTTAAACAAACTTCTTGGCTTTGTCATTCAAAACCTTCTGCCAAATCTTCCTGTAGGAGAAAGGGAATGGCCACTCTGTATTCACCGTTGAGACCCTGAGCAGAACCACGCTTGACTTGTTCCTTGCAGGAACAGGGACCACAAGCATCACACTGAGATTTGCAATTCTGATCCTCCATAAATACCCAGAGATAGTAGGTAATGCGAATAAATAGTTTAAAACTTTTTAATAGGTTGTGGGATCAATTTGGACAATTCCTGTCACTACCACATGTGGCAATAGTCTCCTGACTAAGGAAATAAGTTTTTGCAGTGAAATGTGTATTAGTCTTAGTTTTCTTCACTTGAAGCAAATGTTAGTACTCAGTATATTCTTATATTCCTGGTGTGCTAAAAGAAAATTTTATTGTATATATGGGGAGAGGTTTGGGCAAACAGATGGGGGACTTGTTCATTCAACACGTACTTATTTCCTAACAGAGAAAATGCAAAAGGAGATTGATTCCGTGATTGGCCGAGACCGAAGCCCCCGCATGTCGGATCGGAGCAAGATGCCTTTTACAGATGCTGTGATCCATGAAATCCAGAGATACATTGATTTCATTCCTCTTAATGTCCCACATGCTGTGATCAGAGACACCAAATTCAGAGACTATTTTATCCCCAAGGTCTGTTCCACTGTGTCTGAGACAGGTCGTAAACGCTTGAAAACAATGATGTGTTCTTTGTATTTTATTTAATTTTCACAAGCACTGAAATGTGATACTGCATTAATTTTTTTTAGAAGGGGATTCTGGAAGTAATTGAGTCCAACCCCATGTATTAAAAAAAAAAGAAGAAAATACTTTTTCATCCTCTGTATGAAGAGCGAGATAGAGCTTTCTATTTTTTTTCATGTAAATTTAAGTTGTAATTTATTTGGAAGCAATATTAGGTACTCTAAACACTCACCATTAAAGTTCATTTAAAAAACAACTTTGCCATACCAATGGCATATATTTTCATGTATTAAATGTTCATTTAAAACTGCTTAAACTTTGACTACCCTTCTATTTAGCTCTGGGAACTTCTTAGTGCCTCCTTGCTTTAACGTATCTCCATTGTACTTTTCTCTTTTGTTAATTCAGGACACTCTGATATTTCCTATGCTGAGTTCTGTCCTACATGATAGCAAGGAATTTCCAAATCCAGAAAAATTTGACCCAGGACATTTTTTGAATGCAAATGGTACCTTTAAAAAGAGTGATTACTTCTTGCCATTTTCTACAGGTAAGACCTCCTGTTATTTCAGATCCTAGACTAGCCTCTCCTGGAATTTCTCTGAAGATTTCATGGCTTGATGGCCATGGTCTGTACAGTGATGCCAGGTGACATCTGCTTAGGTCACTTCTGGACAGCTCTAACCCTGCACTAGAGTTTCAGTTGACTTCCTTTTTCAGTAAACACAAAAGCTCCACCAATGCCTTCTACAAGATGTGTATGAAGTGGGACTCAGCCATACAATTCCTGTCTCTCAAACTTACCATCAAACAGCAGCAGAACATGAGCAACCAGAGCCTTCAAACTGCCTTAACACACTGAGCGCTCTTGTTGTTCTAGACCCCTTAGTTCCTAATTCAATTCACTTTCGTCCCCAAAAGACTGCAATGCTGCCTGTGCATTCTTAGATGTCTGAACTTTCATGGAACAGTGAGATCAGTTACCAGCAAAATACTCCACTGTCATCTCAAATTTTTTTTTTTTTGCTTGTAGGGAAACGCGTCTGTGCAGGAGAAGGACTGGCCCGCATGGAGATATTCATATTTTTAACATCCATTCTGCAGAACTTTAATTTGAAGCCTATTATGGATCACAAAGACATTGACATTACCCCAATAATCACCAGCCTGGCAAGTATGCCCCAACCCTATAAGCTCTCTTTTGTTCCACGTTAGCCAAGTGAAGACAGTTGCCAGCTCCCAAACTCATGAGTGGTCTGGTTGAATGACAGTCATTCCCCAATCTGCTGAGACTGAAACGCTCAGATCATTTGGTAGATACTTTATGGAGTAAGAGAGTGCTTAGAATATTGTTTGGTGCTTTTATAATCACCACAGCCAGCTCTTAACAGAGTAGGCAATCACACAGGGAAGGACACAACTTCCTGTACAAAATTTTTTTTTTTTAAATTATAAAAATAAATTGCAGAGGTTCCCCTCTGCACCTACCTCACCCAGCTCTGGTTCCTGTCTGGCTCCTGACATGCCAGGCTGTCTGCCACTTGTTTTCTGAGAGCCCTGCTGCTGCTGTCCCTATCACCTGAGGGGTTCCAGGAAGAACAGATGCTTATACTCCAGGGTTTTTACAAACTTGGCTTGAAGTACCTCTTTCTGTACTTTCAGTTTGTTTGTAACCTATTTGTAAAGGCAAGCATAAAACACTGAGTTTTTTCGTATTAGATGATGATCATCTACTGTATTCTTGTCCCAGTACTTACTGTATACTATGGTGGGGATAGAGTTTACCAATGACTGGGCAGATGGGTCATCTTCTGTGTGATTATAGAGGTTTGTGAAATTACAATTTATACTGCAAAATAAAGACATGGTAATACAGACTTGTTGTTTTTCTGAGATCCCAGAACATCTTTTAGTGAAAAACCTGTGTCCACAAAAATCTCGATTTCAAGTCTTGTACACATCTGACTGTTTCATTTCACTCACTTATATGAAAAGTACTATGGCTTGAAGAATGAGCTGGCTAATGACCTATAAAATTCCATTCCCAATGTGGGATAAAGCTACACTGACCCTATGGGACCTACCAGAACCCAAACAGTGGTTACAGAGCTGTTCACTGTGGAAAAAAAAGGACAAATTAAATAATACCAGTGCCATTTCCTAGATGAATGCCTGCTTGCATCTTCCCACTATTTTATGAAGTACATAAAAATCACTACAGTAATGTTACAATCAGGAAAAAAAATCATAAATAGAGTTTACATTACTTGCCAAGCATACAAGTACAGATCCATAACTGGCATTTCCTGTCCTGATTACATTCCCATTAATGTATAATATATAGTGATTACAGTGAATACAGAGAACTGAATCTGTACCATGTGGGAAAAGACAGCAACTGTAATATTACCACAACGGCATTAACCATTTATGTGAAACAGACAGAACTTGTTTCCTTTCCAAGATTAATAAGCTAGATATACCATGAGTTAGTAGCATGGCATTGCAAAGGCAAAAAGCCACAACTGTCACAGAATCACAGAAATGTCTTCTCACCAGCTAAAAAGAAGAACACACTCTGTACTTCCTCTTTCTCTTCCACGACTAAAATAGCCAAAACAAATGAGAGCAGCTGCCTTGTTCCAGATGTCTTCCTCCATGCTGAAAAGTCGAGGAGGCAGCCAATGCAGATCAGCAAAACAGCTTTAGCACCTGGAGACTCCACCATGGTATGAAGTGGGCTTTGGGATTAGAGGAGGGCTAAAGCCATGTGCCCTGATTCTGAAGACTAGATATCTCCACAAAGTAGTGCTCTGAAACTTGGATGACTTCAGAATAACCTGCTAGAGCAGCTGGGCAGAACTGTCTTAAGATGCTGGAAAAAAATAATTCTCCTCTAGAATTGAACTCTTCTGCTTCTGCTAAAAGAGCTGTATTTGCCAGGCTGATTTTTAACTCTTGGTTTGCAGTTGCAGTCCAAGCCACCAAGAACTGATGTATAGACCAAAGCCCCAAAGTGGCTGTAACAGACCATTTTGATGACACATTTTGCCTGTTGACAGTCATCCATCAGTCCTCCCCTTCCTGTTTTTCTCCTGTTCCTCCCTTCAAGAACCCACTACTTTCTTGATCTATTTTCCACCAGAAAATGCTGCAAAAGAGAACAGTGAGATTTAATCTCCTTCTGTACCTCCTCTGGAATTTTTCAGGGCCTCTCGATGGGAAACATCTGAGCAGTAACCAAGTTGTGGTTTTGCTTTTGGACTGAGTATACATCTCCCCAGTACAATGCTGTTCACACACACCTAACCACGTCTCTTCTATGCTGCTGCTCTCCAAGGACCTGCCAGCCTTGATGTGATTCTACCACTGACACAGAGGTTCCTCAGGCAGGCAGTGTAACAGTCACTCAGAGACACAACTAGGAACATAGCTGTCAGCTCTTGGCCTAACTGGGATGCCACTGTCACACAATTCTCCAGCTGGCAAGGAAGTCTGTCTCTAAAATTTCCTCTCAAAAAAAAAGACACTTGTGGTACAAGCCCCTCTTCTCATTTTTGCTTCCTGGAAGTGGGATACTCAACAGTTTGTGAAGGAACTCATTATTTCTTACCTTTCTTACCTCAAAACACTAAGCACTTGGTGACAGTGCATGGCTAGAACGATTTCCATCTTCAGAGTCCCTGGAGGTTTTCATCCTTGTAGTTTTAAAATGACACTGTATTTTGTATAGGCAGAAAAGCAACTTTTTCCAACAGGAACAGGACTTGGTCCGTCCTGTGCCTTTCCTGCGGGATCTGTGGTTTTCCGTGCTGGCGCAGCGCCTCCTTGTGCTCCCCTGCAGTCCTGTCAGGTAACACCGTGAGCACAGAAATGCTATTTCTATTTCAAACCCAGGATTTTCAAAGTGATGGTGAAGGCTCTCAAAAGTCATCTGCTTCACTCTTTTCAACGAGCACTAGGGAAAAGTGCCCATCCTGACATCCTGACCTGTACACAGCCTGACAGCATGATGATCTTTATCACACTGGCACCTGACTAGACATTCTTTTAAACACTCTCAGAAGTTTGAACTACTCCTTTCCTACATATCAGCACTTGTACTGTCTTCAGCTGCAACTCACTCAAAAAACAGCTTGAATTATTTAAGGTCAGTAAGTACAGAAAAAATATCCTTGGAGTAGGAGGAATACTTGCTCATTATAAAGGGCTCTGCCAAATCAGCAATTTGGAACATTGTTAACCTAGTAGAGAAGCAGTTTTTTGTGCTAGGCATGACACTTCAAGAACTATTAGCATCAAAATTCATTGGTAAAGTAGAGAAAGGATCTGCTAAGTTAACTGAGCATGTGATAAAGTAATATGTCTTGAAATTTCACCTGAGGTCCAGACAGTCAAAGAATATAATTGCAGGAATACTTGATGCAGAGTTTAAAACATATTCTCTTCTATCATCCCTAGTAGCTTGAAGGAGTTTGTCTTTATTAACACACCTCTTTGAAAAAATAAAAAACCCAGCTTGCATGAACCTGAGATTCCAGAGAAATAAATGAAGCAAGTTTATTGTAAATTTATGGCTATTAGTCTATTTCAAACAGATAAAAGGGGATACCAAAATGAAGTATTTTCAATAACACACCCATTAAGTCCAAAGGTCCAGGTATCTTCCCAATACAGAGCTCAATCAAGGAAAAATTGAAGTTTAAGTCCTGCTGCAACTAAGGGAAAATGTCTTTACAGATTACAGAAGACTTTCCCTAGACTGAGTATTTTGTGTGAAAAACAGGACTAACACACATATAACCAATATCAACATGAGTTAAGGACAAACTTCTACTGTTCACTGCAGAACTGAGGCAACAGTACCCCTCGAGAAGAGGAAAATATTACTCAGCCTTAAGCCTGAATACAACCTACTGTATTCAGTAGCTGGAAGAAGTTCTCAGTCTCCATCTGCGCTGTAACCAAATCCTTGTCAACATACAGAATCACTGTTGTGCAAAACCAGAGATGAGTCTGATTCATAGACCAAATCCAGTTTATAGACTTGTAATTTCATCGTTTCTCCAGTTTTTTGTACTTGGCTTCTGCAGAAGGAAAAATAATATTTTAGTACTGAGTAGGTAAAAGCTTTGCATCCTGTGAGCTGATTCACTGTATCATTCAGGATCCTTTTTTACTAATGCATTTAGGCATTAGTACAATAGTTCTTCTTTAAGAACCCGGTGTTTAAGTCAGACAACAATATTAATGTGTACCAAGTGGGTGCCTGGTGAAACTTTATGAATCCCTCTATTTGCAAGGTTAAACATCAGTCTTTAAAATATGAGTCAGTAAATATCATACATATAATAAAAAAAGAAATCATGCCTCACTAATAAACTGTAGTTTAAAAACACCAGTACCAGTCCTCTGTAATATAACTTGTTACATGAATCTTTTCCCAATGCTTATCACTTCACACGCAATGTTTGTGCTCAAAAGCAGCATAGGCAACTCTGCAGCTCAGATTTGTTAAACAAGTTTTACTTTCTTTCTTTTTAAATCCCCTTGCAAGGCACTATGCTGCTAGGTCTTAACAGTAGAGGATGATAGTTACCAAGTTTTTTGGAATATGCATCCAGTTTATAAGCTGCCTGCTCCAGAGCTGCAACCTGTTCCTCAATTAGGTTAATCTGTTCCAGATATGGCTGAAGATCAGCATCTTAAAAAAGCATAAAAATTTTATCTGTCAGTTCTCAGTAATGCACTTCCAAGAAACAGCTCACGCTTGAAACACAAGAATTTCTTATTACATTCTTCAGATAGGACAGTTCAAAAGATGCTTCCCTCTTCTGCCCCAAAATTAAGTGGGGACACTGACAGCCATGTACCAGGAAAATATGAAATGTTTAAGTAAGAGTACTGTCTAGTCTCTATCGCAGGTAACAAGAAAACATTAATTAAAAGAAGTGTTATTTCTATCAGATCCAGAATCTGGGGTAAACCAGAACACAAATTCAGATGTATTTTCTCTTGCAGTAGACTGCAGAGTCTAAAGTGGTTAAGAAATATACAAGACTAGCACTGTATAGCCGCACATCTATTTCAGTGAGTTTTCTTTCCTTCAGCACTAATGGAGTGTGAACCTTCTGACTCTAAGATGCTTCATTTCCCAAACAAGTACACCGTTCATTACACCCCTACCTTATTTGATGTACTCACATTTTTGATTTAAATCCTTCAGATTTCTACTGATGTTTATAGCAATATCTTTCATTTCTAAGTACTTCAAGCTAGTCAGCTTATTCATGTTTTCCAAGAGTTTGTAGTCTTCACTGGTGGCTTAAAAAATAAAGAAGTTTATTTTCATTAAAGGTGATGCGGTTTGAATTTTGTGCAGACTCTTCAAGAGGACAAGAGATTTCAAACCAACAGCCAAATGAAGCACAGCAGTTTAGATGGCAATACATGTTATTAGTATACACTCTACAAAAAGATGACAATTTGTGAACTGCAAAAATCAACTGCACTGATGAATTCACTTCCAAATTTTTTTTTTAAAAATTTACTAGATCCTCATATTTCTACTCTTAATTCTGTCAACTAGACACTTATATTACAAAACTGATAGCACAAATCCAGACTGGTCATCTGTACCATGTACCCTTCAAGTCTGTGCAAATCAGTAGTGCTGTGGAGTGCTTCCAAAATTAAAGCCTATGCAATGCACTAACTTGGTGAGCAGTTTACTTTCCTCCAGTTAACTTTACACAGCAGTTTATTCTAAAGCATAAATGTTGGAAAACGTGTATGAGCCTTGCGCTCAGGAAAAAAATAACTCCACTGTATGTAGTGCTTCCCTCCTAGGCTGTCTTGCATAGACCTATTTTGTTTGATTGCTCTTCCATGTACAAACTTCTTCGAGACAAAAGCAATTTTTTTTAAGCTGTTGATATAATTCTGAATTATTGTGAAAAATATTTGTGCTATTCTGGGACTTCATTAAATTAATATAACTAATCTCAGTGTTGTTAACAGACTAGCAACATGTCAAATTTGGACTGCCAGTCTCATCAAAGATGATCTAAATAGTTACAGTTTACACAAACTACACAACACATTTCTTTAAAAGAAAGTGAAAAGAAAGAAGAATTTGCAGGTTACTATTGCAGTGCCTTACCTGTCAGTTCACCTGTCAAGTAAGTGGCCATTTTGCTGAACATGTCTTTGCAGAGTTCATTGATGTCTGCCTCTGCTGGCTCCTTAGCTTCCTCCGCGGTTTCAACAGCTGGATCCTCTACTCAGGGTAAAGATATTACACGGTTAAGGCAAAACTATAGCAAGTACAGAAACACACCAGAAAGATTAAATGGTCCCATTTTTTCCCCTTCAAACTGCCTGTAGCTACTTTCCATGTTAAGTTGTCTACTTTACACTAAGGGGTAACAATCCATGGCAGCTTCCTTGAAGTAGGACCAACATTATTTCAAAAATTACTTTAGGAAGCATTCAAGAGACAGGCACCCGGCCTCACCGCACTGACAAGTATTAGCCCCCTCCTGCGCTTAGACAGCAAAGCAATTTGGGGAGAACTTCTGAGTGACTGTGTACGGCACAGCTGTTTATTTCTAGTCACTGATTCGAAATAACACTAACTCGCTGACAGAAGCACAGCTGCCCCAATCCGCTTCACACGGGCCACAACAGAACCCCACCTGCGGAAAGCGGCAATCACCGCTTTTCTTCTCCAAACCCGTTTCTACCGCAACCTGCTCTTGTTCGGCCCTTCCCCGGAGCAGTCCGGCACCTCTTCCCCAACCCGACAGGCCGCTTTTTCCCCTCCCGGCAACGTTTGCCGGCCCGCACGCCAAGGCTGCCCGAGGTCCGGGGCTCCCTCGACCGAAGCGGCGGCGCGGGTTGGACGCGGCCGGGCCCCGGGGCAGCAGCGGCGGCAGCAGCAGTAGCAGGCGTAAGGCCCGACCCGGCCGGCACACGCCAGGCCGCGGCCTCCCCGGGTCCAGCCCCGCACCGCGGCCCCGGGGCGCGCCCGGCCGCTGTCCCGGTGCCCCGGCCCCTTACGCTTGGCGGGCTGCGCGCCGGCCTCGGGCAATCCCTCCGCCGCGGCCGCCATGGGGACAGAGCCCCTGCCGCGGCCCGCGCCCCC
>VZTJ01004373.1:642057-704098 GCA_013397795.1 Orthonyx spaldingii | reverse complement strand
TCCGGCCCCACCAGGCCCGGCTCCGCCCCGCGCCCGGGCAGGGAGGAGCCCCGGAGCCTCCTCCCACCGAGAGGCGGTCGCGGCGGGCGTGCGGTGTGCGAGCGCTGAGGGAACCCAGCTGCAGGAAAAAGACAAATACCCGGATGTAAAACATGGTACGAGGTTACTTTGAGCTAGCTGCTAAAGGTAGAGAGGCAGAACCGAGAGCGCCTGGTTCGTGCTCGATGCGGCTGCGCCGTCAGCGCGATCATTTCCCCCTTCACCACCGCGACCGGACCGCTCACGGCAGGAGCGCCGGCAGGACTCTCGCACCGCAGGGGCTGCTGCCGGCCCGGCCTTCACAGACAAACGCTTCAGCCCTGTGCTTGAGGATGCTTTCCTTTGGCTTAGCTGATCCGCTTACATCTGCAGGTCTTAGTGCGATTTAAAAGCATCTCTTCTGTTGCTGATGAGGTGGTGAGAAGTACCGATAATCTGTCCTGTGGGGACTGCGATACATGTTGCTGTAGTTGCCACAGCAGTGTCTACTTCAGTCCATAGTGTAAGTAGCACTATACAGAGACAGTGCAGCTGAGAATTAAGTCTGCTGTTAAAAACCTTTCCCAGTAGTAAGTATACAAATTTTTATTTAGAAAAAAATAAAGGAAAAGGGCATTTCCTCTCCCCTTTTAAGTAGTAAATATATTTCTTGCTGTTCACAGTGGGAGGGAAGTTTTTTGGTTTGGTTTTTGGGGTTTTTTTTACAGTACAACCGTATATATTTCTCTTAGGTGAGATGTCTTACACCATTGCTGTTTAGTTTTTAATGAAGCTAAAGTTGTTTCTGGAAGTAGCTTCCATTGAGAAGCTATTAGAAGCATAACTGTTCTTGCCTGGCAATGAGTGCTCAATCTCTGTACTGACTTCAGACTCAAATGCATCTCCAATACACTGTGAATGGTCTCTGTCTCTCCTCAGATGTGACAGGCGCTAACAAGGGGCAACCTATCAATACATAAATGCCACCATCACCTTCCACCTTTTGTGACGGAGAAGCTCACAATTTCAATGGAATATTTTGTGTATAACATGGTCACAGAATAATAATGGTTTACAATATGAAGTCTGATATGTACCGAAGGAATTATGAGAATTATATTTTCTTAGAAAAAATCACTTATGCAATGTACATTAATGCATTTCTTCTTAAAACCCACAACCATAATCCTGTGGAGATCATGCTCCAGAAAGAGGGGGACAGGGTTCCCATCTGAAGTCCAGCAAAGTCAGCTGAAACATTTTGGCAGTCTCCAGTTTTAACACCTGAGAAGCTGCAGGGCAAGGCAAGGCAGCACGGGAGTCTATGTGAACTTCCTCATAAACCGGAGTTTTGCATAGGCAATGATAAGGAAGATAACAGTCATGCAGAACAGAGCCACTATGTTTTCCCACATTGCCCAGCTGGTAGGAGCGATTCCTTGGCTGCACAGGTATGCTTCACCAGAACACCTGCAGAAAAGCACAGGGCACCAGTTCATATTAGTATGTGGTACACATCTTCAGGTAATTACTTTTATTCCTGTTCCACAAAGATCCTTCTACCCTCAACTCTGCCAAACAAGTGATAGAAATACACAAACTTCATAACCCTTCATTACCCTGACTAGATCTAGACAAATCTAGATCTCTAGTTCTCATCATTTTTCAGTAGTAACCTAATTGTTCTTTATAGATAACTGGAAAATTATGGAGAAACCTCAGAACCACCTTAAACTGTGGTAACTATAGAAGCATTAGTTTCTCACAACAATCACTGGAAGTCCATAGCAGGGGCTGGAGTGCTCTAGCACTGTTCCCTGCAAAATAATCTGCCATCTCTCTGGTACATGTCATGAAATACGTGCACTGCTACAGCTTAAGGTATCAGTAGCCAAGAGTATTTCAAATGGGGCCAAATGGAGCACTGAGAGAGAAATACCTTGGCTCTCTGCTGTATATGCAGGAAGGTTAGTATTTACAAACAAGCTCTGTGGGGGAGGTATGTTTCTGATCACAGGTCTACTGCTTTCCAGCATCTCCGTAGCTGTCCACACATTGCATTTCCATTGTTAAGTGACCCTGGATTTGTTTACGAAAACTAGTCAGTCAAGGTTAGGTTATCAAATACAAAACTTAGTTTAGCTCATCTGTCTATTTTTACAAGTAAAGTTTCATCCCTACTTCACTCTTGGGTAATTGTGGAGTTTTACTATATAATCCTAAAATACATTACTTTGGGACATGTTGTTGAGACTGGCTTGTAAGTGGTTATTCTGCGAATAGTATAAAAATTTGACTTCCCTTTAAGCAAGTTACCACAATTCAGGCCCAGAACCACCATGAGTTACTTACATTTCTTCTGAAATATTGGGGGGACAACTGCCTGTATCTCCCACAAACACTGTAGCATTTGGATTCTTCTCACCACAGAAGTAGAGATCTCTGTACTCATTCACCTGAAGAGCCTAGAGAAAGAGGCAGACACCAGATTTTTGCAGAGTTTGTGATTTGGGGTATTAAAATTGAAACACTTCAAAGGAACTTGATCATTAGAATACACATACCACCATTCCATATGTTCATGTTCCTTTTTATTTTCAAGCTCTTAATCACTGCCTTCCTTAGGAACTGCTCCAAGTTCTACATTGTGGCAGGATGACCCCCCTCCTTCCTCCCACTGAGGTGCATAGATAAGATAACCTCTGGCATAGCAACTCACCAGGGGGTCACACCCTGGCACCAGGAATCTGTCCAGACCCCCATGCCAGGAATCTGGAGGACAGATGGGAGAAGAGATAGAAAAATGTGTACGTGACAGAAGGCATGTCTTTTGTTCTATAAAAGCATCACCTGTGTACCACAAAATCAGAAGTTTCTCTTGCACATTCTACGAATGTGTGGAGATAATTTCTCCCCAAGGATTTCGCGGACCTTGTGGTAGCTTCTCTAGAGATTAAAAGAGAGGATCTGATGTATGTGGACATCCCCAACAATTGGATGGTAAGATACATTGAATCCTAATTATACTATTTTTCCGCTAGCTGTATTTGTAAACGTGCACTGTATAAGTTATACTATTAATAGTTTTTCTTTTTCCTGTGTAGTAATATTCTGTTTTAAGTCTCTAGTCTGTTCAACTGGTGTCTCTTGAATAAATGATTTATTCTATAATACACCGAATCAGCCATTATTAAAAGAACTTGCGAATGGAAGTGGGTTCTGGGGTGCAGGCCGCCTCAGTAAGTAACTATCTATTGCTATAGGCCTAAGCAGAGGTAGAAGCTTATTTTAACCCCATAATATCCATTCATAACATACATGCAGGGTGGTCTGGTGTCCAACGCCTAGGCTTCAAAGTTACTTAGCCACGGGTTTCTGTCTTGCCAGCTACAAGTTCCTGTTCATCCACTTTCACCTGGGTCAGTCTACTGATCCAGAGAACCATGTGGCTGTGTGCAGACACCCCAGCACCACCACACTGAAGGCATGGCACAGTCAGCCAAGGCAAGAGGTGAAGGGTTCCTTTGCACTAGCATCCTGTACTCACTGCTGTCTCAGAGGACACTTCCACACTGAGTAACACTGATAAAATACCTGAGTGATACCCAAACAGTGAGGTCTCACACATCTCCCACCTGCTCCAGCTCCAGCATTCACTTCAGTCATTTTTACTCAAAGTAGGACACTATTCCTTCCAAACACGCTTGGCCAGGATGAAGACAGGAGATGGAAACACAACTCCCACCTCTGACCTGCTCTATCTATTTACTGTGTTTCAAGCAGCTGCACCCTTAGATTTCTGGTGCCCCAGCTCCTTACTATTCAGACAAGTCAAATTTCACTTCGGAGGAAGCCACACTGAAGACTGAGACACTCGAGCACTACAGTAAATCTTTTAACCAGTTGGAAAGTCACTGACCTCAGATTGGCCACCCATAGAGTAATGTCTGGAGAGGCTGTACAATATTTGGTTTTATTCTAAACCACAAGGATCAACTATTCAGGATAGGAATTAGTGCCTTACTGGACAGCTTGCTCTGCTGCTGTCCAAGTAGCACTAATTCTGTAGTACAAAGTGTTTGTTCAGTCTCTGAGACTTCCAGCTCTCAGAGTTTTAACTTTTACTTCATTTTTGAGACTGGCTGGTTTGTTCTCTTTTTTTACCACAATCATGCAATGAAACAAACCAAATGTGGCTTTTAAGAGAACTTCACTTTATACTCTCCAGGAAGCAGCAGTGTGGCTATGATACTCGGAGGAGACCAATGCTACTTTCTACTCACAGTGAGGCCATATCGGGGGATGCTGAAGTACTTGAGCCAGTTCAGCCAGCCCATTATTGAAGGGAGGTTCACTAAGAGGCCTGAAAAGATCTGAAATAGAACAGAAGAGACTGATGAGTCACAAACTCTGTTTACTGCAAATAATACTATTCCTGCAGAGATGCTACAGTTCCTAGCAGAGGTACACTGGCATTGATGGACTTATTACTGCTGTCGTCATGCCTGCACCCACAGACATGAGTTGGAGCACTCCCAGGCTGCTGGTCCAACAGCACACCCAAGTACTTCAGCTGAAGTGCTTGCAAAGAGGTCAGAAAGGCTTTCTTCATCCACATGTGAGCTATGAAGCGTGATCACAACTTCTTACCCAGGAAGACTGTCCTACGGTAGAGCTAGCCAGAGGCGAAAGAAGGATGACTGGGAGATGAGAAAGGGGAGAAACAAAAAGGAAAAAAATGGGGAGCCTTAAGGGCTATTATTGTTTCAGTCTTCCCCTCTGTCCTACATCTTTTATCCATAGTTTCTTGTCTGGAAAAATATTTCCTTTTACTTCTTACCACAAGTGGTCTCCACAGCTAAACATGACACTTCAGCCTCTGCTTTATCACAAGTGGCCTTGTGCTTACCCCACTGACTTTCAGGACGTGCACGTGTCACTCCTTATATACTGTGACTTACCTCAATGTGCATCAGCTGCCCTTCACACACATGCACACTTCTCACTCACCACAAGCAGCTGAAGCAGTAAACTATCACTTGGCTTATTGCAAAAGCAGATTAAATTGAAAATCGAAGAATACAGGATGTACTGTAGCTCAGAGTATGTACACACAAGAATCATCTAACAAGAAGTATCTAACTTGGTCTCACAGTCAAGAAGTTTCATCATCAGCATCACGTCTTTGAAAAAGAATTCACAGCTCTCATCTATGAGTAGTTAAAATTCCTTTCTCTCTCTCTAGTTCTCTTCCTTAAAAATCCCTGGGAAAGAATATTGAAGCAATTTCTTGAACCCAAGGGCAATACTGAATTACAAAAAAAGGGAGGGTTTGTGCTTTCTAATCCCATGTGGGTAGCAAAAATTAATGCAAAAAAATCAACAGATCAAAAGTTTATTTCAAGACTTTTTCTGTTTAAATTATCTAGTTGATCCCTTAGATTTCTGATCCTGGAAATGTAAGATTTAAAAAAAAAATAAAAAAAATCAATCTTTGTAAGAGAATTTAATAAAAACAAACAACATTTTTTTGGGGTACACTGTTTGGAAAGCCCTGGTGGCATCACAACTACTGAATCGCACCTGAGCAGTGATCCAACCCTTAGAATACAAGCTAGCAGAAGTACATCTTTGACTATAGTGACAATAAAATCACAAGCATGGGGCTGACATGCCACTGGACTATGAATACTTCAGCCTGCCTAGGACTAGCTCAACGCAGTCCTCTCAGCTGGTCTCAGCTTTCCTCCCCTCCACCAAAGGAGCACACACCCCCTTACATACTTACAAGCATCAGGACAAAACAAATAGTGATGAGCAGATTGGCCACAGCCACCACATCCATGCCAGCACTGATAGCCAGAGACATGGCTGTGGCAGTGTAGGACACCAGTACCAGAGTCAGCATGAAGAAGAAGAACCGCCCTGCAACAGCTTGGTATCCTGTAAACAAAGAGAGAGATAAGAGTCCAGTAAACAACCACATTATGAATTCCAGAGAGGTACCCTTGGATTCCTATACAAGACAGGCAAATCAGGAAGAAAGACCAAGTTTGGAGTTGGCAGGAACTATACATGCTTCAAAGGCCCAAAAAGCATCACCAAGAGACGTTGTCAGGCAGGTCTCCGTCTTAGATTGCTGGTGTCTCTGCCCCTGACCCAGAGTCCTCCAAAGTTATGATGCCAAGTACTTAAGTCAGTTGAAGGCTCAAGTAGTAGTATGTTATAGAGATAAGAATTAAGCTCTGGCTAAGTCAGAAATCAAGTGTGTTGGAAGACGACAGGTTCAACAAAAGCATCAATTATTTACCAATCATCCAGTAACTGATGCATGAAAATATGATGGCTGGAGTAGTTCTCATGGGCAGCAGATCTCCTATCATCAAGGCCAGGAAGTAGGCGGACACACGGTAATATCCACTGGTGTACTGATGGCTGCGAGGACAGGAAGGAGGGGAGTTGGACAGGTTTAGAAGTTCTGCAGGAAGCAGGCTCAGAGTGTGTGTTTGGTTTATCCTGATTTGTTTTCTGCTCTTTCTACCACTGACTCCTCTCTATGCAAATTGCTTATATTCTCTGTGCTATAACTGATCATTCTGTAAAGTAAGGGCTGATCTGTCTCACAGACCCTCCAAACTGACAGCCCTCCAAGGAAAGTGAGTGAAAGGCTGTGTGACTGCTAAGTAAAATATCAGAAAAAAAACTCCTTAATCTCTTTTCAAAGAAAAAGATCCTTAACACAAGAGCACAGGGAAGCATTAGACTTCTATAAACTGGAGGAACACTTCATCCACTGCTAACTCATACAGCTGCTTCCAGGCAAGAAGGAATGATACCCAACAATGGGAAAACACCTTTGGGACAGCAACTCACCTCCAGTTCACAGGGCAATTAAATGTCATTATGATTGTTTTGCTGCTTAATGGAGCTCATGAAAAGATGCTTTAACTGGTGAGGTGCCTAAATCCCCATTGACACAGCTGGTAAACTACACTGGCAAGCAGGGCAGACTAGCAAGAAATGGCAGCATGGGAAAATTTCTCTCCTGAGCAGCTGTTAGGGATAATATTAAGCTGCTCTGAGCAGCCTGTGGATGGACATATACATTCCAGGCATAAATCTCCAGTTTCCTCTTTACTGCATAGGATCTGTCTCTTACCCTCTCCTTGCATGAGGTGGAGGCGCCTCCAAAGTACATTTTCAACATATATGTATATATAGATGTGTGTATACTATATCTACATGCATTTACATACCTATACACACATACAAACACACATACATGTATGCATATATAAAAAAGTACAATTATTAAGAATAACTATGAAGATACTATACATAAATATAAGCAAATAAAAGTAATAATAATGATATATAATTGTATACTAAAGTAATTATTTATAACAATAATGTAATAATCAAGCACATCCCTCTAAACAAAGAGATTCACTTAATTATTAACAAGCTCACGTAAGCCAGACAGCAGCCCCCTTCACCTGAGCATCCCTTGCAAAGTGTTTTCCAGGAACTCTCCCTTCATTGTTGCACAGTTCTGCCACTTTAGAACCACTGCAAGACAGTATTTCAGCCCTTGTGAGCAAGAGGGCAGGAAGAGTTCACAGTCTGCAGGACTGACATGCAGACTTCAAAACCAGCTGTTACCAAAAGTGGGTAGGAAAAGTTCCAGTAAACTGTCACAAAGTAAGCAAGTAAAAGCATTTCCTCCTTTCCCCAGCTCCTAGCATTTCAGCTCCCTGCTCTACAGACTAATTTAGCATTGCTATTAGAATCTGCTGCAAGGGAGCAACCTAGTCTTTGGTGGTAATAATTTTGTTCAGTAAGATACTCCCCGATCTTGTTCCATGGTATGAGACAGTCCAAGTGCCTTACTACTTACACAAATAGTTTCTTGTCTCTGATGAATAGCTCAATTGCAGAGACACTGGAAAAACACTGGTTAGTGGTGACAAAAAACAAGGATCCAACCCTAGAAAGCAAAACAGAACAGTGGAAAAGTGAGAGAACAACCAGATCAAACACTGGCAGTCTCCGACATCATCATACCATCAAGTCAGTGCTTTTCTCTGTCCACAGAATGGAGATATTTAATTGTGCTACTGTAAATCTTAGCTGTATCCTTTATATTCCCTTTTACATGCCCTTTGTACTTATGTGCAAGCTGTGGCCCCTTCAGGACACCTGGCAATTCCATGTTACAATGCACTGAAGCTTGTGACCCCAACCCTCCTTTGTATTCTAAGTGGATCCCAAGGCCTTCCTTCCCTGTGCCTCAATCTTGACTGCTACAGCTATAAAAATAAGCAAAGGTGTGGCTTTTCATCTTACCGATTCTGAATGCCACTTCGGTCCAGTTTTACACCAAAAAAGATAGCACCCACAACTAAGGCTAGAATTACAGTCACCGCAATCTAGAAGTGGAAACAAGAAAGGAAAAAGGAAGTCTGTCAGGTAAGTGAAAAAGTTAGCTTCTAACATTATTAAGTCCTTATATGCAGGATTTAAGATTCACACCTGCCTAAAGCCTTGCTGTTGTGAGGCAATGTACACCTAGGATTTACACACACAAAGTCCTTATGATAATTTTTCAGATTTTATCCTCTTCACTTTTATACTTCGTTCTTTGGCTAGGAGAGTTTAGTAGGAACACGCTTATAGAATAACTGAGTTGAAATTTTAAAGTGAGGCACAAAATTAACATCACCCTAGAAAATTCCCATGTGAACCAGAGAATGGAACACTTTTCCCCCATTCCAGTCTTCAGTGCAGTTTTCCTTATGCTAAACCAAGCTGGAGACCTCTTCCGAAGGCCACAAAGGTAGCTGAGCATTTCACTCCACTTACATGGCAGTGGCACAGGACTTTTCTGTTTCCCTATCTACCTTTGAAAACAAGATTTTGTCCCACAAACTGCAGATTATGGGACTGAGAACAGCAAGAGTCTGAGACTTTTAGCAATTGTTACATACCTGTGCAATGGAGGCCTGTGGGTTCCTGATGAGATTTTTCAGGGAACGCTTGGACACCCAGTACAGCTGAGTGAGGAATCCATTTGCATAGGTAATCTCATGCTCCTGCTTGGATAGTCTCTGCTTGCTTCCCCGTCTAAGCTCCACTTTCCCCAGTGCTTCCTTTGTGCTTTCATACAGGCTGGAGCTGAGATATTTCTGGTGCAGCACATCTACCACACTGCTATCCACGTTATCTTCTGCCACTCCATTTTCACTGCTCACTTCTGAGTGAGAAAAACAAGATGTGGCTTGTGATTCCCTATGAACCTGACCTTCAGATACGGCCCGTCAATAAAGCTCAGCAGCTCTGGAGGCTGAAGAAAAAGGCAGAAATGCCCAGAGAATTTGAGTTGTTCAAGCCTTAGCTCTGAGTTTAAGAGGCTAGCTTGAGTGAGAAGTTTTTCCTACATTTTTAATCAAACTTAGCTAATCTGCCCATTCTTTCTGGCACAAAATGGTCATATTCTTAAAACAAGGCACCTGAAAGCCTTTGTTTCATTGAATTTGGGCAAAATCAATGTTTGCTCTGATTCACATCACCAAAAAGTGCTTTACAAAATCTGTTCCCTTATAATCCTTCAGTCAACAATGTGCTTCACCATCCCCAAACAAGTATTTCCAAACATTTCACTCACTACTCTCTAATAGCTTCAATTTTTTTCACTCTCCTGCAAATCCATCACTCCTTAGCCTATCTACTTTGTCTTCCCAGCAGAAGCCTCTCATGTGACTGAAAACTTCTGTCAGCTGCCTCTTGAGACTAAGCAGATCTAGTTTTTCCAGTCTTTCCCACACAGGTTTCTCTCTTATTTTTTGGTATTTGTAATTGCTCTTCTACACTACTGAAGTTAAAAAATCCCTTTTAAAAGTTTTCTGAGCTCCTTAAAGAAGCCCAAAGCAAAGTATATCTATTAGTAGGAAAAATAAAAAGATAACGAATGCCCTTAGACTTGAGGAAACCCAGAGAATAAAAGCTTGCCATTACCACATACAACTTCCCTTCTACACTAGCCAGCAGTGGATTACTGCTTCACAACTTACCTTTTCCTGTGTCCACAGGTCTGTGGTCTTCCTTGCTTGCTGCCACAGCAGTTGAATCACCATTTATGACATCGAGGAAGAAGTCAGCTGGATTATTGAAGGGTTCACATTCATATCCTTAAAAAAAACCAACACAACAGACCAAACCAAAATGTCACATGCAACGTGTTTGTATTGCACAGAGCCCACCTTAGAAGGTCAGGCCTAATATTATATCACTTTTCCATAACCCTGTTACCAGAAAGCTTCACTGCTTTTCACAAGTGTTACTTTACAGCAGTAGGTGGGCAAGATTTAGGAGATGCTGAATCTGGGGTATCTGAAGAGCTTCAAAGTTGCTTACTCACTCATTTCAGGTGAGGAGAAATCTCTAACTTCAGCTGCTTCTACACTACTCAGTATGGACAACTCTTGCCTCCTTCCCAGTGCTGTTCAATCACATCCCACTCTGAGAGACACACAGTTCCTCAGTAGAGGTTCCTGGATGACTCCTCTACAGCCTCAGATATTTGTTCCAGAGGCTCAGCTCTTGTTGATGTTTCCCTGGTCACAAGGATGAGGAAGGGCTGTCCAAGAGCAGCTTCTTATAATATGATTCTAACTATGGGACAAGGAGGAAATTAAAAACAAACAAACCCAAAGATGCTTCTACCGCTTCCCTGAGAGAAAGGAAGTGGGCTGCTAAGAGGAGGAGCAGAAGTACTGACATTGGCTACAGCATGTCCCTTAAAGCCAGGGAAAGCTTACAATCTAATGTGTCCATGGTTGCGTCTACAGGTTGGAAGCTCACTCCACATTCTCTGTTCATTATAGTCAGACACCCTCATGCTGCTTACTTGGAGAGAGGGCAGCCACCCAGAGGGCAATTATTAACCCATCTTCAGACACACCATAATTTTGTCCTCTTGGTTGCCCACCTGCATTCAGTCTAGAGCATATTTTTGGATCAATCTGTACAGAGTGCTGCCAACCTGCAGGCTGTGGTTCAAAAACCACTGGATCTGCCACCAAGATCTGGTACAACTACAAGCATTATCTTGTCTGTTGGATGTCACGCTTCCACAGGTCTAAGTGATTCTTGCCTTTTGTCCTCATGCAAGGCAAAACAAAGGCAAGAGAGAGCCATGCTCTCTGATCTGAAAATGTTTGGGTTTCTCATTATTTTTCCTGTTCTAACATAACACTGTATGTGTACAGTCACTAACATCCTAGTGATAGAAAAGCATGGGACTGTTATTCCATGCTAGGGTAAGAATCTACACACAGATTTAACTCATGAGCCAGTTGCTTTTGCTCTTGGCATGCAAGACTTACCAATAGAACTGAAGTACTCCAGGGCATGCTTTGCAGGACCATGGTACAGCACCTTTCCCGAAGCCAGTAATGTCAGACTGTCAAACAGCTTGAATATGGAATAGCGGGGCTGATGGATGGAAAATATGATGGTTCGCCCTCTTCTGGAGAGCCTGAAATAGAAAAAAACATCTCTTAAGTACAGCACTCTTTGAATTTCAGGAAGGCAAACCCCAAGTATCCAAATCCAAGACAAATACTTGGCAACTTCTCAGGGTCTTGACCCAGAAAAACTGAAGTCCTCCCTTCTCTGTCATGGTCAGATGCTGCCTGCAAGACCTGCAAGACAGCAACCATCATTACAGGAGACCGTTGCTGCAGTCCAGGTAGCCAAAGAATGATGTTGTCTGTAGCTAGGAAAGCCTGAGGCCACAGCTGTGTATAAACCCTCCTTACATGTTTTTTATACCAGATGCCAACCTGACTGACTGGAACAGTCCTACTGCACTCAATGGCAGTACCAGGCCTTATTTATCAGGCTGTGAAAGTCTGGCCAGCTGAGATTTCTCTTAGCTGTTCTGCTGAAGATTTACTCTCAAGAAAATTCAAAACAAGTTTTCCTTGAGGTTTGTCAGATGCTTCTTCAAGTGCTTTAGCACTGAGCCCAAGTACCCTTGATGATCAGAGACTTATATCTACAAATAGCAGAGCAAAGCGACACCCACAATCAAAACCAGACAGCATGCCACAAACCCAGGAGGAGAATTAGAAAGTTATTCTCATTAAATAAGCCTTCTTCATCCTCCTTGCATGTAACTTTATTCTAATTGCCAGAAGACAGTTCATCTCCAAAACACATGACACTGAGGGTAAATCTGCAGGTGAAGTCTTATCTGAGTTCAAGACTGTTGTTCTGGGGGGAGGGAGGGTGGCCTTTGTAATAGACTCAGATGGAAGGCCAAGAAATTATGATTACAAGGCCTGACCTCCCAGTCCACCCCTCACTGTGGCAAAGGGAAGCTGTCCAAGCTACATCTGCTTTTTGGGCTCCAATCCAATGCTTGCTGTGGAAAGATTCCCATAAGCTTAAAAAGGTTTTGGAAAAGACCCAAACAAATAATTTACGACCATTTCTCAGTCTATTTGTCTAGCTTTTCTTTTTTTTTTAAAAGGAGCACTATAGCTAGTCAGTCATAAGAACATTCCTTTTTTTACTAATGAGTTGACAATCAAATTCTAACAGAGCCCTAAAGAACTGACTCTTACTTCTTCAGAAGGATGAGGACTGCATTGGCTGTGCTGGCATCAAGGCCAGTTGTTGGTTCATCCAAAAAAAGGACTGGTGGCTCTGTGATGAGCTCCATCCCAATGTTGGTTCTCTTCCGTTCCCCTCCAGACACTCCCCGGATCAATTCAGTTCCTACCTGCAAGCAGAAGAAATCAGATAATTGCAACAAGACCCAGTCAGTACATGCACTGGAGCTGTGGGCTTTCCACACCCAGCAGCCGTTTTCATTTTCCGAGTCCCTTTAATGAACTCTAGAGCCAGCAGCAGGTGAGTTTGACTCAGTGTGAGGGACTGTATAGCAGTAAGCTGAGCCTGATTTTCAGAGGTGCCAGATGCCTTACGACTTATAAGAAGAAGGATGATAATCGCAAGGAAGAGACAGAATGAGGCCACAGCATTCAGAGGAGGCCTTGGTGTGTGGGAATGCCTTTTGTTGGTAGCTTGCCTGCTAATACAAGCTCTGCACAGAACCCTTCCATCACAGATCAGTTTTCCACTCCTCAGAGCTTTCAGAAATGAAAAAACAATTTCTTTGTCTTGTCCCACAAAGCCAGGAAGTGACCGAACAACTTTCCAAGATGCAATGACTAAGCGACTCTTTCCCTTCTGAATTTATACAACGTTCTGGACACGGTCCAAAATCTTCCCCTTTTAGCAGCAAACAGAAATACCTCTCTCCAAGCTCCCTCCTGAGCTGGAGACTGATTTCTTACATGCAATATGGTTTAGTCAGGTTCCTGTTTAGCCTCTTGTAACTGCACTACATACACCATACTGCCCAGAGACAAGTAGTTCAGTTTCCAGAGGTAGTATGATTTCTGAGAAAGGTGTTCTTGCTGCTCACCTTAGCATCAGCCACTTTGCTTAATCCCAGCTCATTGATTATCTGGGTGACCCGCTCTTCCTTCTCTTTGATGCTGATGGAGCTGGGCAGTCGCAGCGCAGCAGAGAATTGCAGGTTCTCCCTCACCGTCATTGTGCCCATGACAACATCATCCTGAAAGTACAAATGGACAGTTGGAAAGACTCCTCAGCTGCCTGAGTGGGCACCAGAGACCCTCAGTGGCAGTTACTGGATAAGATGTTTGCAGACTGCATT
Source organism: Orthonyx spaldingii (assembly GCA_013397795.1). Classification (NCBI taxonomy): domain Eukaryota; kingdom Metazoa; phylum Chordata; class Aves; order Passeriformes; family Orthonychidae; genus Orthonyx; species Orthonyx spaldingii. The sequence goes on along the minus strand of VZTJ01004373.1, from coordinate 690,330 downwards.
GGAATCCAGACTGAAGGATAGCTCCTACTTCAAATTTTACAGAGCATGAATTTCAAAATCCTTCAGTAGCAGTCAAGGGGAGAATGCAGCTCTGCAAGCCCCACAGCTTACACCAAGCACCAACTCAGCCTGCGAAGTTCAAATGCAGGCAGTGCCACTCTGTACTGCATGTGCATTTTTCTTACTAGCCAAAGCGAGGCAGAGCAGGTAGTGATTTTATAGAGTTAAACTTCTGTCAGGCCAGTTAGAGCCAAAGGACATTGCTAGTGCTCACTGTTCGAGGTAGAGACACTCAGGGAATCACCCTGGTCAGCTCTGTTCCCAGTTACAAGCCATACCTTGTTGTGGTCCAGAGCAGCTGCTGAGTTCAGCTGCCAACAAGGAGCTTTCCCCAGCTCCTCACAGGCAGCAGCTCCTCAGAGAAGCAAGAATATTGCATCAAGATGCTCCTGATTTTTTCCATGTCTCTACTATGTATAACTCTGGGACCTAAGACTTTATTCTAAGGGTTACCCCTTTACGAAAGCTTCAAAAGTCATGTGCACTTGGAGAGGGAATCAAATCTATCCAGCTGAAAGACCTGGGCAGCCTACAGCAACCTGCAACAACCATGAGCCAAACAGAGATTTGTCATCAGGTCCATCCAGAGCTCCATACCTCTCCATCATCCCACTTTGATATTTGTACCAATTCTGTATCCTACCATATGATGAGAAAAGGGCTGCAACACTGGGTAGCGGCTGAGAAACATGCCTGTTACATCAGGCATCTTTGGAAGACATCCCCTAAGCTGCAGGGCTGCAGATTCTTGCCTACTTTGGGACTCTTCCCACGTCAGATGTAGTGCATCAGTAGCACAAATGATATACCAGTCAACCATGACTGGCACTGGAGTTAACAGAGGAAGACAAGAATGTGCTGCCTTGCTGCTAAAGACGGTTTAGGCATTTCATACCATCCCTTCCTTTCCCACAATTCCCCAGTCTCTGACCCTAGCCTCCCATTCTTTACTCTCAGATCCACCAGTACAACTGTTGAGTCACTACACTTGAAACTAAACTGTGAATTTAAGCTTAATACCAAACATAACCAACTGTGGCATGACACCTTCACTCTCACAACATGAATGGAGAGACCACCAGCAGTTTTACAAGGATAACATATGACTTAGCATGCCTATATGCTTATCTGCATAAAACTGATTCTATAATTATGTATGTATTTAGGACTGAAGTGTTGTTTGTAGTTTTTGGTCCATTTTTATTGATCCAGGGAGTACTGCATGGGGCAGGATGGGGGAGAGACCATTTAATGTTTCACCAAGTTGTTTATCATTTTAAAGTTATGTTTGGTTGCTTTGGACATTTGAGAGACAAATGTCTCGAACTGGGACCACTTGCAAGAAACTTACTGGCTATTCATCAGCCACTGAGGATTTGGGAATCTCTGACCTGCAGGATCAAGATTCAGCACCAGTCTCATCCCACAGATCCTCCCAGAGCCCCCCAGGTGGCAGTTTTCAGCTGTCTATGCCACATCTGCCTGCAGTCAGAACCCTGGATGGTTTCCAGATTTGGCTGCTCATATGGCTGCCAAGAATCCCCTTCTCCCCAAGTTCCCCAGGGCTTTGAGGGTCTATTATTGGTCCAGGCCTCCACCCACTTCCTCAGATTCAGCTGGCTTTTCCTGTCTCTGAGTGGAATGAACCTCTGTCACAGCCAGGCAGAATCACAGGAAGAACAGCAGGGATCTATTTATTTCCTAGAATTATTATCTGATAGTTTGAAGGTACTTCTGCCAGCTAGAACTGCTTCTGAGTTTAATAACAACAGATTTTGGGTGTCATGGTTTTTTTCTTCCCTTTTTTTTTACATCTTTGCTAGCAGTTCAGGGCAGACCCCAAAAAACAAGTAGCCCAGCAGTTTGGGAATCCATGTGGAAAGACAAACACCTCTGTGTTTGACTAGGCTGGAGTAACAGTTTGATCTTATCTTCCATATTCCAGATACAAACTAAATACTGTAACATCTGAGTTATCAAATTAGGCTCTGCAGGGATCACTGAAAATTACCTAAACTAGTAGTTCATGCTTTCCTCATCTTATGTGGTCTTCCACCCCAAGGTCTCCCAGGCCTCACAGAAGGCAGCTACTCACCTGCACAACATATCCTGAGATGCACTTGAAATTTGGAGGTTGTGGGATGCCATCTATAAGCACTTCTCCAGACAGACCTGCTGGGTCCTTTCTGGCAGCCAGCACATCTAGGAGACTTCAGACAAACACCAGGCATTAGGTTTTGCAATAACTGCTGCTTTTACCCTTGACTGGGTAAGTACCACCAGCCAGGACAGAGTTACAGCCTGCTCACAGCGTGCTGCAAACCAGAGGGCACAGGAAGGGGCTTCCCCTACTCTGCGGGCTTTAGCTCTTTGTACAGAAAGCCTGGTGTACCTCCAGGATTTTCCGGCACATGGTGTGCCACAGCAGTATGGCAGTGTACAGACGCTCACAATTCACAACAGTCAACCCCCTACAGACGTAAACTTGGTCTGTGTATTTACAGATAACCTCATATGCACAGAGACAAAAGCACCCTGCTGAGTTGTTGCAGGCTGCTCTCCAGCCAGGGAAGCACAGAACTAACTCCTTTGATCTCAAGGAAATTAATCCATATGGGTATAAACAAGACTAGAGTTGAGATTAATACTAGAAAGCATTTTTTTTAATGTTTCACTGGATTCTCCCTACTGCCAATGCAGAGGCCTGCCTGTCTGCCAGTTAAGTAAACTGCCCTGATGAAGTGCTGCTCTTGAAAGAATCCTGATTAACCAGCAGTCTCCTTAGAAAAGATCAATGGTCACCACTAAGACACACCTGTCTGAACCCTGGTCATATATGTGAGCATCTGACATTCTTAAAGTCAGAGAGTGGCAAAGAGCTCTCTTACCATGGGAGAGAAAACAGCATTAGCACTGGGTGGAGATAGTCTACACAGTACTTCTCTGTGCCTTCATTGAAACAACTCAAGCACGTGTGCACTCCACCAGCAGGCAACAGCCAGGTTGGAGTGACGATCCAGAGCATTCCACAGACTGCATTACACCATATTCCTGTCAGTTGTCAGAAAGGGGTCTGGCCTAGCAGCTTCAAGGAAGTCTTGCTGAAGTGAGTTCAGAGGGACTGACATCTTCCATGTCCCAGGGGAGCTTGTACCCCATCCCCACCCTGTTACCAGTCAGGACAGAGCCTACATCTGAGCTCCAGTCACTCCAGTTCTGCCTGGTATCTTAACTCAGGCCACCACCAAAGATGACTGCAGTAATACGGAGCACCGGCTGGAGCAGATCAGAGGTGTGACACAGTCACAGTGCAAGAACCTCAGCAAAGCTGACAGAGGGGCAGGAGGTCAAACTGCATCACCAGATTTCTCACAGGCATGCAAAGGTCTAAGCCTGCAGATCCCTCACATCTCCCCTAACCCTCAAAATCCCAAATACACTTCAAACAGATGAGTGTCCATTTAAAGGAGTAGAAGGTACTCACGAAGATTTCCCACTCCCTGTTGGCCCCAGGATAGCATTCAAGCCTGGTTTCATAATGCCACTGGAAGAAGTAAGGACATTTACAAGTTATTTGCAAATAAGGACCATCCACATGCAGCTTCTAGTAGAGGTGAGGTGTGAACAAAATGCTGTTGAAAGGAAAACTTCAGAGATTAAAAACGTCTTAAATCTGAAATCAATAAGCACTTTTACTTTCTGTCCTAGACTGCCAGTCAGAACAGAATCAGAACTGGATATAAAAAGCAATCTTCAAAAGACAGAAATTAAATGTCTTCCCTGCTGAGCTGGGTCTTGAAAATAAGCACTGTTCTCTATTGCTTATTTGCTCTGACTGCACCTTGAAACATAGTTAAGAGAATCCTCAGATCTCCAGGCAGAAGAGTTCACACAAGTCCTAATTTGCTCAGATCAATAACTGAAACTGCTTCAGCTATCCCAGCTATTTTGCCTAAAAGCAAATCAAAGTGCTCACATGAACTGCAGACTGGCAGGAGGGCAGTCATTTCTGTAGCAGCACAGCTGGATCTGGAAGGTGACACGAGGTCACTGGTTCACAGCAGCAGATTAATTCCTACCCTCTAGTATTTCATTTAAGCAAACACTTACTTAACATTATGAAGGATCTTCTTTTCCACAGTTTTCCGTTTACAAAGGAATCCACTGGTCTGCTTAACGAAGTAGTGGATGTTATGGAAACTTACAACGGAGCCCCGAGGACATCGGAGGGACTCTTGTGTTGGAACAGAACGTTGGAAATTGCCCACTCCTTCCTCTTCTCCAACAGAAATAATGCTGTGATCGAATGTGTCTGACATCATGTCCTTGTTACACAGGTCAAGCTCCACTGCAGGGAGATCTTTGAGAACACTGTTGTTTTGAGCAGTTCCCATCTGTTGTGACAAAGAACACAGAAGCATGCAGGGAAGGAGACATGTAAACAAAGATTTCTCCAGAAAGTGTCTTGGAAAAGCAAGTTCATGCACACCACACCAATAGGTACACGTGCCAAGTTTCCAAAAGGGTGGATATCCGCACCGGAAGATATCCAGTAGTCCCCAAAGGCACAGAAACTCACAGAATTAGACCTAAACTTTAAGAACAAGAAGTATGTTCTTGAAGTAAATGATGCTTCCTCAAAGGGCATCTAATGAGGCAAAACCAAGCCCACCCATGAAGGTCACCATCTTTTGCAACACAGTTGGGACTACAAATGGAAGCCGTACCACCTAAAGAGACTCAAGCTCACCTTCTTCAATCACAACCTGCTCACCAGCCTCCTACCCCCCAAGAAGCCAGCAGAGAAAGCCTATTAATGAATCTATATGAAGGCCCACAGCAAGAAAAACAGTTGTGTTTATGAAAATGAAGGCCAGTCACATGCATCTTGTTTGCTGCACAAGTCTGTTTCAGAGATATCAATGTGATTAAAATAACAATTACACATGCTAAAACTTTACTGTGATGCTGGGGAAAACCAAGGTGCTCACCAGGTTAAAAGAGCAAGGAGAAAGACCTGTCCACAAAGACATCCATTGTTAGTTGCTTGAATTTTGAGTGAAGGTAGAAGTATCCCACCAACCACTCCTTTCCCACCGTCTGCACTTCTTTCCTCCCAGGACTGAGAGGCTGATAACTAGTAGCACCATCACTAGTAGTAGATTTCTCAGGGAGAGAAAGATGGTTACCCTAATAGGAAACTGCAGCTACAAAAGCCAGGTTTAAAGAAACAGAAATTGTCCTTTCCTCTCCACCTCTTCCCATCACTGAAAGCTCAACAAGTTGCAGAAGTTTTTTCTTGTATAAGTAAAATTAAAATGTTGGGGAAAAGGAAGGGTTGTTTAGTTTGGACCCATACTGAACTCTAAGGCTGGTCACCCCTGGGACAGCCTTGCTTATGGGAGACAACACAGGATATGCTGGTTACAACAGCAAGAGATGGCTTATACACTTAAAAGGTTGCACAACAGATCATAAGAAAAAAACCCAACAGGATGACAGTGACACTAAGGACAAAGACCTTGTTAGACTTTTGAACATTTTTCTTGTATCTGTCCTCGCTAGGTACTGTGGTTTAGTTCATCGTACACCCTTTTATGCAGGTTTTTATAAAGCTAACGATTAGCCCTGGCAAGCTAAACCCCAAGCGGGTGTGTGTACGGACGGCAGGAGCACGAGAAAAGCCTAGCAGAGGCTACAGGTAGGCTCGGGCTGCAGCAGCACCTCACCAGCAGCGCCTCTCTGTCTCCCACCCACACCCCACGGGCCGGTTTCGGCACTGAGCCGGAGCCGCGACCCGACTCGGCCGACCACGCTGCGCTCTCCTCCCGCAGCCCGCGCCCGCCCGCGGCGCAGCCCCGGTCCCGGTCCCGGCGGGAGCTCGGCTCGGCCGCTCCCGCCCCGGCTCGGCCCGCGCCGTTACCTCGCGGCTGCCGCGGCGCTCGGGCTGGCTCTGGCGGCGGCGCTGCCTTGGCGGCGTTTTATAAGCGGGTCCGAGCGGCGGGTTACATAAAGCAGCGGCGGCGGGGAGTGCCGGCGGTGTCACGCAAGCCCCGCCGGTGATGGAGCCGCGCTCGGCGGGCGGCGCGACCCCCGGGGCGGTGCCGGCGCTGCGCGGAGCCGAGCCCGCCTGTCTGGGGGCCGCGCTGCGGGAGCGCCGGGCCCGGGGCTGCCGGCGCTGTCAGCCCGCCTTCCCGGGGCGGGGAGAGCAGCGGGGCACAGGCGCGGTGTTGGCTCGCTGGGAGCCCCCGAGGCGGGCGGCGGGCGTGGGACACGAGGAGCCCAGCGAAGCGCCCGTCGCCCCCGCGCACCCTGGCATGGGAGGGACGGAAGGGGAGTGGGAGGCAGCGCCGACTCTGCCTCCCGCCCTCCCACCTCCTGGAAAGGTCATCACACCCGGGGCATGGGTCCTGTCCAGCCGGGTCAGCTGGGGCCATTGGCAGCCCGAGCAGCCCTTCCCATGGTGACACTGGCGCGCCGATCTCACCCCTTCCCAGGCAGTGTGCTGCTTGGTGGGCCCAGCGGGCCCATTGTCCATCAGGTTGCCTCTCTGTGCTGCCATGTGTTCCCAGCTAGGAAAACGTGTGAAAGCAGGAATATTGGATTTCTTTCAGTTTGTGGTCAAGCCTTCTCCTTGTCCTCCCATTCCCAAGCACTATTGTCTTTATAAAATAAGCTCTATCTCACCAGGTTCCTTGAAGTTGTGAATGCAGGAAAAGCCGAATTTTACGGTTTATAAACATGATTTATGGCAAAGCTGTGAAATTATAATATTAATTGCCTCTGGTTTGACTGCCCTTTGCAGCTCTGACCAGCATTGCTTTTTTTTTTTTAACTACACATTTTGCTAGATCAATTTAAGGCTCAGCTAGGCTAAAATATACCTCTAGCTCTCCAAGCAATAACAATAATAAAAACTCCAAAGGCTCACCTCTCCTTTTACCAACCCCTGCCTCGCTCTGGGTATGTTGATATGCTCAATGCCACTGATGCATTAGGCAGGAGACACCCACATCCTATGAAGCTGCACAGCTCTGCAGGGCTGGCAGGAGTCAGCAGGTGGGTTTATGGAGCTATAGCCCAAGACATCTGTCAGAAGAGCAGGTTTTGCCATAGGTACACCCAAGGATCAGGCTTGCAGAATGTTATCTTCAGTGACTCCATGGGTCAGGAGTGGACTTGAGTTCATGTTTCCTATGTGATTTAACTTCCTCTTTCAAGGAAAATCTGCCTACATTGAAGACTTTTGCCCTAGTGTTTCACCAAGCATGCACATCTCTGTCTTCAAAAATATTTCCATCCTAAATACTCACTACCCCTCAGCAAGCTGCAGAGTAAATCTTCTCTTGTCATGTGCCTGGGACAATGAGAAAAACAGAGCCTGTGTTCTTGGGAACAAAGGTGAGGGTTTTCTGAGTCATGAACTTGCTGCTCCACAGAGTGCCTGCACAGTGGTGCAGGAGAACAACTCGCTCAAGGAGCACAATTAAAAGTTCAGGTTACTCTTGACAGCTTCAGTTGCCTCTCAGACTAAGGTGATAGGTGCCTTCATGCCGGTAATTTTGGGAAACACTACTGCTCCTCCCACACTTCAAGGAATGGAAAATCCACTTTTCTCTCTGCTGTGCCTAAGCTCATCCCAATGACAAAGAAATAAGCAGAGAGCCCTGATATGGGGAAGAACCACATCTGCCAAATACAGGATCTGGCTGGAGGCTCTGGCTTTATTCTAGCCCTTTCTTCAAGCAGCAGTCTTCTAGGCTTCTTCAAGGAGAGCCTGTTTCATCTCCCACCCCAATTAGGCGTATTTTTCAACTGTATCATGTTACTGATCCAGTTGATCTAGCTCATACTGTTATTGAGGCAGGTTTCTGCCAGTGCAGGGACAGAAACAGTGGCCAGGGCTGTAGTTATTTAAGACAAATACAAGCCTGACGACAGCCTGATGTTACTGTACTTTTCTCTCACCCACCACTCTGTAGACTGGTGAGCGCCAGCACTGCTTTGTGCTCCTCATCCACTGAGAGGGGCATTTGCCCTGTAAACGGTCAGGTTTTACTGCAGATTAAAGGATGTCTTCACAGAAGGACAGCAAAGGCATTAGCCCGGTGTAAAGCTCTAGAAAGCACCAAGCTACAAAACCCTGGTGCTTTTACTGAGTGACATTAAACAAATATTGCTACAGGCTTCGAAATGATATATTGTGATAGCAAGGAAAGAACAGCCTGGGTCATGTTTCAGATCTCATGCAGGTTTTAGCATAGGTTTGAGATCGTTGCTCTTGCACCTTAGCTCCTGCTGCCTTGAGCCTCTGATTTGGCTGCCATTACAGGGTTGCAGAGCAGGAGGGACCATGATACTGTCCTGGGCATGGGGGAAGGGATCTAGCAAAAAGCAAGGCTTTGAGGAGTCCTCCTGTTTCTCCACTGCTTTCTTTAGGATGCTGCTCTCATTGACCTGAGCATCCAGGGCGTTTTTTAATCCCACCTAATGCTGAATTTCATAAAGCTCATAAAATATTTCAGGGACTTGAACCAGCCAAGAGAGTGCATAAGAAATATGTCCAGGAGGAAATGTATGATGATTAGTACTATTGCCTTCTCTACTGAATGCATCAATGAGCAGATACCAATGCTCACAGTATAAAAGCAGCTCTGAGATCAATGCAGAAGATGACAGTATCAGACAAGGTGCTTGGGTGATACTTCTTGGGCTCTTCTTTTCCAGAAGCTCCAGTAAACCATTCCAAAAGACACACCCTGTACAGATGTGTACACATGTGCTGAATCTGCTGCAGCTACAAATTCACCACCCTAGGCACAAAAAAAATCTCGTTGTGCTTTTTCTACCCTGATTATTCATCATGTCAAAGCTAGTGCTGACTGGCCTCCCTTACTTGGTTAAAGTGCTGCTTGCCTTGGGGAAGTTGACTTTTGCAAGACTTGCAGATTATGTAGAAGAAATCTGACTCTGTCAAGTTCTGTTAATCATTTAGTCCTTTATCTGAATTCATAGTAGCACTAAATCCTTAATTGGTTAAAGATAAGAAAGGGTTCAAGCAAATCTAAGAGTAAAGGAAATCAGTACTTAACTAGTGCACTACACTGAGATATCAGGGGCTTCATTCTGACAGAAATCGTGAATAGTTGAACTATAGGAGCAACAGAATTACACATAGGTAGTATCTGGTAAAGCAAGTAATCAGCCAAGGATGTAATAGATAAAGTGCATAGTGCATCTAAACCACCATGGCAGCTCTTCAGAAGTTATAAAGATGATATCATAAATGTACTCAGATTTTTATCGCTCCTACTCACTGCTGTTAGTAATGTGTTCAGGAGCCTCCTAAGGAGAAAGAAAGCTCCCATGTCCTCTCTAGCCAAGCAGGTCTCGGAGAGACACCAGTTGCAACTGCCCTTATGGTATTCTCAAGCCTTTAGGACAAAGCCTGGGACTTCAGACCAAGAAGTGCATCAAGCTAAACTGGGGCCACAACACACAATATCTGGTACAATTTTCTCCCACACTTAACCCAAGCTTCTGGACAAGACTCGTTTGAGTATAGTTTGTACTGCTATTTGTGAGTCAGGAATGGGCACTCCATCCTTCTGCTTCCCTTTTGAGGGCCTCAGTGCCTGCAGGAGGCTAACAGGATTAAAGTATGTTTTATCTGTCCCAACTCAGCTCTGCAGAGGTCAGTTCCCTCACTAGACATGAATGTTGACATACACATTGTTACGTAGGCATTTCACCTCCTTCCTCATGAGCAAAGTCCAGGCTGCCCCATGAGACATTCCTAAAAACTGTTTAACTTTTATCTACTCCCAAGGTCTGAGCTGCTGCCATTAGGATTTGTTGTGGCAGCTCCAAACAGATCCAGACATTTTTTTGCAGTAAGTGCTGTACACCCAGAATCGCAGTTTTCTTCCCCGAAGGGACCCTATACAACAGCAAGTGTGAGATACCATTGTAGCAAACAGCTTGCATTCTGAAGAAGGAGGGATAAGAAACTGTCTCATCCATAACTGTTCCCTTCTTTTGTGCCTTTCTAGAGGCCCACCAGTGCTATATGGCCTTGACAGAGAACTACTGTGGCGTGTCACAGGGCAGAACATCACAGTAGGTGAAAGAAAAAGTGCAAAGGCTTAAAAATCTCAACTGTCCCCTACTCTGATGCAGACTGCAGGAAAATCACATTTGTAAACAAGTAAACTGAGGAAGAAAAGCAGGGAATCACCAGGGAACAAGTGTTATCAAAGATAACCCAAAACAGAAAGCCAGAAGAAATGGTTGGAATTTTTGTCTTGAGATGAAGACAGGAACAAAGAGGAGAACAAAGAGAAGGAAACACTTGGTTGCACAACTCAGCCAGTAATGCCACAAGAAAAAGCAGAACACTCCTAAGTTACTTATGCCAGAGTTCTTTGTACTCACCTTCCATCTGGCCTCACTGGTTATGTTCCACTAGGTCCCAACTGTATCTCTATATTTGGCTTTTTCAGTAAATTCACTGCCTGGGGTTTGCTTTGGCCAGGCCATCTCAGGTTTTCTGACTGTGTTGCTCTGCTCCTCTCCAGACTTAATTTTTCTCTCCTACGTTGGAAATGGCTGTGTAAGTGGAGATGACAAGTGCACGCAAAACAGGCGGAGGGAGCCCAGAGACACCCAGGAGCCACAGAAGGCCAGTGAGGTGTCCTAGGGCTCCATAACCAGGAGAGGCAGGGGGAGTAGAGAGTCACACCAGAAAAACTAAGATAGGTCTGAATGGAGAGTAAATGAGAGTCTGGGTGTAGAACACCGGGAGTGGCAAGTGTTGATGACACTGAGCTTAGCTTCTCACCAGGACAACAGCAACATCTAGGAGTAGCTCCTCCAGGCACCCAGAGTGGGAGAGAAAGGGCAAGAGGTAAATCTTAATGACTCACAGAGGAGGCACAGGACAAGCAACTGAACACTCTCATCTCCTAAAGTGTGTGAAACAACGCATTCATAAACAACCCACAGTCACCAGGCTAAGGACGTAGGAGACATGAGAGGTCTCCAGCTGGTGTTCTTTGTTCTGTGTCATGACAAGGACCCTGACTACAACACCTGGACATAGGTCCTGGTACCCAAATGCTGAACAGCTCATTTGGGCACATCTCTCCTTGTTCATGAGTGTTTGGTTAGAGAACAGAAACAAGTACAATCTGTTCTGCTTTACAGTAAGGTCACCGTATTCCCTTCATGGTAAAGAATGCCTGTGGTGTCATGGTGTCTCCTGGGCCTAAACAGAATAATACTCTTTCAGGCAGAAGAGGCTATATTCCTGAAAGGATTCAGAAAGCCTACCATCTCCTGTTGCTGTAGCAGTTGTCAATTATGTAGGAAGCTGGGAAGAAGCTCTGCCCTTTTGTCTGTCCCAGAAGTCTTGGTATGTGCTTTCAAAGCCTGCTCTCTTTGTGAATTCCAGACAACTCTGTCTGAACAACCTGGGTGGTTTGCAACATTACAGCAATAAGTCTGCAGGTGTGTGTGTGCACATATATGGAGTTTTTCTCTCTGAGCTCTCCCTTTGATGTTATTTCTGATTTTTTTTTGCAGAAGGGGACCCCACAGGTAGTCACAGGCAATGGAAATGAGCACTTGGGATGATTTCCCAGTTCCTTCTCAGGCAGCACAAGCAAAGCCACCCTCAAGCTCCTGCTTTGCATGTTGCTCTGAGGGGCTGTTTCTTAGGCTGCTCTGCCTTCTGGCACCTAGAAGTGAGAGTGTACCATCAGAGTAGCAATTGGTATCTTCTGGGGATGGCTGTGGCCAGGAAACAGCACCATCCAGAGCTGTTTGGGACATCCTGTGCTGTAGAGCCCTGTTACTACCATGCACACAGGCTCTCTTGGTAACTGCTATGGCACACCTCAGAAAAGCTGGCTGACTTTAGGCTTGAGATCTATCACTGAACAACCATTGTTCTGTCAACTGAACCTTTGCACTCCTCCTTCAGCACTCTTCAGCCAGGGATGGGCTTTATCTCACCGCACCCTGCAGGGCTGGCACCCTTCTGTCACCTGCCTGAGTGCCTGGCATGTGTGCAGCATGGCTGGCTGGCAATGAGCTACGCCTGGCATTTGCCACCTCTGAAAACAGGCCATGAGTTGGGCTTCTTTGTTCCTCAAGCACTGAATTGTGCCATGTCTCTCCAAAACGTGGCACATTCACACTATCATATCCCTTAAGCTCTGAGCCCAGGATGCGAGCTGGACCTGGCACTCACCGAAATTCCTCCTACAGTTACTGCTCTCGCACTCCCAGAGCTCCTTGCTTTCATCTTTGGAGACCTGGAATTAGGGTTTCTGTGACCAGCAAAAGGATGGCACATCATCTGGGCTTGTAATCATCTAGATCATTGGGTGCTGGCTACTCCCATCCCTTTCTCACTAGTTGCTGATAAACTGTGAATACTGATAGTTGTTCCCTGATGTTGCCCTTTTCTTTATAAGTGACTCCTGCTAGGGTGTGTTTGTAAAAAACACAGGGGCAGGGCAGCATCCAGCTAACAACCTTCTGTGCTAAAGACTGACCAGTTAGCAGCAGCTCCAGGCTAATAATAGCACTCATTAAGAAGTTTTCACAAGACTGAAAAAAATGAGCAAAACCTGTACAAACCCTTTTTACAGGTGGCAGGGAGAATTATAACCTGCCCGGTGGATAAAGCTTGCAACAAATACTCAAGTGTGAGGGTCTAGTATCATAAATTACCTATTGGAAGCCATGGATTCTGCTTCTGTCTTTTCTCTGCCACCACGAAGGGGTTCTTTCTATATCTCAGTTTCTCTCAGTAAAATAAATGAGAGATTTGCTTCTGGCCTCCTTTGAAAACTGAAGAGAAGGGGCTGTAGGTGCAAAGGGTTGTGAGTAGTGCTGACTGACCTCTACTGGTAAAACAAAACAGGCTGATAAAGTAATTAGAAGCTTGGCTGTATTGGTGATGGGTCAGGGGATTTATGTGTTCCTTTTAAAAATGAAAAGTTAGGCTTGCTCCTTGTTAAGACAATGGCATCGTGTTCTTGGAGAGACACAGCGAAGAGGCACTACCAGGAGCATTCCATGCTCATGGCCACGGCTGGTTAGGACTGCTTATTGCCAGATGCCTGAGCCTCTTCTCAGACATCACTGCCATGCCCTTCCCTGCACACATCCATGTATTTCTCTCTGCCTCACTTGTACTTTGAAATCACAGCTAGGACAGGGCTTCCATCCCCCTTGCCTCTAAAGCACAACACCTACCAGAGTGGGCCTCAGCACACATCAACTGGGATGGCCAACATAAATAACAGTGATAACTGGTGATATCTCTTCAAAGCACTTTATACTTTTCCAAACCTCCTCACAAAGATTTTAACCACCTCGGGGCACAGCTGGCACACTGCAGTTTGGAGGCTACCCTCTGCAGATTGAAACAAAACACAACCATGCACCTTTTTTTTCTGAGGAAAAAATACTTTACTTTCCCCATCAGACACATATCTAAGTAATATCAGCTCCTGATGGGAGGCCTGACAACACATATCTGAAAAGAGAAGCTGTATGAACCTACCATTTGGTGTATATGTTATTTCTTAACCAGCTTGAAAACACAATTGACAATTACACAAAAGCAAATGCTGGGGACAAGTAATTTCCTTGCCCTTCTCTAGGACACATCATATACATGACAACATGGACAAAGAACAGACGAGGCACAGTGGCATGAAGATGTACAAGAAAGAGAGAAGAGATTAATGCAGGCACAGGCACGTGCCAGTACGCCAGTAATAGGAGTTGTTTTACACTGAGAAACACTAGCACTACTAAAATCACAGCACAGGGGGAAGTGGTCTTTCTGCCAGGAAGGGGGAAAGGAGCTGACCTGGGAGACCACTATAGCCTGCAGTTCTTGTCTGATCCCAGCCAGAGCTGGTTTAGGGCTCCTAAATATGGCAGGCTGACTGCTGTCCCCCAAGTCCAAGGGAGGGTAAGCTGCCAGGCCATTCTTGCCAGAGAGAAAGGGAGAGCCCTGGCAAGCTGGGCTACAGTCTCCTGCATTTACCAGAGACAGGCAGAGTGAGAGGCAGACATCTCTTCCAGTTGCAGTGGCCCTGTGGAGACTCCCATGCTTTCCCTTTGCAGGGGAAAAGTGGCTTCCCAAGTTTCAGGCATGAACAAACACTGCACATGAACATTACCATTTTGTTCCTCCTGCTGCCCTAAAGAGCAGACTGGGTGCCTGGGAGCTGATTGCCCAAGGCTGTTGGTCACTGTCCCATGGATCTGAGTTCAGCTGTCACACCTCTGCACTTCACCTGCCTTCCCTGACAGCTATGGGAGTCCCTGTGCAGAAAGGAGCAAGGGGGTGAAGGTTATCTTCTGGTGTGTAGTGACAGGCAGGGCTCTTACACTGTGCTGCTGTGGCTGCAGCATCCCTGCCTCAGTGGGAGGTTATCTGTGGGGCTGGTCTCGGGGTTTGGCACAGCTCAGAAGGGGAGCAGAAACACTGGGCAATGCAGAAAGAGAGGCCCTGAGTCACCTTCTCTGTTGAACACAACAGCTAAACAATACTCTGCCTTGTGAGAAATCTGAGTCCTTGTAAAGCCAAGCTTTGCAGATAAACTTACGTTTTACCTTCATTTTCTTGGCAGAACCTGATTTCAGGATTCTGTTACTCTCAGAGTAGTTATTGCTAGGTTAAGGAGCTCAGCCTCAGCCAGCAACATATCTTACACTGACCACTAGCACAGGTTCAACCACCTGAAGCAGACAGTTTGCTGCTTGGATCTCTCCCAAAGTGCCAGACTTAGTTCCTCACAGATCAGCATCCCAAGCATTTGATATCTGTGTAGCAATACAGACTCAGAACCTCATCCAGTAATTTGAGTCCATGGACAAGGCAGACACTCTTTCAGAGACCTCAGAAGAACAGCAATTTCTTTTTTTTTTTTTTTTTTTTCACTTTGCAATTATGCCTTGGTACCCGTAGTCTTCCTTTGAGCCAGGGTCTAAAACAAGGTCTTACAAATTAATTTGTAAGAACCTTCCTCTGTGCTTTTCAGTACAGAGAAGACCTGATGAGTAAACTACAAAGGAGTGTGTGCACTCTTTGAACCTATTATAGAGCACTTAGCTCCTATGTTCAATTACAATTTAGCACATGAATTTTCTGTTTAACTAAGATTTGGAGGGGAAAAAAAGCCTGTTTCAGGAAGTTCTCCTCAAGCAGACTGTTTTCTTCAGAATAAGGTAATAACTTCAATGCAGAGAGGAGGAGGAAGTAAGCAACACCACTGTTCTGTTTGCAGCTAGAAAAGCTGAAGGTATGAAGTTTTGCTCAATCCTGAATTCAGTGGAACTGGGAGTCAAGAATCGTGGCATGTCCTCACAGATAAGTATTGTCCCCAACAGCAGGACCAGCTGCTGATGGGAGGTGGCTCATGAGACCGTATAGTTCCTGCCTCCACAGCTCCTGTCTGAAATCTAAGCTCCCTGTGGGCTGGACAACAAGCTCCTTCTCACAGCTCCTGCTGGGCCCTTGTAGTTGAATGACCCTCTGCTTCAATTTACTAAGAATATCTAGTGGCTGTGACAGCCCTGAAACCTGGGCCATCTGGGGACAGGGCTCATCCTGAGGTCCTTCAGACATTGCTAGAGAGGCTTTCCCCAGAATGCAGTGACACATCCATCTTAAAAAGGGTGGCAATACAAGATGCCCCTGCACAAGGTCCCCACTAAACCTATCACTGCACTGCACACTAAACAGTGTAGCACTAATGAGACCTTTACCAGTGGTCTGGTACAGCTCACATTTCTATTGGCTTTAAGCCTACAGAGCCTATTTGAGGTTAACTATTGCAGAATATCAGTAATTAAGGCATTTGAAATATATTTACAGTGGCCCTGTAATAGCAGCAATAGTCTGCACCAATTACAAGGAAAGAAAAGCCTCAGCAAACAGAAAAATGCTTGGAAAAGAAGTGTTTTGAGTGTGGTTAAAAAACTGATACTCGTCTTATTTTCACAGTAACCTTCAACGCAAATGGTTCAAGCACCTACAACTGCAAATTGTTTCCTTGACAAAAACAAGAAGCATCAAACTTCATAAATATGGTGCAAGAACCTTGAGATGCAGTTTAAGGAGTGCGAAAATAAATGACACAGATTTCTTAGTGTCAAAAGCTGTGTTAGAAATCATATAACCAGAAATTTCTTCTCTAACACTCAGACCTAGGACTCCGCCAGTACCAACTGCTTCTCATTTTAGAATATTTCAGACCTTCTCCCAATTACACTGGCAGTCAACTCTCATCATAGTTATCCAGAGTTAAGCACTAGTAACTTCTTTCCTCGACACCTGAATCTAAGGTACAGAGAGGGTTACCAAGGTAATCTGGAAACAAACTACAAGAGAACAAAACTGGCTGTAACTAGGTACAAACAACTACATTTCTTCTTTCCATTTCACACTAGTGATTGTATTCTGCTTTCTTTACATGACAACCACATCTTTTTCCAACAGACCATCATGTGTTGGGAACAAGTTGCAATATGGCACTCTGGACACAAAGTCTGGGGTCCCTACTTTTTGGGGAAGGCTAGATAAAAGACATTGTGCCAGCCTGTTCAGAGGCAGAAATCTAATACATCACCTAGCTCCAAATTTCACCTCTTCCCAAGGGGCAGGGGAGAAGGTGAAGAGGGGCTTAAGTTCTAGCTCTGTGACAAGATACATCATTGCAGAAGAGCATCCCTGATTTTTTGCATTAAGAGTTCCTGGCAACAGTGGTGTCTATATCCAGCTGTCTGGATTGTCCTAAGAGTGGGGGAACAACTGACGGTGACTTGGTACCGTGGCAGCCACACTGGGAGCACTGGGCTGTAGAAGTGCACATCAGACTGTGGCTAGAGGTTCTTGGGCACCTGAGACCCCAGCACACTTGACTTGGGCAAGATGTGATAGACCCCATTTTGGGAAGAGTTGCCACTCAGGTTGTTTTTCTGTACATGTTCCATCCCCCAGCTTTCTGCTTCTTCTTTCCCCAGCTGGTCTAGGCTCTGGAGGTGCAGTTCTTCCTGACTGGCTTCTTCCTCCTGTGAACAAGAAGAAAGCGTGACCTGAATGTCAGCAAGCTACTAAGAAGTCTAGCAGCACTCCAGGAGAGAGGCAAGGTGTGCATGATACTAAAATATCTTTCCACATTCTTTCAGAAATTAGAACAAGCCTGCCTATTAAAGATCCACTGTTTGCTGCAATACACTGATGAATGCACATTCAAGTGTGAGACAAACAAGGAGAGATAAATCCCTTTTCATCCTTTATGTGCACGTTCACATAAATGCTGTGGTAAAGCAGATCTGCAAACAAACACTTGCATAAGATTTTGGGCATGTTCACATGGGAAGTAGGACCTCCCAAAATACTCTTTCAGATGTGAAGGGATCACAAGACTACTCTGCAAAAGGGAGGCTTCTTTATGCCTCTGTTAGGTCACTTGGTGCTGTTTGGCTATTATCATTATTGAAGCCACGAAAACATGAAGTAGTGACATGGCTCCCACATGCCTTGCTGCTTTTGACTTTAAAGCTGAAGACCCAAAATACACTGGTTGACTCAATATGGGCAGTCTTTGGCAAAAGTCACAATTCTGTAGTGAGATGCTATAAGCACAGAGCTGGCAACCTTCCACCACATGTATGATAAATAATCCACATCAAGATGTTAAGATCACAGTCCACAACAGCCATGAGCTGCTCTTGCTGGGGAGGACAGTTTGATAATTTTTTTTAATGTCTGAGGATGAACAGTAATAAAGCAACTGAAGACTGGCAAATTTTATCCACTGCCACAGGACTGAGATTGGCCTCAAAGGAGCCAGAAGGTGTGTTTAAAGGTACCATGGTTAACTCTGAGGACATGAAAGCAAGAGATTTTATGTCATTTTGCTTGAACAGAAAAGCCTTGATCATACAAAATGCTGACCCTGTCCAAGCCTTTTTGTCTTATGTCAATGAGGATTGGAAAAGCAAAGATGATACCAGGCCCTTTCACCCAGCAGGGCCGGCCACCTGATCTGAAGCTGGTTCAAATGCATGGTGGAGGGCTACCGACCTTGCTAATATCACCCAGTTGTTTGCCCAACAGATCCTTCCTCTTCAGCTCTTTTCTTTCTGGCACATTGAGCTTGTTCACCACTGCATCAGTCTTGGAGCCAATGCTATTTATGGACTGTTCCAGCTGCAGCACACGATGCAGGAGGCTGAGGGAGACACGGAGAGCATTTGTAAGCTTTTTCTTTTGACAAATAATAGGATTTCAGCAGACATCTCCCAGAGACCTCAAATAGAAGTGAATGCTCTCCATCAGACACCTGATTCATACCCACTGATAACTCCCTGCTACATTGTGTTTTCCTCTGTAATCAGTGGTTCTGCTTAGGACACACCCCAGTCCAGACACAGCATAATTCCATTATTAAATATTGCACATGCCTCTCCTTTGATATGGCCCTATGTGGTTTGCGCAGTGTTTCTCAGTAGTAGAATCAGGATATCCTGGTTCTCTGTGCTGTATTTATCCCATGCTCCTCCTATGGAAGAAATATCCAAGTGTTATTCTTGGACCTGGAGGATAAAGGCCAACTAGGCTCTAAATTGAGGATATTTATTTCTACAGGACCTTCTGTAAAGATATCAGCTTTCCCCGGCCCAGTTATCTGGGCCACCTTCTGACCTGAAACATGACAGCATATTGCCTGTGGCCAGATGACAGCTGCAGATGTTATTCAAGAGGCAGAAATCAAAATTTCTTAACTCAGTCTTTTACAGAAACAAACAAACTACATTACTAGAACTGCCCCAGTTATCTCCTGACCTGCTTATTTACACATGTGCAAGATAAAAGGGACAAGATCCTACTGAAACTGCTCAGCACCACTGTAAAGAGTTACATCAGGGAGGGAAGCAGCAGGAAATTGGACCCCGCATTTGCAGGGGTGTTATAACTACTGACAGCACAAACATACACTTGGAACTCTTCTTTGGAGACCCAGACG
This sequence comes from Orthonyx spaldingii, assembly GCA_013397795.1. Classification (NCBI taxonomy): domain Eukaryota; kingdom Metazoa; phylum Chordata; class Aves; order Passeriformes; family Orthonychidae; genus Orthonyx; species Orthonyx spaldingii. The sequence continues at coordinate 671,209 of VZTJ01004373.1, read as the reverse complement.
GCGTTATTGGTGTGGCTGTTCCTTGCTTTCATGTAGGTCAGATTCTCATCCAGGTTGTTGTCACCATAGGATTTCCCCAAATTTTCAATCTCTGTATTCAGAGCAACCTGAAAAACAAAGAAACTCCTGCAAATATGAATACTAATTCTGTGGTCAACAGAACAACACAGAGCTTCATAGGCAGCAATATACTCAGCTGTTTCCAAGTAGAGCTGGAACTGTATTTTAGTTGCCTGCTTAGTTTATACCATAAACCCAAAGATTCCTGAAGCCACTTTGAAGTGATCTCTACCAAAGCGAAGATTTTTTCCCGTGCCCTTTTTTTTGTACCCTTTTTGCTTCTAGGTCACGATTCATCTGCTGTTGCTCCTCTTCATCAAGGATGTGGTTGCCATCTTTGTCAAATCTGGAAAAAGCTGCTGTGATCTCATGGTCTGCATGACCCAGTCTGCAAAAGAATAAAAAGAGAAAGCTCAAAGCGTAGAATTACACTGTTCAGCTCTAACAGAGCGGGAATTTTGAAATCAGTCTATTGTTTCCTCCTGCCAGTGACAAACCTAAACATCCCAAATGGGCAAGAGATAATTAGATTAGCCTATTTAGAGCAGGAGATTAAACTTTTGAGGAAAGATAATTAATTTTTGAGTCTTAAATTGCCCAGATCTGAGCTAACTGCTCACCTTGTCTTGAAAAGCAGAAAATTTAAATTACCTGTATTACTAAGAGAAAGGACTAAGTGGGCATCCCTCAGACTGACTCACTTACTCCTTCAAGCTGTTCTTGAAGTCTTCAAAGTCTAGTTGTTTTGTTCCGTTCTGCAGGGCTTTCTGCACATCAGAAATCCGCTCCTTCTTCAGCTTCAGCCTTGTGAGTGTCCGGTTGTAGCTCTTTTACCAAAGATACAGACACAGAATCACACATATGGAACAGTGAGAAGTAGAGCAGATACAGGTGAGAATATTCTAAGTAATACCAGGAGTTTTTAAGCTTACCACAAGCAAAAATAAAACACTGCTCTATGAACCTCATCTCTAAACTAGAATCATGCCTCCAGAGTTACACCAACATTCTAACCCTCTGCTTTTCTTGTCCCAGTTCTTCCTTGAGCTGATTTCCCAACACATCCACTGTTTAAGATAATGTCTTAAATACTATTCTTTGCAGAATATTGGTCCCACAGCAGAACTGTGACCATCCAGGAACTTTTCTGGAATTTGCCGATGGGAAAGCCAGATTTAACCTGATAGATTTATGTCACTGTACCAGGCTCAGCTTAGCAAAGTAGGACTTGCCATGTTATTGATCAAAGTACATTCTATGAAGGACTGAAAAAGCTTTGTCTAGAGACCATCCAGGGAAGAAAAGTCTCAGAAACACTACATCAAGTAACAGGATTACCCCAACACGTGCTTTCTCATCCTCTCATTGCCAAAGGGTCTAGGTGCTTGATTTATCCCAGAAAGGAACTGTGACTCTTGTGCACACAAAGAAGAGGGGTTTGGAGTTGGCAACCACTGTTTCTCTCTAGTAAATTCCACTTAGATCAGGGACTTCCAAAAAGTGCTTCATGATTAACTAGAAAGTAGCACGGCTTTCGCTATTCGTCACCTGCTTCAAGATGTCAGAGAGCTGCAGCTCATCCTTCTGGCTCGAGAGCTCCTCCTTGACTTCTGAGTAGGTGTCATTGATGATGGCAAGAAACATGTTCTAGGAAAAGGGGAAGAAGTGAGATGAATATGCATGAGACATCTTGCCTGCTCCAGCAGCTGAAGCAGCAAGAAACACGCACAGATGTGCAGGGCTTAGTTAAACAAAGAGCTGTTTCGCTATGGGGGATCTCTCGGGCAAATTAAAGAGGGTGAAGAGAAGGCCCACTTCAGCCACACCGTGTTTTCTTAAGTTTCTGCTGTTAAAGCAGTGGCTGAAAGCACATTTGTTCCCACCTCAACTACTACCTTTGGTAGCCTCTCTTGCAAAATCTTAGGTTACATTTGAACTCCTGACACTGGGTGTTTAACCTGGTTATTATGAGCATCCCTTTGCATCCATTGCCTAGAAAGCCAGGCAGTTTCAGTCTTCACTTTAACAGATGTTGGTCTTTAATCACCCTAATAATCAAATCCCCAATTGTAGTAATACAGTCTTTGCCTACTGTGGTCTATTTGCCCTGCAAAGCTATTGTAAGAGAAATTATTTTTCTAAGCATTTGCACCACACCTAACCCAGGGACTGTCAGGAGGGGTCTCTCAAACACTGCTCTCAATAAACGGACAAGGAGGACTTTGTTGCTTACCAGGAGCACAAAGAAAACAAAGAACACATAGGTGACAAAGTAAATAGGCCCAAGGACCCTGTTGGCATTGTCAATGGAATTGTAGTCAAAATCACCGAGAATGATCCGAAACTGGGTGAAACTGGAGGAAAGAAAGAGCACAGGGTCACACAAAGGCACATGCATTTATCCTTCATCCTCAGACAGTCCTGAGGTGAACCTGAACCTGCCTGCAGCGCAGATGGGCACAGGCACAAACCAGAGTTGGGTCTAAGTCACTCCAGAGTGGCGAGTTAAATGTATCCATAGTATTTCAGGGGTGAACCGAGCTGATCCGGTTAGAGCAAGAGGAAAACAAATATGGTTTCCACACAAATTCAGGTTGTCCAGAGCATGTTTTGGTATAAATAGGAGTCAAAACCAAAACAACCTGAATTTTCCCGGATTAAAGGCACTTGACTCAACAAAGCCATCTCTTTCAAGAGAGTTTGTGAGACTCGGGAGGGATTTTAGAACTGGACAGTGCTCTTTAACCTTTTGATGTTCATAGCCCTATAATGAAGAAAGTTTAAGTCTATTGATACTAAGCTTCCTTATCTCAGTTTTCTCTTGTAGACCCCTCAAAGGCAGGACCTGGATGCCCAGAGGTCTGTGGAACACAAGCTGAAAGCCACTGCTGTAGCAGATACCTCCATTAACATCATACATTGCTTGAGCAGGCCCATGGACTGCAGGATTGTCTGAGACTGGACTTTAACTCACTTCCCCAACACTCCCTTCTTGTGTGCTCATCCACCCACTGGTCATCCTCCATCTCAGACATATTTATCATTATCTGTGGGACTTCTCTGAAAATAGATATCCTTACCCATATCCACCATATCTCTTGTCCTTACTGATAAACACCAGACAAATAGAAATCTGCCTGTAGTCCTCAGTTTTCTCATTGTGTTTTGTCCATGAAGATGCCACAGCCAGAAGGCTGTGAGCAACTTATTAACCCTTGTGGCTTTATTACAATGAGATACAACAGGTATCTGATTGACACTGAAATTTGCAGCTGGGGGGAAGAGTGGAAAGCTGTTAAAATTATTTTGATGAAATTATGGAAACATGGTACTAACTTACACACTTACATGCATTTAACAAAGGTACTGAAGTTTTCCACTTGTGTCCCAAATAGAAGGTAACCCAGCTGGGCATAGGCAAAGAAGACAATGAAGAACATAATGGCAAAGCCCAGGATGTCCTTGGCACAACGTGCAAGTGTGGAGGAGAGCTGGGTCATTGTTTTGTTAAAGCTAATGTACTTGAATATCTGCAATATGATGGAAGAATAGGGACAAAGTTAGGCCAAACCATCAGCTAGGTCAGTCTCCCTCATGTATGTATATGCTTACTAAGACAAGAGACTCACTATAGGACCAAACTAGTGAGGAGAAAGCTGGCTAGGGAACGGTGGCTTAGTCTTCAGGATATTTACCCCAGGTGTGCCACCATCCTCCTCTGGGTTCACAAACATATGACTGTTCCATCTGTCAAACGAAAATATAAACAGGGACTGCTAGAGGCTAATGAGGAGCCCCTTGGTGGCTTTCCATCATATCAAGATGCTTTAGTTGAAGTGCAAAGTCCATGTCAACAGATGAGTCATTTGCAGCTCTTGAGTGACCATCATGAAAAAAACCCCATGGTTTGCAAGATTATCCTCAAAAATACCAAAATAGTACAGGATGGAGAAAGTTACATAGTACTCAGCATTTTCTAAAACCACTTTTACACCACAGTGTCTGAGCTCATATCCCTGACTGTTATCTCCAAATAACTGTCCTCAGAATGCAGGGTGAAAAGTTGCCCATATTTACTGCAAAACAGAGCATATAACTTTGAGGAAAATCCTCTGTTCTATAGCTGTTACACTCATTTACTCAGAGGGATGGAAGAGACAACCCTCAAGCTATCTAGAAGAAGAGGCCTGACTGGGGACCTGGCACCTCCCAGACCGCCTACAATACCTTGATCCAGGCAAAGAATAAGTTGACTGCATTCATGTTGTTGTACTGTGTCTGCCAGAATGCCAGGAACTCAAAGTCTGCATAGGTGTTGGGGTGTTTCAGCAACTCTCCCAGCAGCCTGTTCACCTCAGTGGTGCGAAAGATGTGAAACCCAATAGCGACAATGGAGAGCTGCAAAGATGAAGAGGAATAGTCTGCAGTGACCACTGTTCCAATGCTTTCCATGGAAATTAAAATGCCACAGAACTCACTGGAATCCCACTTCAGAGCTGCAGTCTAGTGGTGGGCTATGGAGATATGGTCTTGATGTGCTGAATGATGCCCTGACTTCACAATCTCTGGGGCATCTCTAAGAAAGAACTTTTTCCTAGCAGTTCTTCCAGACACAAGAGCATGTGTCCATTTAATCTGCTGTTCATTTTAGTATTGGAGCCAAACATGTGCCAGCTCTTGTCTTATCTAGAATAATTTCCACATTCTTTCATTTCTTTTGGCTCTTATACCTCTCTGCCATCGCTCCCCCAAAAAAGTGTGCAAGAATCCTCACCAGAATGACAACCACATCCAGGATGTTCCAGATGCTGGTGAAGTACTGAAGTTTGTGGATACGAAGCTCCAAAGCCTCTTCCACCACATAGTAGAAGATAAAGACACAGAATACAATTTCACAGGCAACAATGAAGAAGTCCCATGCGCTGACATATCGTATAAGCTTCACTGTCCGGATTTGCCAGGAGGGAATGGCACCACCAGTGGCTGGAAACTCAACCACTAACCTTGAAGGGGACAAGGAAACAATTACAAACTAGGGGATGGAGGCTCAGAGGTAGTTTTGAGAGGCATCAAACCTGAGCATGAGCTATCCCCCAGACTTCCATGAGTGAAAGCATTGTGCATGTGTTTATGCAGCCATATCTCTGCTGCTTTACTGCCTGTAATAGGAAAGGGTCAAAGGTGACAAGAAGTGTGACTGGTTATTTCAGGAAGACCAAGACTTCTCACTAATCCATACAATTTTTAGTGACGTTACTCAGACCCACCCCACTGGTGGACCATAGTAAAATATTTGCATTTTAACAAACAACGGCATTGAGGAAGATGCAAGAGGCTGAAGAATTTTTGTTGGGACTCAGCTTACCTCAGAACACAGAACAGATTGATATTTGCATTATACACAGAGAAATCAATGAAGACAACTCGTGTTCCACGATCCAGCCACAGTTTCTCTTTCAAGACTTGCAGGGCTTCAGCACTCTCTTCTCTGGTCATCTTGAGGTCTATGTAGTATCCTCCCCCACTGTAACTGGTTAGTCTTCCCCAGTGAGATGAACCACCCAGCTCCTCCTCAGAATGGTACCTCCACCTGCAACAAACAAGCCACAAACAAGGCTTCACCTGCCCAGGCTTGGATATGGCCTTGTACCCAGGAGAAATTAGACTACATCTTCAAGGGGCAGAGCAGTTTTTAATTAAAGAATTGGCATTTAATTCCTATTCCAGATCTGACCCCACATAATTTCTCTATTATTGTTAGTTTTCTGGTTTAGTGCTTCCAAGCAGTGCCACAACGTGATTTGCAATACCATGGAGGGAAAATTCTGAGGTTTGTTGACTATATCAGTCTTGTTTTCAAAGGAGGTTACTCTCAAGATCTATTCTGTTGCCTTCTACCACATCACACACAACCATCTGCTTAGAATGCTCTTGTACTCATATTTCCTATTGAACAATAGCTTCTCGTTCATGGATCAAGACTCATGCAGTGAGCAGAGTTATTAAACTGCAGCTACCTCACATGGTTATAGAGAAATAGGTTGTCAGGATGAAAGGGATGCACTCCCCTTCCTCTGGCTCCTGAAATCGCAGAGGAAAGCAAATAGTAGCTTGCCAGCTGAATGCCAGCTTGCCATTTGATGGATCTGGTCCCAAAAGTCTTTATTTATCCTCACTCTCTTAAAAATATGCAAAAACTTCTCCCTAATTTTCCACTGGATTTTTCATGGCTTTCCCAACATGAAAACTCATTCTGTTGTGCTTCACAAAGAGACACTCCACCTTATTGATAGACCAAAAGGACTTGCTGCCTCTGACTGCGAGGGAAATTCCAGCCTTACGTGAGAAGCTCACCCCCGACATTCTGCAGCTCAGCAGCTCTTATTTGAGCTAGAAGAGCCTAATTTGGATTAGATGTACTTACGCTGTTCCATTGATGAGCCCAAAGGAGACCCTTTCCTCCTTGTCTTCAGAGTATACATCATAGCAGCCTGAGATTTCCTCCTTGAAGTCATCATGGACCACACAGGAGTTGTTCTTCACCTTCAGTTGTCTCATGCGTGGGACACCCAGCAGCAGGTTCTCGTAATAGATGTATGACTGGGTGCTGTGCGCTGTCAGGGACTCGTTGTTGTACCACTTTGTCCAGTAAAGATTATCCAGCAGGGGACCTTGTGCATACTGCAAAGGAGGGAGAGGAAAACAACTCCTTCATAGCTCACACATCAGAGGAATTTTCTTAGTCTGGGATTGAGGTAGTAAGACCTGACCCACTCCTCTCTGCTCCCCAGGATGGAAAGTAGGAGAAGTTCGTGTTGGATGTATGTTATGGAGAGGAAAGACCAGGGCCGGTGGTAGAGGAGGGATGCTGGGCAAGTAGGGTCATTGTTGGTTTCTCACAAACTTGTAATGTGTTTGCTGCACCTTCTATGGCTAATGAAGAGATAAAAGCCCTACAAGTCTCTTTGTCTCTTCTACTTCAGTCAGCAAAAGTCTCAAGGAATTGCCTTGGCACCAGTTGTGAATGATGAAAAGTGCATGTGCCAGTGTCCTGGAAACAGTGTGGTAGAAACAATAGTGCCATTGTTTGCTGGAGTGTTCTAATACGACAGAAAAAGACAAATCTAATTGACAAATAATTTCTGGTTGTCAGAGATAAGTGGTTGCAATAACTCAATGATCTTCACTGTGGCTCTCATTATTCCTTCACCCATTCTTTGACAGAAGTATGTTAGACCTTGGATATTTTCTCCCTTCTTTATTTGCTTTGATAAAAGTCACTGCAAACGTTAATCCAGCTTCTTCCTAAAGAATCTATAGATTAGACAACCCCAAGCATGAATTACAGGCAGGTTAATTCTGATGTTCTCAAAATGCCATGAAAACAGACATAGGCTATTACTAAGACATGGAACTGTAGGATTCAAAGCCACCTGTACCTCAAGGAAACCTGAAGTAAATCCCTTGTCTTCTCTGGGCCAGTACTGCCTATCTGTGCAATGAGCTAATGCTCATATCACCAAAATTGTTTTGTTATGTCCTGCCTGTTCAGCTGGCAAGTTACTGGGAAATGGACCCTTCTGGGCACACACAACACTTAGCCTAGCCAGTATTCTGGACACAGGTGTAGCTTTCTTATTTCCTCTACGGGCCCCTCCAGGCCACCGAGTCCAGCCCCTGCAGCCCCTTCCTCGGTAGCTCCGATCCCAGGCCGGCGGTGGCTGCTCCGGGCAGGCAAAGACAGACGTACAAGTTGCGTTTATCAGAGTCCTTTATTCTTCCCTCGTCGAGTGAGAGGCGGAAAACAAGATGTGTAGTGGAAACGTGGCCAGACCCCCCTGCCCCCTTCTTGCCTCTCTCTTTTATTCCCCCTCCCCCTCGTGGGCAGGGCGAGAGGCCAGCTAATAGACAAATGACGAGCCCGTGACATGTGGCCAGTCCTGGGTGAACAGGGGAGGGATAAGTGGAATGCAGAGCGGTGAGTGGCCAGGCCAGGCCAGGATGTCCCTGGTGGCCAGCACACTACCACACACAGTCTCAGGGATAAATTATACTTTAAATCAGTGAATATTTTGCAAGCAAACTGTAACTATTGCATATTACTGTAAATATTGCTAGTAGCTGGCAAAAGCTATTGTGGCAGCGAAATGTCTTGCTGAAATCACTAGATAATACTTGAGAGGGAATCGAATATCCCAGCCTAGCTGAGATTTTCAGGGTTCCCCATGGCAGGCCAGATTTGTACTCACCACCCAAAAGTCAGCCATGCTGCCGATGGACTGGAAGGAGACACGGCCATCTGTAGAGGTCTGCAGGAAGAGCTCAGACATCACTTTGGTGTAGTAATAGGCATTGGAACTTGTCATTCCATATGTCACTAAGAGAACAAGAGGAGGGTCCTTCCTTATATCTGAATATTGGAGCCTGATATAAATGTGTTTATATATTCACTTTCTATGTACCTTATATTTTCACAGGTAAGCTGAACAAGGCACAGGAGAAGAAATCTTGGGACTTTCTGTGTTCTTTGGGATTTACAAACTTATCTGCTGTGTGTTCCAGAATTTAAATGGTGAGACTGACTGACTATGAGAGTAAAGTAGTAAGAGAAGACCATTGGATGATATAACTGAACATCCTGGGTAACAGCTTTTGTTCTCGGACAAAATTTCTGAGGAAATTTAATTTCTCAGAACAAAGTCCATGATCCATATTTTGAATTTCTGATGTGAATTCATGAAGGCACAAAGACCGCCCTATTTTCCCAAGTGAAAAGCTCCAGGTAAGTTTTCATCTACCAAGAAACCCCAAGAGGAGCAGGCTCTAACTTCCACAAACATGTTATGTCAACTCTCTAGTGCTCCTTCCTTCAGAAAAACATCCATCACGATGATTGCTAAGAACATGTCCTACTCTTGAAAGGATACCAGGAAAATAAAGCACCTGACATTCAAGGCACAACCCCACACACCTTCTGGATGACTCAGTGTGTGACAACACATACATCTGTGTGCGTGTCTTGGTTCTTTAGCAAGAGTGACTGAAGCACTGTCTCCTTGGGCCAGCATGATAGTAACTTAGGGTGATATTGTCTGTCCATCTCTCCTGCCACAGGGTCCATGAAATATAACCCTCTTCACTGTGCCATGCACAGGTGCTCATTTGTGATAATGAATGAACCCTTGCGAAAGCAAACAGCCATTGTCCTACCTACACAAAGTCCATATTAGCATTAGCATTCAGTACAGGGACACATACATTCACCCAAGAACAACAGGATGAGCTGCCATCCGCTTTATCACCTCAGCCACCCATCCAGTCTCAGAGGGGAGAATCTCCCTGAACTGTGTCTTTGATACCAGGAAGTTTCTAGAGCTGCTCTCTGGGTTTTGGACATTTGCTGTGAAACTGAGAAAAGATCCTGGGCAGATTCTCCCAGGACTGTGGAGTCAATGGCTAGAAATGGTAATGTGAGTCAGAAAATACTGCTTAAGTCTAACCAACATCTATTAGCACTGATCACTAATTTTACTTCTGTGTGCTGCAGCTATTCTGTAGGTTAATGACAACTTTTTGCTGCTGTGAGTGCCCACACAATAAATGTAACACTTAAAGCAGAGCAAGGAAGACTAGTAATAAAATCTCTCATTATTCCCCTCCCGCTGCACACAGAAATGATGCCTGTGAGATAGGACAGCTACTTACGTAGACAGATGTCCACCAAGAACATAACATAGACCAGCAGTTCTCGCAGGGTGGTCTTCACGTAAAGCTCCCTGTTTTCAGCTGTGTTCTCAGTCAGCGTAGTGCCCCACAGACCTGTTGGGTATAAAGAAGAGACTGTAGAGTTTTCATGGCCATTCTCAAGGGCCATGTGAGGAGCTGTAGTCCTGTTCCAACAGAACGCTGCTAGGAGTTGGTGTTTTGTCACTTTTCAAGGCCAAGACACTTTTCAAGGCCAAGACACTTTTCATTTCAAAACTTGACCTATAAAAATGTGCTAAACACCCGTAAGAAGAACCATTCCAGCATGAATAAAAGATTTGTGGCTAACCAACACTGAAATATACTGGCTTTTTATTTTGCTAAATCACTCTTTAGTTTTCTGTTTGTGTTCATTATAGCCTGATCTTTTCCTGACTTTTTCAGCTTACTCTTTGCAGAAATCCAGTCTTTGTCACAAATGCTCTTGAAACCATAATATTTCATCTCAGTCACCCATGTGCCAACAGCTGATGTTCTGAGACGTCTTCCATAGCAGAACTGCATCTGCTGTTAGCTTTACAACTATTACTCCTGTTAGTGTATATACCATTAGGCCCCCAACTTTTGTCTCTTGCTTACCTAAAAACTCTTGCAGTTTTCTTTTTGGTCATAAGACTCAAACAAATAACTCAACTCAATATTTTCAGCATAACATTTTGAGCCAAATTATCTTCAGGAGATCTAACAGTGGAGCTTAGCTGAATCCAATACACCAATTGCACCAGCTAAAGATCTTATTTCTTCACACAACTCACTAAAAGTCACCAGGGTTGTCAATAAGAGAGAAACACTTCCTTTAAAAGGAGCCTTGATATTTTGGGTTTGATGAACCATCCAATACCATTAGTGTATTTGTTTGTTCTTTTTGTAATGGCTTTCTGTTGTGATTTCTGGAATGCTCCTGAAGTTGAAAGGCATAAGAACCTTCAATTGAAAGCCTAGTGATGAAAGCCATGCCAATAATAGCCATAGTCTTCCTGCTTTCTGCAGCTCCCAGACAGCTCAGCCCTGATTCCTATCCTCAGTAAGATGCAACATCTTCTGGCAAACCAGGATCAAAGCTGATCAAAGACTCCACATTTGAAGTCATCTCTGGCAGATGACAAAATTCTTTTTTCTCTGGAGTAAGCAAAAGTGTTCTAGTGATCTGTGTGCATTTATCCTGTCATTTTGATAGCTCTTTGGCATCTCAACAGATTAGAGAGCTTTTTGCACCATCAACTACCACAGTGACTGTTGCAGCAACTGCCATCGCTTCTGGACAGACAAACCAGTAGCCTGTTCTGGACCAGCAACAGAAATGACAGCCTGGAGATGATCTGGATTAATGCCTGTGGAGGAGAAAGTATCACATGATCTACAGGAATCTTCACAATGGAGAAAAACAAAGGAGAACAATTTTCCCATCTCTTCAGGTCACTTTTAAATGACTAATACTTCATATGACTACATCACAATCTTTTAACAGGTTTGTTTGGGTTTTTTTTCCATGAGCAGGGAACCCCTACTATCCATATGTTTGGAGCAAATGCACAGACCTTCTTTCCTTTGAGAACAGAAGTGTACTCAGGAACACCTAAATTCAAGGACACTCACATACCCTTGAGAACTTGCTTCATAGACTTGCCCAAAATGATACCTGGAGGACCATGAGGCTGCTCCAGTCCTTTCAGATTGCATGCAGGAGTTATAATACTGTATCAGCCGAGGTTTATTTTCGGCTACGTCTTTAGGAAACATGCCAGGGAAAGCTACCACCTCATACACCAAGCATGTTCCCATCCGTGTCTCCCTTGGCACCACCTACCCCCTTGGGGATGCAGCTGTTTTGGACATGGCATTTGGAGTAGAAGGACTCAAGGCTCAAAGACATCCAGTCTTCCTTAGGGCATCTTGAATGACCATCCAGAACTCACACCGCTGAGCAAACAAAAAGTAACAGAATCTAGAAAATAGGCCATGAATGCAATTAATTTATAAGTCTCACCTTCCTGATAGTAATAAGTGACTAATAAGAATTACTGGCAACACCTACATTATCTTCTGAGTGTGCTTTTAAACCAGATTTGTGATGCAGGTGAGTGACTAGCTCACAGTCTCAGGTACAGCTGGAGATCCTTTTCCAAAGGCAGTGGGAAGCTGGGTGTCCCTCATCAACCACCATGCACCCAGATACCCAGTAAAATCTGTCCATAGGCTGGCCATGAAATAGCTGAGGTGGCAGGAGGCAGGCAGGAACCAGGACACAGTGCTGCTTGGACACGACTTATAGAGGAATGGTCCTGAGCAGTGGCATCAGGAGCAGCAGCTACTCACTGCTAATCCAGCACAGTTGCTGATGAGGACAAGAGAAAAGCTTAATAATCCAACTATTGCAACTAGTTATGGACATGTAATCCCAGGAAAAGGTTTTTAAGCAAAAAAACCCGACCCCTCAAACTGTCACTGTCTGACTTATATTTACTACTTCTGTTTTCCATGTGAGACACCAAGGTGATTAAATGAAAAGGGAAGGGGGAAAGCCAGCAATGAGAGGCACCTAGTAAATGCTGAGAAACTAGTAAAGATGCAAAGGAAGGAACCAAATTCTTCTAAGAAAATGTCTCTACTTCTGTGAGGCTCAAAGAGGCCTTTGGTCTGTCTGCACTGGCCTTTGGATTCCCAGCTCTGGTATTTCCTACAGCCCTATGTGCCACCCTTAGCAGCAGGACACACTGCTGCAACAGTCAGAAGAAAGTGCTGTAGTGACCTGACAGTTATCATCATTTGCATGCTCCAAATTCAACTCTGGCAGCTCACAAATGGAAATTTGGTGTTAAAGTATGGATATGTTTTTCCATTTTAAGCCTCAAATAATGCCTAGAAGAAAGCATTTCAGAATAAACCAGGTAAGTGATACACTGCCTGAGAGTAATCTATAATTATCTACCAAACCTGCTCAGCACTGTTCTTTGGCCAGGAGAAATCTCTAAAGTCGCTGCTCTGAATTCCATGTGAATTAGTAATAGCAATTCCATGTGACTGTAATAGCAATGACAAAAGTATTGATCATAGAGGGGCTGTGCAATTCAGGACCCTGCTATACTGTTATTCACCCACTCATACTGTTAGAGAGTACAGCTCTGAGAAAGGTTCTTGCCTTCCAAGTGAGGAAAAAAAAGACATTGGCAAGAAATTTTTTTTTTGCTTTATCTTCCCTGTTTTTAAAATACTAGGACTTTATGCCTTCTATGAGAAACTGTTGAAATAATGCCCTTACCCAGGATTGTATCCTGACAGGAGACTTATCTTGTCCCCAGGGTTTTGTTTGCCTCTGAATAAGCCTACATAATATTTCATTCCCCTTTGTCTTTTAAACTGTAAAACAGCACCTCTTTCTTTCAGCTATCTTCAAAACATTATTTGATACATTGCTGCAATCCCCTACGTTTCATTCCTGACAAAAATCAGTGCTAGATTTTCTCTGGTAGACAGGTCTATCAGTTCTTACCTTACTGTAGCACGAGGCCAGTACCACTCTATCTAGAAAATGCACACAAAGACAGTAGTCTCACCACCACAGTGATGGCTCCTGGGGATTCAGCTTAGGATTCACCTAAGCTCTGCCAACAGATTCACTGCATGACCTTGAGCACACCACTGTCTTACCTTGTAGTAAAGGCAACAGGACAGACCATGAAGCTATAGCAAAACACACAGAATGAGGATGCTCCTTTCAGGTCAGCCAAAGATGATATCTGGAGTAATGTTACTGCAAGTGGAACAGGTCCCTGGGTTATATAGCCACTATAAGGTTTCTGTGTTCTGCATCCCTTCTCTTCCTCCCCTCCTTCCCACACCATTGCTCTGAGGGCTAATAAGTCCCTTCTAATGAGATATCAGAGATTTACCTCGGATGCCTCTGAAGATGTAGAAGCAGCACTTGAGGAAAGGATTTGTCTTTCCATTAACAACTTCGCTCTGTTCTTCCTCGTAAGGCAGTGGATCCCTGACCTCTTCAAAATTCTCATAGGGATTCTCCAGGATAGATTTGGGGTTGTAGATGGTTTGAATTTTCAAGGAGGTAGAGGGAGAGCCGTTGTAAACAGGATTGTCCCAAGCTTTCTTCCCCACTGTCACCAGTTCATGCACCTCTGATGCTTTAAAGTGGCTTTCAGCTCTGTTGTTTCGGTGAGACAAATTCATGACTACTTACTGCCGGCAGTACTATTTAACCAGAATTGTGAAGATTGCCTGCCCAGGCTGGAATTAATAGTTAGCAGAGAGATACTCAATGCCTAACTGTTTGTCCGCCTCAGCAGCCAGGAGAGGGCACACCAGCAGCTCCCCACAGACAGCAAGCATCCTCTCTTTCTTTTATATCAGCTCAGCTCGTGACACCGATCAGAGGGGTGGCACTACCCGTTGTTAGGAACCACCGTCAGCCCTATTATCCCAGTCGCCCTGGGAACACCGACAAGTGCAGGAGTCCTTCTCTGCTCCTTACCGGCAATAACAGACCTAGGTGCTGTCGTGAGAAGGGGAGGCTGCAAGGAACCGGCCCCTGCAGATGGGGAGTGGCTGGACCCCTCAGGCTGCTGCAGCCCGGGTGAGTTCCAGGGGGGATTCCGTGCGAGTACCATGGGAAGAGGGGTCGGATGATCCCGGTTTGAGCAAAGGGCCAAAGAGCAGAAGCTCCTGCGGGCAGCAGCGCCAAGGTGGGCAGGTGGCACAGCATTCTCTTTCTTAGCTCATTGTAAAAGCAGGGGTGAAACACGGGAGCAAATGTAGTGCTTGTTTTGGAAACCAGGGGCTGGAATCTTCTGCTTTCACAGTATTTCCACAAGCCCTGCAGTGCCTGCCAGCCCTGAGCCAAGCCTGATTAAAAAAAGAAAAACAAACCCCAAAACAATAACAACAACAACAACCAAAAAACCAAACCAAACCAAACCCATCAAACAGGGAAAACTGGCAAAACCAGTAGTTGGAAGTTGCCTGCATCTGCCTGGCCACTGGCCAGCAGCAAGCTGTCGTCCCAGGCACCACAGGTACTGCAGGCCTGTGACTGTACCCTGGAGGGTCTCAGAGCTTAACCTTGGGATGACACACTTGTCTCAGTGATGAAACTATAAAAGAATGTACAGCCTGAGCCTGGTCCTTCCTCAGGTCTGAATATATAATTCAGAAAGTACTGAGAGTTGCTACTTTTCTAGCATTACCCAAGGAAGGAACATGACTCTCACATCTGTAGCCCCACAGGGCTCAAAGGTACAATTGAGAACGTTTCTTTGGACACTAATATTCATACAGGTGAGGTTGCCAGGCCAGCTGGGATATGCAGAGATGGCCCCTAGATGTCACCTAAGATCATGGCACTAAGCAGCTGCTTGAACAACAGTGAGATGAGACCTAACTTGGCACAGGGCACTAAGAGGGAAGCAGCTGGTTGGAAGGTCACTGGCAGTCTGGGTTGAATCCTTTGACTGAATTTGGTATTATTAGGGCCCGTTGTGTTTTATTACTCCCTAGCAACATGAAAGTAGTGGCATGGAATCAGCGGGTTCAGTGGATGGGAAGCATTTGCAGAGCTCCCAAGCAGCAGGAACGCTAAGGAATGAGGCTTCAGTGAAAGGCCTCATGCCAGAGCCAGGCATCCAGCTGCACTCCTGGGACCATATAGCAGATATCCCTGCCCATGCACAAGTAGCATGACTTATGTGCAGAGCTGCTGCTTTGGGGGAATATGGAGGTTTTTTCAGAATGCAGCTCTTGCTGCCTGTGGCACATCCCACCTCATTCTTCAGGACCCAGGTATAGTGCAGATCTGGTGTCTCACTGGCTGGGGCACACTGACCTTCTATATTGAAAGACCAAGTCATCCACTAGCCCAGAAGACAGGTCATGTCTGTGTTGCCTGATTTGGAAGAGCCTAATACAAGGTAGAACCAAGAGCACCCTGTAATTAGGGAAACACATGCAATGCTTTACAGGCAGCATGAGGTGACTCAGTTTATGTGAGTCTGGAAAGCTCCTTTTCAGCCAGTAAACTTGAATGATGGGAGATGTGTCAGCTGGGGGAGAATATGATCCAGACTTTAGGAGCTCATAGATCACTCTGCCATGCCCTCTATGGTGTTTGATGTAAGCCCGTGTGGAGCACCGGTACTTGCTGGCTAAGGAACAGTGCATGTCTGGTAGCACCTGTGAGCACTTACCTCACATCTTTTTTCCTGACAATGCCTTGGGAATTGTATTTGCCAAACTTTCATTCTTGTGAAAACCAGGCAACAGAATTTCTCTTCTCCAGTCTTCTTTTTCCTTTCTTTGTTGAGATTCATTTTTCAGCAGGCCTAAAAGAAACCTTTCAGAGGTACCCAAGGAAGACTGTTTCTAAAACCAGAAACCACTATCACAATGGGATTCAGCATGTTGGGGTAAGACAAAGTAACACAGCTGCAGAAGTTTTTCTGTTAGTGTGCCAAGCACACTTACATTTAAACAATATCCCACACTTAATTCCTTTGTGTAAGGAGAAGAAAGCACCAAAAAGTTCATAAATTCCCCCCCAAAAAGCACTATCAAACACTGAATGAGAACTACAAAGCATTTAGATTTCATGGTTAGAAGAAAGTCATATCAGTTAATGAAGAGCAGTCACTTGTTGGGATTGAAGGCGAGTCTGCTCACCAGACCCAAGAGGACAGGCTCTCCAGGAGCTCACCAGCCACTGCTGAAGCGTCCCTGACAGGAACGTTTACACCATCTAGAGGTGATGCTGGGACACCAGTTACAGACCAACTCTTTGTGCTGAGTAGAGCAGGTAGAGGACCAGGACAGAAGTACCCAGCTCTATAACAGAATCAGTTTCTGCCCAGAGTTTGAACAATACTTTTAGTTTTCGTCCAGGAGCTTAATCGTCATCAGTGAGGTTTCATTCTTGAGAAATCTCGTGTATAAGTTTAGCAGTACAGAGTGTACTATAGTCACTCTTTACTTCAACTAAAACAAACAGAGACACAGCCATGGATAAATAATTCTATATCCAAGTCTCTGTTTTCTTACTTAGGGTGCTATATTAATTCTCTTGGCAATAATCCATTTTCAGCACATTCTCATCAACACAAGCATTTGGTTCCCACTTCCAGGGAACATGAACAGAGCTAGAGATAGTTGTTATCTCTATGCATCAGAGATAGAGAATGGGAAAGTGGTGGAAACAGCACTAATCAACTGTTAAACATCAGAAATAAAAAAACACGTTTCCAAGCAGAGCGCCTTGGTGTTGAGTAAGCTGTTTATGACACATTCTGAAAATTTTCCCAGCACAATATATTAATGTTCATGTGTTTTCATTACTTTTGATTTAAATGAAGTCTTCTCTGCCTCTTTTTTTTTTTCATCAGTTGGATTTTATCTATATTTGAATAATACCATTCTTATTCTAGTAATGTTCAGAGGCTGGTTCAGAGGAACCAGCACAAAAGGTGAAAGTTGCTTTCTGCAGACCAAGATGTAAAAACTGTTTCAGTAAGCAACCCTACACGTCTCCAGTTTGTCAAGATAAATCTGCCTGAGGAGGAGAAGGTGAAGAGAGAGCAAAGAACATTTTAGCCAAGCACATATTGAAATAGAGCTATAAAAACTCGTTACCATGTTGTACAACTTCGCAATAAGTTTTCATAAACATTTGTACAAAGACATATTTACTAACACATATTTCCTAACATATTGAAGAGCTTTCTTACATTCATGTACCTGTGCAGTGGCCTTCAGTGGGGACTTCACTGTCTGGCTGCAAATTCACAGGGATTGTGCATGTGCTACTCCACCTGAGGACAAAGAAGCAGGTATAGGATGAAGTTATGAGGTCCTTTACAAGATAATGTTGATTTTTTTTCCTCTTTTTAGAATATAGAACTAAATTTTCTTGATTTCTAAATACAATTTTGATTACAAATAACCTTTCCTGTCACTCTGCAGGGTGATGTTTTTTTAAAGCTTCATTGTGATAGATGCAGGTGTGCAGATCCATGTGTGGGCATGTTACCACACACACAGGCAGAAAGCGTGCTCCGAGGAACTGTCTGAGCCAACTGGCATTGCTGGGAGAAAGTCTGTTGTTGACACACTGTGGGCAGTAATGAATGTCCAGGTGAGCACCACACCCAAAAAAGCAGAAGTACCCGAGGAGGATCAGCTTCACAACAAAAGGTATTTTCTCCTGTGCAATGAAATCAGCTCTGGGGTGGCAACCAACCCACAGTTTACTCCCAGAGGTGACCCATGCATGTCACAAGTTGGGGAACTTCCATTAAGGTGCTCAAGGAATCATTTCTCATAGGCTGGGCTGCCATCACTGCCAGGGGCAGGGTGTTTGGATACAGGCTACTCCTTTGACCCAGCGGCACCACAGCCAGCAAGTAGAAGAACACACACAGTCTGTGTCCCATGGCATATCACAAGCAAACATCAGCCATTGTCCCTACAGCGATAAAGCAGGGCCCAGACCAAAGATTTCTTCCCCAACCCAGCTATCTGCCAGATGCAAGAAAGTTTCCATATAATATCCCTGAGAACACATCAGGTTGCAGGCTTGTGTTGAATAAGTGTGATGAGAGGAAAGAATGCTGGTCACTCTTGGGTTTTGGGGAATGTTGCATTAATACATGGGCTAACACATAGGGAAAAAATAGCAAGATGCATCAGATGTGAGAGATGAGATTGTAGGTTCAATCAGCTTTGTTAACAGAAGCAAGCAGGATGGAGAATTGCAGTACTACATCTAGCTTTCTGATGGAATAGCATAAGTCATATAATAGGAGATTAGTAAAAGAAGGTCTCGATTGTGGAATTGTTTCCCTCCTCCCAGACTTGTGTTCCTACATTTAGATGCACCAGCACTTTTTAAAGCATTTAATCCTTGAAGCATAGGTAAGGCCTGTGGTTTTTTTCAGTTTATTCACAGTAAATCTTGCATTGAAAGATTGTTTGGTTTCATTAGCTATTATTCATACTTCAGTACTTTTCATCTACTCCCCAATTACATGCTTATGAGTTTAGTAAAGCCCTTAAACTCACTATTGTGACCACCTAGGATTGCTGGGCAGTTCTCTGGGAATTTTATAGCATATGGCTACAAACTGGCACAGGGTTGCCCTGTTTGGGAAAGCTCACTTGGAGCATCATCGACCTTTTCTGTCTGTTTGGAGAAATCCCACGAGGATGGTTTCAAATCTCTCAGCGGTGGCAGTCCAGCCCACCTCAGACACCTGCACCCCGCTGAGCTGGGGTGAATACTTCAGCTGAAACCCGCGGGATGCTCTGTTCCTCACTGGCCCCCGGCAGCGCCGCGGGAGCCCATGGCCGGAGCTGTCCCCAAGTGTCTCCGCCTGCGCCGCCCGGTCCCCACCGCCCGGTGGCGGCCGCGCTCCATCCCGCGCGTCCCCTCCTTGTCCTCGGCCGCCGCCGCGCCGCCAACGCACCTCGCGTTCTTTCCCGTTTTCCTCGCTGCCTTCTCGAGTGTCCCTCAGCTCGCTCCCTCTCCGAGGGCGCGGTGCCCGCTGCTGAGCGCATTTCCCAGCGGGTGCCTTCCCGGCGCGGAGGTGGCCGCACACACCGAGCCCCGCTGCCCCAGCCTGGGCTTTGGGAGTCGTTTGAGCGTCGGGCTGCAGCTCCTCAAGGCCCCCCGGGCCGGGCAGCGCAGCCCCAGGGCACCCCCGCTTTGTGCCCTTCTTGCAGCTGGTCCCTCCTGCCTGCATGGCCCCCTCCTCAGGTGGCTCTTCTGCCTGGAACAACATTCCCCAGTGGCCACAAGCACTGGAAATCCCACCAGCATTCACCTTCCATACCACTGTGGGTTTAGCCTTTATCAAACTCAGTCAATTACTGCCTGTCACCCCGGTTAGCAAAGACAATATGGGCAGAGCCAGCACAGACCCAACGAGACCCAACCTGTCCTTGCCAGGACAGGGCACCAGCAATATCCAGCAGCCAGGCCTCTTTAAATGCTCAGCAGAGCACTCAGCTATCAATCAATCCTGCCTGAGGACCAGTGCAAGTGTTTGGGATGAAGGGAGTGCAATTTATTCCACCTGAGAAAACTTTTTCTAGCTGGTTACTGATCATTGCATATCATGCAAAAGCTACATCATAAGTGGCAGACATATGCCATGGAGGAAATACCATGGTCACCTGATGAAAGTTGCCAGGCTCTCTGCAGTTTAATAACTGCATGTTGATTTTAGGAACACTTCCACCTCCCAGGGCCTCTGGCAGGGGCAGGCAATGCAAATATCCCATGCAGAATAATTTAGGCAAAGTTCAAAGGGTAGGGCTGGAGGCATAAAACTCGATTAATAGTTCAAATTTAAATCCTCAGCACTGGTTAACATTCACATAACTAGTTTTTGGACAAGGAACTCACCCTGCCTGTTCCTCTCATGCCTGGAGCAAACTTCAGCAATGACAGACACTGAGATCAGGGTCAGCCAGGGCAAAACATCAAGCATCTCTGATACCTGCTGCAGGAGTATCCCTCTCCCCCTCCTGTAGCAGCAGTCAAGTGTCAGTAGCTGACAGTTTGGTGTTGTTTTTCTCATAGTCTGTGGCTAAGGCTCACATTAACACATGCTGAAGAGGAGATACCCTGTTCCCAGGCATGAAAGAAATGTTTGTGATACATCCAGCAGCACCAGAAGAAGGGCTGAGTCCCTGCATCTGAAGGCCTGGCACCTCCTGAGATACAGCTGTGAGCCCCAGGGAGGAAATGCAAACCAAGAAACCCTGACATCTTTGGAAACCAAGGCAGAAACCCTCTGGACACTAAAGAGCTGCTCAAGTTTTACCTCAGTGCACCCTGAACTCACTCAACTGTTCTTTCGGGGGAAGGTGCTGGCCAAGTTCTGACTAGAGACCAGAGAAGTAGATTCCTGAGGAGCTGCAAATGATTCACCACATTTCTATTTTTTGTTCACTGGTTTTCTGTAAACAAATAATTGTTTAGAGGAAAATCATTTGTCTGCCATGCAATTATATCCATTCAACCTGCACATTCCTATACTGCATAGTACTTATTTTTCTCTACTTATTCCTAACCATGTAACTCCAAATAATCCATTAAATTTATATTTTATAGGTAGGAAGACAAGATAAGAAAGGCTCAGGTGGCTATTTGAAAAGCCAGAGGCTGGCATCAGTTTTGGGATTAGGTGCTGCATGTGATTAGTATTCAGGGATGAGCCAATCACCTGATTGAGCCAGTTTTTTAAAGATATACTGGAGTGATTGAGAAAGAAGAGGTGAAGAAAGAGTTGAGGCCAAATCAGTCACTGACAACATTGTGTGTTTGCACACCAGTTAGCTGCTATCTGTGTTCCAGTGCTTTCCAGACTCATTCTATCTCAGCATTCAGGAATGTTAGCTGGGATCCTGGAGTGCCTGTGGGGTGCTCTCAGCATATTACAGAAGTTGTGATCAGGTGGGGACATCATTGGGTGGGAGACATTGCAGTGCCTTGATAGTGGTTTGAGATGTGCCATCCTGACAGACATTTATCCCCCAAAGCTGTACAGCCGAGTGTCACACATGAAACCAAAACTTTGCTGCTGCAGGACAGGGTGAGTTTGCCTGGATTCTCCCTGTGTGATACTTTTGCTGTTCAGGGAGGCTGTTCAAGTTTTAGGGTTGCTAATCTTTATATGCAAATCCTTTTTCAGAGTTGTTATTCTCAAGGCACATCACAGAGTCAGCAGGCTATTTAAAAAGCAAAATGGCACAGTGGACAAACACAGAAAATCCTCAGACCTTGGGTGTCCCCAGTGCCAAGCAGAACCAGACAGTTACTCCCCATGTCTTTTGCATGCCGCTATTTGTACACCTACAGTTCGCTCTGCTTGCAGTGTGGCATTGTGAGCACATGCTCCACTGTTGCCCCCAGACTCTTATCTGCAGGACTGCTATCTCACCAAGTTCCTCTCCCAGTGTAGGTTTGAACAGTTGACTCTTCCACTCAAACTAGAACTTTGTACTTGTCTAATGAATTGCATCCTGTTGCTTAGTTCAGTCCATGTATCCCATTTGCCAAGATCTTGCTGGAAACTTAAGCAGGGTGACCTCCAACATATTTCCTACTCTTCCTAGTCCAGTACAGTCTACAGAAGGAAGCAGTTTGGTCTGTCTTTCTTCATGTCTATCAGCAGAGAAATTCAAAGTAGCTGTACTGCAGCTGTGGATCCCAGAGCTGTTCCAACAACCCTCAGACTGAAAGTGGGGGCTCTTAGCCCAGTTTCCCAACACCTCCACAACCATCTTCATCTGGGTAAAATTAGGAGAACAAGAACAGCTGTGATAATGTCATATAACTCTATACCAAAAGCCATAAAATTCTACTACTTCACCCTTACCTTACTTTCTTTTCTCAAAGAATCAGGAATAAAATCACCTGGCTTTATCAATTAGTGAAGGTTGAAGTGATTTCCGTGCCAACACTGGTTGTTCTTGAAGTTAATACCTGAATCTTCTGCAAACATGATCCTCTCAAACACAGCTCAGATGAAGGAAAACACACACCTTCCAAAACACACCAAATGCCTGCTGTGCAAGTGTGTGTGGTGGTCAATCATCTGCTCACCTCTCCAGTGCCATGAGGACCAGACTTTGTAAGAAGCCTTTGTAGACCGACACTTTGAATGAGACTGCTATGTTAGTACTGTCACAAAACTTTAGAGACAAAATGAGGACACTTTAAAAAGTTAACAGGAATAGCTAAGAGCAGATGATATCAGGCTGCAGAGTTCCCTCCGTGTTACCTAGTCATGATTTCTTTTACACTTGCAACAGATCTTTCTCTCTATTAACACTGCAAACACAAACACCAGGTTAACACGGGGCCTTTCTACGCACCAAAACTAACAGGAACCCGAAAGACTGCAGTCTTTTACTTTAAGTGAGAAGGTAGGCATGGAAAGGGAAGAGTGTTTACAACTCCATTCTTTAGAGGAGACAGGGTAGACAGGTTCTTCAAAGACCTGAAAAGGCAGCAAAACCAGGCAGGCAGGTAAGGGAGCGAGCAAGCAAACCTAAAAATGTTCCTGGCCAGAAACCTAGCAGCCTGTAGGACCTTGTTGCTGGCCAGAAACATAATAGATTGTAGGACCTTTCTCCTTAAGGACTCAAAATGTTCTGTATTTGGCCAGCCATGCATACTGCTGCAGCCCACACACCATGGTGGGGATGCACTCTGCTCAGGAGGGAATTCTGAAGGATTTTCGGTTGCAAATGGACTTAGACAAAGATGCGAGCACCATCCCTGTTCTGTAGGCAAAAAACCCAAAACAAACAACAACAACAAAATAAAACCACAATAAAATGCTGCTGACAACTTACAGCTCTTCACTGGGATAAGCAGAGAGGGAAAAGAGGAAAAGCAATGCTGGCTTCTAGAGGAGTACAAAGCTCTCTGCTCTAGTCCTGTTGTCCAAGAGGAAAGAAAACGTTCACTTTAAAAGCAACTGAGGTAGGGATGTAGACAAAGTCAGAAGCAGCAGACAGAGAGAGGCACACCCCATCTTTGAGGTTTTCCTTTGTGTGCCACTGATAAGCCTGGAGTAGGGAGGATTCGGTTGAGGGTCCAGTAAGTTTCTCTTTTGTCCATCCTGCTTCACATACCAGCAGCATGTGTGTGTTCTCAGAGCAACCCCACCAGTGCCAGTGTCTCCCTGCCAGGGTATGCCTGCTTCCCCTAACAGGAGTGTATCAGAAACATCTCCAGAGTAAAAACTAATATCTGGGATTCAGCCAGCAAGTATGTAAGGGAGATGTCTCTAGACCCCAGGTAATTTTTAATTTTGGTAAACCATTTTTGTTCTCCTAAGGGGCAGCCATCAAACACTTATGCTGCTGTTGCAGCAAGGAGGCAGGCTAGAAAGCAATGATGCAGAGCACACACACCTAGAGGATAAACAGTGGCGTGGGACACCGTGCTCTGCCCAAGAGGCAGCTGCACACTGACCTTGGGTGTGCCCTCACCATTGCCTGGTGCTGCAATTTCCCCCTGTGCTGACTGTGTGGCAATATGTCCCCAGAGCTCGCACTTGCAGCCCCGCAGCATCACCCCTCTCCCCACACAGGTGGAGACCCACCCACAGATGCAGCGGGTATCGTGGATGTATTAGCTGCGTCTAACCCGGGCTGACACCATGGAGCACTGTGACACTGCCCACGCCGCCTAACGGGTTAGATCTGCCACCAGGAGGTGGCATGTCTGCAGATCCCTGCTCGGCACTCCCACAGTGCTGGCAGCAGCGGATAGGCTACCTGGGAGCACGGTCGCAGCCTGAAGAGAGGGGCAGGAGGTGTGGGCTGCAGATGTGGGTGAGAAGGCACAGAAGGCCTGGAGGAGGAGAAAGGCCAGCAGAGATGAGCGGAGCAGGCTGCAGCCCGAAGAAGGGAGGCTGCAGAAGTGCGGAGGTGCCGCTGCCCAGCGAGCGCAGGGCGGGAGGTTGGGGACGGACGCTCGGCATGCGCTCCTTGGCACCTGGCCTGCCATATCTGATGTGGGTAGAAGGACACCAGAGAGCACCAGTGCTGAAGAGAGGGTGGCAACACAAAGACCGCTGTGTTTCTCTGGTCCCCATCCCTTTCTCCCCCTCCTCTCCCAATTTATTTACCCGAGTTCAAAAGACAGCCTCACAGTCCCGAGGGGCTGGCTGAAGTGGCTAAGGGGTGGGCTGTGAGGTCATCTTCAATGAGGGCAAAAATCCAGTATCAACAATGCTGCCCATTGTATGGCCCTGTTTAGACAATACCGGCTGGGTTCTTGCTGCTGGCAGCCCGAGGACTGGGAGCAAAGCCTGTTTGGGGTAACAGGAGGGGAGGAGGGTGGGCAGGGTGTCTGGCATTCAGTCAGACCACAAGAGATGGAGCAAAGTGCAGAGATAAGAACCCTATCCCAGTCATCAGCATGTTATCAGCCTGATTATTGATGATGATAAGATTATCTTGGTGCTTATTTTCTCACCAATGGCAGGGAATTTAGCCATCCTGGTCATAGCCCGGAGCTGTGGCCGTCACCCCTGTTACATCTGCATTCCCTTCTAACCCTGGCAATGAGACACCAGCGATTTCTACTACTTTATTGACTCCCTTTAACCCCACATTTCCCACTCAGCAGCAGCAGGGTCCAAGGAAAGCATCAGCTTCTTCTTCCAGCCCTTGCCCTTCCAAAGGCAGTTGGGGGTTTGGCCATTGCTATTCTTCTGCGTGCTCCCAAATGAGGAGCCCAGGTAATCCATACTGAGCATAGCCATGCTTTAACAGTGAGGATGGAGCAGGGGAACTTCAGGAATTTGTGGGAACCATTGAATTTATAAAGCAATGGATGATGTTTTAAGGTGTGTGTGTGGTGGGAGGAACATGATAGAAAGCAAGCAAGTGACCAGGATGCTGCCAGTTCTTATAAATAGCACTTTTGGTAAATGCCTTGACATCAGGCTCCTCAAGTCGTAGTGTCTGGAGCCAGGTGACTAAACAATTCTTAGCTTTCTATTTCAAATATGGAAGCCATTTGCTACCTTTCCTGGACAAGGACGAGCGTGTGAAAATATAACACAGGGTCACCAGATTCCAAAAGAAAGCATGGGGGAGAAAGCAATATGAAACAAGTGTGGTGATCCCATGAGCTGGCATCTGGTCCCTGGCACCTGAAATCCTGAAACAGACAGCCCCGGAAGACCTGCAGCTGCCATCATCCTTCAAGCAGGCATTAACTCTGAACTCTTGTAGTCTGAGCCAGGTCCTGTCCCAACTCATTCTGTAGCCATGGTCCCCTACCCTATTTCTCTGCAACACATAACTGTGCCCAAAAGTCAGCCTGTCAAAACCAGACACACCATTAACCTATGAGACTGCTGGCAGCAGTGGTGAATGAAGCCAGTGTTCATCTGCTCTGCAGAGTGGGCTCAATGCCTTTGAAGAGCAGATTCTTTATGCGGGTAAGGAGAAGAAAGAAAGGATTGGTGAAAGGACAGAAAGCCACCCCAGCACTTCTCTTTGGATGAAAGACCCATGGCATGATTCTCCTACCTCTAGAAAAAGCTCTAAAGCTGGAATTGCTTCATACTTCTTCAGGAAAACAGTGCAAGAGACGCAGAAAATAATCCTAGGGAAATTTTTGCAAACTTTTATTTTTGGCATAGGGTTCATTTGTTTCCCCAGTTTTCAGCTTATTCCTTCATTACTTGAGTCTCTTGTTCTTGTTTCAACTTCCAATTGTGAAATAGAAGACAAAGCGTGAGAAAGAGAATGTTGTTAAAGAAGATAAATAAACAACATGAAACAAACCTTGCAAAGCCCTTGCAGCAAGCATTTTTGTGTACACGGCTTTTTCAAAAGTTTTGGAGGAGGACATCCAATAACATTTCCAAGATGTCAACACCAGATGAAATCCCCTTGCAAAATTTACTGCTAAATGGAAGAGCAATTTTTTTTGGGGGGGGGGCAAGAATAGGAAGAAACGTGTTATGGTAAAAGAACCTTAGCTTAGCCTTGATGTTTTTATTTGCATTCTGGCACTGTGGTAGCAGAACCAGGGTAGTTAGTGCATTTCAGGACAGGAATGTGACAGTTCTTTCTCTTAAGGGGTATCTGATCTGCTCACTGACACTGTCTTGTGGTAAACCTCACTGCTGGTTTGTGCCTCGTTTTCCCCAACCTCGATGAAAAACTGTGAGGTCCTCTGACAAAAAGAATTCTGCAAGAATTTTTCACTAGCTCAGTGCCTCAGCTGAGTCATGAATCTGTGGAGAGGTCTTAGGAAGGTGGAAATAGCCTTACATTAGACCATGTATTTCTAAAGAAATCCTACGCTGAAGTTCACGGCCTGTGATGCCCATGACGTGGCTCTGCTCATTGCTGCCTTGCACCATGGCCCTGGCATTGCATCAGCTCATTTATGAAAGACTACGACCCTGGGCAGCAGTCACCAGATGCAGAAGAATTGAATCAGTTTCCTGAGGATGGTGGCTGAAGCCGAATCATCATGAAGCAGTGCTGGTGTACACCATAAGCAGTGTAATTCTGCCGAAGGCTTAGCCGGGAAGTTCTCCCTGGAAGGAGGGAAAAGTCTGTCTGGAGAGATACAAACTGGAGCAGGAAAAGCCCAGTTTAAGCTGTATTGCTGTGTCTGTATAGACATTTCTGTTTTCCCACCTGGGCTGCCCAGTGACCCCTCTTTTGTCTCAAGCCTTGAGCAGCAGAGCTGAGACAGAAGTCTGCAGCTGGGACTCGGACGGGCAGGGCCAGGTGGTGGGGCCAGGGGTGTGCAGGGTGCAGGCCACTGTCATGGCCAGCAGCTCTCTCCACAGGAGGGAGCCTGGCTGGCTCAGCATGGCCAAGCCTCCGGCCCACGAAGGACCAAAAAGCCTTTTGACAGGCAAGGCCAGATCTGCTGCAACCTAAACACTGGAAAAGCAAACCACTCTGCACACTCTCCACTTTCTCACCATGGTGTCAATGCCTGAACCTCATGGCCACATTCAGAAGCATTAACCTGTTTCAAAGGCGATGAAAATGGCAGCTGGAGAAGCTGGCCAAGCTGTGAAGGGCCTTTCTCAGGGCTGTCCCTGGCACAAAAGACTTGAAAGCTGCCAGGTGAGCACAGCCCCAACAATGGTCAAGATCCATCTCTTCCTCTGCAACAAAAAAATGTGATGGTCACCCCCCAGAATAACTTGGCAGGGGAATATGCAGAAAACTTATTCATGTTGTAAGGGAGCAGCCAAATGTGATATTAATTTTAGAGGATAGTAAAGTCTAGCTGCCCTGTATAATCCCTCTTAGCTGCACTCCATGTCTGAGGAAAGAAACCCGTGAAAAAGGAAAGGGCTCTGGTGGGTCTGAGTATCTGCAAAACTGCAACCTTGAATTCCCCAAAGCCTCACTGTCACCCACAGGCAGCATTGCCAGGTCTGCTCCTGGTTCATGACACTGAGATTATTTTCCCCACGTGTTATGAGCTGGAGATTACCTTTTTCATATCAACAAGTACCACCTTCTCTTTAAAAAAACATTTCTTTTTTTGGTTTTCTTTTGGAAATAGCAGGAGTCAGGTTTCCTTAAGGTAGTTTTTAGCTCAGTTTGTAGTTCTTTCAGCACTCACATAGAAAATAGGTAGAATCTTTAATAAAACATCATTTCTCCACAGTGTTGTTAACCAAACATTTAATGGAGTGTTTTAAAAGAGACAGCTGAAAGTCCCTCCCTGACTCATGTTCACTTTCACCATCTAGGAACATCTTCTGATGTGAGCTCTCTATTTTAATATTGTGTCTCAAAAGGTAGGCATGACTCGAGATCCTGAAGTCAAATTTAAACACATACTCCTCACAGACCTCTTCATCCATCATAGTGAAATGAAAAAGCCGGGACATATTTCCCCCTTTGCTGGACGCCTCTAAACCTGGAGAACAAATGGGCTACTGTTATTTTTCATTGTCATTTTTCCCTTCCAGTGATTACAATGCAACTCACGTTTGACGGCTGCCACTGAATCAGCCACGATATGTCTGAGCAGGACCAGCCCAGGGATGGACTCTGCAAGATCTGAGTTGTCTGCAAGATCTGACCTCGTGTGGTCAGCTCCATCACTGCAGGAGAGCTCCGGACAGGACACATGTCAGAGGATACAGGCACACTTTTGGCTTTTCACATCCCTGCTCCACTCCCAGAATGACTCGTGTCAGCACGGGACAGAAACTGAACACAGGGCACACTATTGAGTAGGGGAAGGAGCTACAAGAGGTCCTGGCCAGGGCGATGGCATTAGGGCACCCTAAGCCTTGGTACTAAATGACTGAGGGTGCCTGGCACGGTGACCACAGGGTGGAGTTAGGACAGCCACCTCCGGGCTCTGCCACCGGCAAGCTTGGGTTTGTAAGGGCCCTGTTTTTCCCTTTTAGTGGTGAACGTCTCTATGGGACAGAGTCTGAGTTTCAGAGAGACCTTGCATTTTGGATAGAGGCTGGATATTGCTGGCATTACTGGCTAGTGAGGAGGTTGTTACGGAAAATAGCTGATAGCAAACTGAGCTACTACTTTTTCGTTCCATCCTCTGCTAAAGGCACTATCGTCTGTGGACAACAGACAGGATTCTTTTTTAAATGTTACAACCAACATCTTCCAAACTGTTTTTGCATATCGTGATGAACATCTACAGACATACATGCTTCTCCGGACATAAGTTGTGGGTGCTTTTCTTGGCAGAAACGCATCATTTCTATACACACATACACGTGTGGAATGCTCCCCAAACAGATCCCCGATACCGAGCAGATGTTTCATGCTGAACCCCCTT